>VZQC01002030.1:4447981-4740787 GCA_009823505.1 Rhizomys pruinosus | reverse complement strand
CTGAAAGACAAAAACCACACCATCATCTCAATTGACACAGAAAAAGCCTTTGACAAAATCCAGCATCCCTTCATGTTTAAAGTCCTAGAGGGAATTGGATTGGAGGGATCATTCCTCAATGTAATCAAAGCCATATACAGGAAACCCACAGCCAATATCATCCTAAATGGGGAAACGACAGAAACATTCCCTTTAAAGGTAGGAACTCAGCAAGGCTGCCCCCTGTCACCACTCCTCTTCAATACAGTGCTTGAAACACTTGCTAGGGCAATAAGGCAAGAAAAGGAAATTAAAGGAGTACTAATTCGATCAAAGAACTGACTGAAACAGTGAACTTCTGCTCAAAACAGTCAACTTCCACATGTAGAATATTGAGAAAGACTGAGAAAGAGATGAAAAGCATGTTCGGCAGAATGCATGAGCTCTGGTGGGGTGGGGGGATAGAGTGGGGGACATGGGTCTAGATTTGATAAGAAGTATAAATAAATAAATAAAATGTGGACAGTGATACATCCTTCCCAGTGCGGCTGCTGGGGGAGAGGGTACGAGCTGACTCACGAAGATGCCATAATGCAGCCCAGCATATGGAAATGCTCTTGTCTTTCATTAGTGTAGATACTTAGTATTTCCACCCATGACATATCACTCTTACTATATACATTCTCATGAGCTCAGGTGGCAACCATCAGTAATGTGAACTTTGAATTTTTAAAAGCACTACATAAGCAAAGAGCATGTTCCTTTATTAGATTATACACTGGCTGAAAATGAAATGTGCTTATTAAAATGTGCTCTGAGAAAGCTGATTTTGCCTTGGGACAACAGTGAACATTTACAGATGGTGTGACCAGGCCATTGGTTGGCTGAGGCAGAACCAGCACTGATATCCAGTGTGGCCTGTTTGCCCCACCAAATGACCATTGCATCACAAGCTGGACATTTTTTTTGTTCTGTTATTCCATGTCTCTCTCAGTTTTATCACAAAATAGATAAAGACAGTTGCAATGTTTGTGAGTGGGGACTAGTGCTAACATTTACCTGTAAACCAATGAGCCTTTGCTCTCTGGGTGGATTTTTGATGAGAAGCATTTGCCCATTACTTCATATTTGGTCTTTTTGAGACAGGGTCTCCTTGTAGGTCCACCTGTCCTGGAACTCACTATGTTGACCAGGCTGGCCTTGAACTTGCATAGATCTGCCTGCCTCTGCCTCCTGAGTGCTGGGTTTAAAGGCATGCACCACCACTCCCAGCTTCCCCATTACTTTTAATTCACTTTCAAAAGGAAATGGAAATCAGGGTTATGGAGATGGTTCAATGAGTAAAGTGTTTACTACAGAAGCTTGAGGACCCGAGTTTGGATGCTATGCTGGATGCTTTAGCGTCAACTTGACACACCTGGGTTGAGGGAGCCTCAATTGGGAATTGGCTCCATTTGGCTGGCCTGTGGCCATGTCTGTGGAGTGTGCTGTTGATTGTTGAGCAGTGTGGGAGGGTTCAGCCCACTATGGGTGGTGCCACCCCTGGGCAGATTGCTAGGTACAGTATAAGAAAGCAGGCAGGGGGCATGGGCCAGGGGAGCAAGCTAGTAAGCAGCATTCCTCCATTGCCTGTGCCTCAGCTCCTGCCTCCAGGTACCTGCCCCTAGTTCCTACCTTGGGCTCCCTGAGTGATGAACTGTGACCCAGGAGATGTGAGCTGAATAAACCCTTTCCTCCCCAAATTGGTAGTGGTCAGTGTGTTTTGTCACAGCAATGGAAAAGCAAACTAGAATAGATCCCCAGCACCTGTGTAAAACCTAGGTATGATACTGCATAGCAGTGACTATAAGCCCAGAACTAGGGAAGCAGAAGAAAGGGGAGAGTGGCAGAAACAGGCCAGTCCTTAGGGGAGGGAGCGCATTGCACAGCTGAAATGGTGAATTCTGAGTTCGGGGAGAGGCAGTCGTGATTTGACTGAAGAATGTTGCCCATAAGCTTCACGTATTTGAATATTTGGTCAGTTGGTAGCACTGTTTGAGGATGTTTAAGATGGGCGGCCGTCCTGGAAGAAGTATTTCTCAGAGGGTGGGCTTCGACGGTTCACAGCCCCATCCTAGCTCCACTTTCTCTCTCTCTCTCTCTCTCTCTCTCTCTCTCTCTCTCTCTCTTCTCTGTGCAGCTTTGAAGTTGTGAGTGCTAGGCTTTTTGCTCTGGCTGCTTCTCCCATCCCTCCCTTGTCATGATGGATTCTTATCCCCCTGGACCCATAAGCTAAATAAACCCTTCTGTAAGATGCCTTGATCATGGAATTTTATCATAGCAGCAGAAAAGTACTTAGTATAGAAGTTGCTACTAGAGAGTGGGCTGTTGCTGTGAAGAACCTGATCATGTTGGCTTTGGAAAGAATGTGGAAGACTTTGGAAATTTAGACTGCTAAAGCAGTTCAATGCTGTAAGCAGAGCTTGATGGGATATTCTAGTAGAGGCCTTGCTCAGGATGTTCCAGAGAGAGATAGAAAAATGTCTTAATCTCCAACTGTGATTGGCTAGGATTCTGGCTTCCATCTGCCTACAACATAAGAACTTACCCAAGGCTAAATTAAAAAATAATGCACTAATTTCTTTGGGAGAAGAAATTTCAAGACAGCCTAATGTTGAATCTGTGGTGTGGTTAATCATGTTGACTATTATGCAGATCTACAGTGAAAAAGACCTAGTAAGGCAAAATAAATTAATATACATGTACAATTTAGAGAGAAAAGAACACCAGGAAGCTTCATAATGTTGTAGTCAAGGCACCCAAGGTGTGTCCTGGAAGAGAGACGTCCATGATTAAGGAGATTAGAACCAATAAGGAGACCTCCAGATCTGGACTTGACCACTAGAAAGAGACCCCTGAAGGAAAGCCCTTACCCAGCTACGATTCCAAATGGTGAAAGGAAAAAGCTTCAGGAGTTTTCTGACCCTAAAATATGACAACATAGAGAAGCTATAGTAATGTGGCTGAAGGGAGCCCAGCTTCATCCAAAGCTGATACTGCAACTTGGCAGTTTCCTTCATGTGCTAACTTTAGCAGCATGAAAGATGCAAGACTGTGGAGATAATTGAATCTTTCTCTGAGGTTTCAGAGAGCCACTCATACGAGGTGGCATATGACAGGATATTCCCTGCAAAACAGAAAACCCTGGGTGGCCAAGAGGCCCTGAAGTCCATTATTTGAAGCTATGAAAGCCAAACCTGTTGAGCAATAGAAAGCCCAAGACGTTGGAGATGCTAGAGCCATTAGACATCTACCAAGGACAGCTGTGTATAGTGACTGGAGCAGACCAAGAGCAAGATGAGGATTCCAGGCAGCAAAACTGGAAGAGATGAGCCTTCTAAGCCCTTTGGAACAGAAGCCATCAGACCTGGAACTATGGGATTTTGAATTTTCCTGCTGGCTTTTGGTTTCTCTTTGGTATAGTGTTTCTTCACTATACCCTTATTCCTCCCATTTGGAATAGGTATGTAATTTGGGCCATTGCATATTGGAAGTATGTAATTCACTTTCTTATTTTGGAGGAGGTTATAGTTGAGAGAATGGCTTGAGTCTCAGAAATGACTTTGGATTTTTTTTTGGTCTTTTCAAGACAGGGTCTCCCTATAGCCCCAGCTGTCCTGGAACTCGCTCTGTAGACCAGGCTGGCCTTGAACTCACAAAGATCCGCCTGCCTCTGACTTCGGATTTTTAAACAATGTTGAGACAGCGAAAGACTCTGGGGACTTTTTATTTATTTCCGTAGGTGTATGAATGTACTGTCTGCATGCAAGTTTGTGCACCCGTGTCGTGCAATGCCGCGGAGGTCAGAAGAGGGTGTCGGATTCCCCTGGAACTGGAGTTCTCCTGGAATTGGAGTTTCAGACGGTTCTCAGCCAGCATGTGGGTGCTGGGGATCGAACCCGGGTCCTCTGTAAGAGCGGTCGGCGCTCTTAACCGCTAGGCCATCTCTCCAGCCCCCGACTCTGGGGACTTTTAAGGTTAGATTAAATGCATTTTGCATTATGATATGGTCATGAGCCCATGAGAGCAAGGGAGTGGAATGTCCTGATTTGAATGAGGATTGTCCCCTGTAGGCTCCACATATATGAATAGATGCTTAATTAGGTGCATTGTTGGGGAAGTTTAAGAGGTGTGGCCTTGCTGGAGGCAGCACATCAGTGGGAGAGGACTTTGAGAGTTCAGAGCACTCTCCCATGTCCAGTTTTGCTCTGTCTGCTTCCCATACCTGCTTGAAAATAAGAGTGCTCAGCTTTCTGCTCTGGGTACCTTCTGTCATAACTCCCTGCCACCCCCCCCCCCCCCCCACACACACAAACATGCCACAGTGGACTCTTACCCCTGTGGAACAGGAAGCTGAACCTTCTCTTCCTTCTATAAGTTGAGTTATTCATGGTATTTTATCACAACAATAAAAAAGTAACAAATACAGGGACCTAGTCTAGGTGCAGACCATCAAGGAAGACACTTAATGTCTACCTGTGTCTTCCACATGCTCATGCACATGCAATGTACCTGCACCACACACACACACACACACACACACACACACACACACACACACACACACACCATGATTTGAATGAAGCTGAAACTTGAAACATTGTGTCCCATACCTGGCCAAATATTCCTTGCTTTCCCCAAATATCCCCTCATCCCCCTAGATGGTTCTAATGTGGTTTTCTTTTCAGCTTCACCTCCCTCGCTTATTGATTGCCACACTTTATCTTTCTCTTCTTTGTACTCGGGCCCAGTGACCCACTCAATGCCTCTCACTTTCACCTACTATAGTTTCACTTACAAAAGCTTACTTTGACTCTAGGATACTAGAAAGCTATGTGATAACCTGATGGAATCTCCTCTTGGCAGTGCCACAATATCCCTACAGTCAAACAGACAAGCTTACTCTACCTTCTTTACCATTCACATTCTTCCTGGTTCTACTGGCAAAGTTGAAGTTTGATGAAACTTTATACCCAGTGATTGGGAAAAAGAATTAAAAGTCATCTTTTAGAAATTGTTAGGTGCTTACATTTTATATATTTTACTGGATAGGCAATAGTTACAGTGTTGGATTTTATAAAGGCTATTTCTTTCAAATGTATCATTCCATTTGACCATATTCACTCTTCTATACCCCCTCATGCTGTGTATATGGTTTTGTGTGTCTACATAAAATGTAGAAGCCACAAATAAGAGAAAATATATGATAGTTATCTCTCTGAGTCTGACTTATTTTCTTTGATATGATGAACTCCAATAACATCCACTATTCTGCAAATGGCATAACTTCATTCTTCTTCTTTTTTTTTTTTTTTTTTTTTTGTCTTTTTAAAACAGGGTCTCCTGTGGCCCCAGCTGTCCTGGAACTCTCTCTGTAGACCAGATTGGCCTTGAACTCACAAAGATTTGCCTGCCTCTGCCTCCCAAGTGCTAGGATTAAAGGCATGCACCACCACTCCCAACTACCTTCATTCTTCATTATGGCTGGATAAAAGTCTCTTGCATACATGTATACACACATATGTGCATACATGAACATTGTCTTTGATCATGCCTTTTCCATAGGAGAACTTATTCTGTTTCTAGCCCTGATTTTCCTGTTGCCACCTTGACTGGGTATTGATCTCACTTTGCCTGCTTTCCTTTATACTGCGTCTCTGTCTTCTACCACTCATCCTTTGCCTGGTGGTCATAATAACAGTAAAGGAAGACAGTGTTATCTCCTTACTATGTGGCAGGTAAGTATAATACAAAATCTCATTCCAATCACAAAGGCTTCAACAGTAGTTAATAATTTGTTATCTATATTTTGTAGCTGAGGAAACTGAAACTTTGAGGGGTTAAAGTCTTCCTCAAGGTCACCCTAATAGAATGGTGTTAGTACTCTTATCTGCTCTTTAAAGACCCCCAAGAGTGGGCCCATCTACTTTTTTGTGTGTGTGGTTCTTAACCTCAGCCTTTAACGGCTGTGCTATCCCCACAGCCCGGCTCATCTACTTTTAAGGGGGCATCACTTTCTCTGCTTTCCAAAAACGTGCTTCCCTTCTGCTACATACTGCTGCCTTAGAGCCTAGTCTTTTTCCTGTTATTTCTTTTTCACTGTCCCTGTCTTTTCAACAGTGTTGGTTTCATTGTATTTTCATAATATTTCGTGATTTAATTTAATTTATTTAGTGCTACCGTGCAGTGCCCTTGGCACCTCAGAAGCACTGAGAATTTTATAAATAAAATTATTATTGCAGCAGCATCTCTGATAGCGGCCCCTGAGCTATTTAGTGAATATATCAATTACGCTCAATGCTGAAGATGTTCCTAAAGCCCCTTATGTAGAGGTTTTCCTCAGCCTTTGCAGTGCCAACAGTCGTGTTGCCTTTCTCCTGACTGTGAGCTCCACGCCATGTGTTTTGGACAATGTGACCTACTTTCTTTAACCTTCTTCATTTGCTGAGGTTCTGAATTCCATTCGCTAGACCTGTGATATCAGTTCTGCAGGAAGGCACCCAAGCTAAACAAGACGTCATTATTTAATAGTCCTTTTCAGAAATCTGACCCAGATAATCTGACTCTGTAATACTACGTATGAATCGGTCAATATTTTTGGCCCCGAAGATCTCAGAATTATATTGGACAAGACTTAAGCAATTTAAAAAAAATTTTTTATTAATTTTATTTCTTTCCGTATGTGTATGAATGTACTGTCTGATATGCAAGTTTGTGCACCCGTGTCGTGCAATGCCACGGAGGTCAGAAGAGGGTGTCGGATTCCCCTGGAACTGGAGTTCTCCTGGAATTGGAGTTTGAGACGGTTCTCGGCCGTGATGTGGGTGCCGGGGATCGAACCCGGGTCTTCTGCAAGAGCGGTCGGCGCTCTTAACCGCTAGGCCATCTCTCCAGCCCCGACTTAAGCAATTTTTAAATAGAGTTTTGAAATCATGTGAAGCCCAGAGAAGAAAAGGAGTAGCTAAGAGCTACAGTGGATGGACCCTCATGTCTTACATTAAGCCTACTTTGAGGATCTTGCCTGCTACCTCACTGATAGTCCTTCACTAGCAAGAAATTTGAGGAGATCACAGCCTTATATTTGCAGAATTTCAGGAACATGCCCAGAAATTCACAATACAAACCAATGACTAAGATGGATTTTCCGTGGGCATATTCAACTCACACAACCGCACTTGTCCTTCCATCTCTCACTTCTCTCCATGACACACATAGTCTTTTCTAATTGATCTCTCTGCTTTTCCAAATGCTCTATTTCATTTTTACTATACCCTGATCTGTTTTATTCTTCTCTCTTTTGGTTATTCATTTACTAAATATTAAGAAGCCCTTTCTGTATACCGTGTATATCGTTTCACCTACAGTAATGAGCAGCACCAACAGTTTTCCTCATTCCTGTTGAAGTTGAGTTCATTTTTTCTGTTGTTTTGATTTTCCTCCCTCTCAAGCATTTTTCTTCATAATATACAATTATATTAAAGATTCCTGAAGAATTTTCCTCATGGATGGGAAGCAGTATACTGTGTTCTTTCTATTCTGTTTCTTAAAAAATAACCAAAGGAAATAGCCAATCTACCCATTATAAATGAGTTCATTCCCATTCAAGCAGTGGCTGCCATAAACCTACCCTGATTCTTCTTAAGAGCAATATATTGGCTTCACTTGTCTCTCCTTCTACTCAGCTACACCAGGATCCTTAGAATAAGGGAAGACAGGGCTGGAGAGATAGCCTAGTGGTTAAGAGCACCGACTGCTCTTGCAGAGGAACCGGGTTCAATCCCCAGCATCCACATGGCGGCTAAGAACCGTCTGTAACTCCAATTCCAGGAGAACTCCAGTTCCAGGGGAAACTGAGACCCTCTTCTGACCTCTGCGGCATTGCACGACACGGGTGCACAAACCTGCATGCAGACAGTATACTCATACACATACAAAAATAAATAAAAAATTTAAAAAAATACTTAAAAAAAATAAAAGAATAAGGGAAGACAAAAGAATGAAAAAGAATTTACTATACTGCACATAGTCATTGTGCATAATTCCAGTACTCAGAAATACAAGGAGCTTGTTGAACATAGTTTAGTTATGAATATCCATCTCTCCTGGCCAGATTGAAGTGGTTGAATATGTAACAACCATTCTTTCTTCTAAACAACTAAGAAATAGAAATTAACTTTGATCCATATTACTAAACCTGAGAGAAGTAGAAGAATGAAGCCTGGTTTTTTCCCACCAGGAAAGAATGGCTTCTAATGAAAAAATGACTAACCAGAAATACTCAAGTAACTAGAAAGAATAAAACGAGGAGAGAAGTATAATGGAATTCAGTTTCCTTTCAGTTCAGAAGTGTTCTGCACATATGTGAGCCAGAGACCCCAAATAACTTTGAAATCCTAGACCTAGTCCTGTCAAGATACATTAGTCAGTGTCAGTTTACAACCCTACTAATTGCAAACTATAGCTTGAGATGCTGTTTGTACTAAATAGATGCATTCTACTCCATCACCTCATTACATCGCAAAGTAGCCAGGCAGGACTCATCTCTGGAATCTATCTATAAAGCTCTGATTCTAAGTTCATCCTCGGTGTTCCATTTCTCCAGATAGTGTGTGAAATTTGATGGCTCTCCTGCATAGATTAGGACAATCTATGGGCTGCTGATTGAAGGCTGGCGTGGTCCATTGGCCCTTAGTCTATTGAGCATCTCACATCACTTTCATTGTAATTCTGTGTCAGTCCTTTAATAAAACTGGCCAGCAACCCCACAAGATAACAGAATAGGAATCAATGGGACCTACGATTGTCTGCATGCCAGATTCTCTTGTCAGCCTGGTCTCCCATCCATCCTGCCAACTCACTCTCCTCTGGGACCGAGACGTTTGAAAACAGTGCAGCGGCTTCATCTCCCGGGCAGTGTTTTTCTCCATCATTTGCTTTATTAAATATTGATTTTCTGTTGCATTATTAAACCTTAAGTCCAGAGCATAAATTCTGTGCTGATACTTTAATCTGGCTCCTCTCTCTCTCTCTCTCTCTCTCTCTCTCTCTCTCTCTCTCTCTCTTTGGCTTTTAGAACTGGTTTTCAGGCCAGCTCTCCTGGGAAATCTTTAAGTCAGCTCAGGGTCTGAGAGAAACTTGCCCATAGGCTAGGGAGGAGAGGCTGGGTAGAGAAGTACCTTGTCTTGCCAGTCTGCTGCAGAAGAAACAGTGCTGTATGAGGCAAAGCTCACTCCAGGCTTGTGCCCAACACAGCAGCCCACCATTAGGATTCAGATGATGTGCAAAGAAGGTCTTTTAGTTTCACACCCCCAACTAGAGTAAGCAAATGGCATTTTGGAAATGACTTCAGAATCAGGTATCTTGAAGTTCCAGAGATTGTTCTCCCACAGACCTACTTTTATTTCCTGAACTGGAGCTAGAGGTTGGAGATTGTGCTCTGAAAAGTTTTTAACTAATTAAGTAATTTATGATCAGGTCTTCCTATATAGGTGAGGCTGGCCTAGAACTCTTGTAATTATTCCCTTAGATTCCATAGTGCTAAGACTACAGACATGCACCACCATGCCAGCTCTCATTTACATTCTCTTATTTTCTCTTTTTCTATATTCTCTTGAAGGGCCCGTGGTTGAGTGGTCACCTACAGTCATTGGCTGTATGATGGAGCCTTCAATAATTTATGAAACTCTTTCAAACAGAGCCAGAAATCTCCAAATAGCAGGTTACTCACAATAATCTCTGGGTTGATGTCCCCACCTTTGTGTCACCTGCATCTTCCTGAGGCTAGGTAGAGGTGACTCTTCTGAGGATATCAAGAGAAATAGTTACATTTCAGAGTAACAGAAAAATGGGAGGAAAAATGGAACCAACTACGTATGGGGCTACTCTGGTAGACCTACAGCATGGTTGTGAGCATCCACAGAGTGATATGATGACTCTCCTCTTGGATATGTTGTTCTGTATCTCTCTAGGTGTGTAATAAGTAGGTCCTGTATCTTCAGAAATTGAGACCTAGGAAAGAGCTTTTGGTGAGGAGAAGGATGAGGAATTCCTTTGGTTCAGTCTTTATGATAGAGAGTCTGAGCACCAAGCCTGGCCAGTCATTGACCCTTCCCAAAGCCAGACATCAGAGGCCATGGGTTAAGGGAAGACTGAGCACTCACATCTATGTCAAGAGCTGTTAAACAATGGTTCCTAGGAAATATTTGGCAGAAACGATGTTAAGGTTGAGGTGAACAAGTTTGTTTACTCTATTTTTGTCAATATTCTACACATCACCATTATCCATAGACCTTCAAGAAAAAAAGAGATAGCCTTGAAGGTCAGAAGAATTTCCAGTTATAAATCTTCACCATACTATTTCCATAACTTTACTCCTCTCCATAATCATAAATAGGTGGTAATTGGGGCTTCTCAATTGCAGTACAGGAAGTTGGTAATGAACCACCGGCTCACAAATGTCTCCATTGCTTCAGAATCACTATGTGCACATAGCCAAACTTACTTCCCTGTGATGTTTGCTTCTTAGTCCTTCTAGAACCACAGAGCAGATACTCAATTCTAATTATGTCTCTCTATGCATATGCCTATAAGTTGTAGGTCAAATAATGCAATATTAGTAGTTGTGTGTTTCAGCCTAATATTTCTTCTTCCTGAATTCTAGTATTCTCACTCATTTCAGATTGAGAATAAAGACTCCTAGTGTATTGTGAAGGAGACTGAAATGAGCTGAAATGCCTAACATTCGGAAGCAGTTAATGTTTCTTCCTGATTCAATTTAACAAGTATTTCCCAAACACCTTTCCTATGTCAAGCACTATTGTGCGTGTTGGGAATAGAAAAATGAGTGAAATGGCCTCGACCTCGTGATGGAGATCACAATATTTGAAAACATCTATTATGTTCCTTAAGTTTCCCTTCTTTCTCTGACTAAACAGATGAAGCATCACCCAGGCCTGCCATTGTACCTGCCTCATTATATTGTAAGTGTCTCTTCACCCAAAATATGCAAGTCTTTGCGTGTAAGCATCATTCACTGAATGTTATATATTTTTCTCCAATAAATGTTGGTTGTTGAATGAATTCCTAATACCTATCTTTCCTTTTGTGACAGAGATTCTAGTGTCTTCCTTTCCTACTTCATGTGTTAACTGACTTTTGCCAAAGAATAGAATTCCACAGAGTTCAAGCAAGCAGGATCACGCTGATTTTTATCTTCTCACCTCTGCATGTCCTATTGCTCAATCTCTTTTCCTCTGACGTCTTGGTCTATGTAAGCTGCTATATTAAATTGCCATAAACTGGATGGCTTATAAACAACATAAATCCAAGATAAAGGCATGAGCACAGTCATCATTTGGTTAAGGCTCATTTATTCTTTTTTAAGTATTTTTTTTAATTTTATTTATTTATGTGTATGAATGTTCTGTTTGCGTGTAGGTCTGTGCACCCGTGTCGTGCAGTGCCTCGGAGGTCAGAAGAGGGTCTCGGATTCCCCTGGAACTGGAGTTCTCCTGGAATTGGAGTTACAGACGGTTCTCAGCCGCCATGTGGGTGCTGGGGATTGAACCCGGGTCCTCTGCAAGAGCGGTCGGCGCTCTTAACCGCTAGGCCATCTCTCCAGTCCCAGGGCTCATTTATTCTTTAAAAACTATTAATTAATTACTTACTAATTGGAGTATGTGTGTACAAGTAGACATGTCTCATAGAGGCAGTCAGGGAAGAATTTTCAGGAGTCATTTCTCTCCTTCCACCTCAGCATCTGAGGATTAGACTCAGGTTATCAGGCTTGCACAGCAAGGGCTTTTTGGTACTGTGTCTTTAATTGTAATGTCACATAGTATCAGGAACTTTTCTCTCCCACACTTCTTTTATGAGAGCACCACCATATATATGAGGGCTTTGCTTTGAGAACCTAATCATCTCCCCCAAGCCTCATGTATTAATTCCTTGGGAATTATGATATCTACATAGAATATTGGAGAGATAAACATTCAGTCCACTGAACTGCCCTCATGAACGGTTCAGTACTTCACTTTCCCCTGTGTTTTCTTCAGTCTTTCAACTGACCCAATCTTTGCTGTGGATGAATATCCATTTGAATTATAAGAAACCACTCAAATGGTTTCAGATGGTTTGTTGGAAAAATTTTAGGGGGACATTTTGGAAGCAAAATTCCCTATCCCTCTGTGTATCTCTTGGGCTCCTTATTGAGTTTCTTTTGCACAAGAAAAGTACAGGAAGAATACCTTGTAGTGGTCTCTTGCCTCTCTTACCTTAATTTCTCTGTTCTGTACCAATATCATGTTCCATGTGGACTTGACCTGCCTTTATGCTCAGACAGCTTGTTAGATCATAGCCAGATATCTTGGTTCTGATAACTCCAGTGCAAATGGTGAAAGCAAGCACTACTGTCCTTGTTGAGCTAGATGACCACACTTGGTCCAGTCAGTTACTGCTGGGATAAGTCTAAAAAGGATACAGTATATATTGTGCTATTGATGGTGTTTGGGATTCTAATAATTAAGGAAGCTGATGATGTATTAACAGTTGTCATATATAACGCTGAGATGTTTGTCATACTGACAATGTAAAACCCAGGATGTGTGTTCATATGTCCTCCATTTCCTCTGGTTAGCCTTTTTCACTTCATCTGTTCCACATATGCTTATCACCAATGAGATGTCTTTTCTCAGCACATGATCAATGAATGTTTTCAAGATACACAATTCTTCTTTTCAAGAGACAAGTCTGAGAGAAAATGTGTTCAATGGCTAGAAATAACCCTAACTTGGAATGCTTTGGTCTATGGATGGAGACTACTAAAATCAACTGAAATGTCGATAGTTAAAAGCAAAAACAATTATTGTAAAGGCCAGACATGTTTCATGCCAAATCCCAATTCTCCCAGCACATAGCTTCAAAAGGTATGCAATTTCCCATCTATACAGAATGGATAACTCCAGGTCGCATAGGAATATTGCAAATGGGTTGAAGACCTGGGGTCTTTAGGCTCTTTCTGTCTCAAGTTATTTTGATTTTCCCATTTGATGCTGTCAGAAACTCGGGCACTGATCATTTGTGCTGGAAATAGCACAACTTCTGCCCTTTGTTTCGATCGCTTTTGCCATGTGCGACTGGTGAATTTGATTGCTGGCCACAGAAAATTGCATTTGTGTCAGGAGCATTCTGAACAGATCAATGTAGGAGGAAACCAGGCAAGATCAATTGTAATACTGCAGGACTAGTATAAAAAGTCAAGCAGCCCACATGCCATCCAGTAACTCTCAGTGTCTAAACATCACACAGGACCCTCACCACAATGCTTTAGTTAAACCTCCCAGGACCCCATGAGGTCAGTTAGTGTCTAACACTAGGTATCCAAAAGGGATGACAACAATCCTGTGTGGTTCCAGCTCTCTGCACAGAACACTTAGGAGTACACGTCATTGCTGTTGCTCTGTATATTTTCCAGGTGCTAGCAACAGCCTCTGTATTTCTTTTTTTTTTTTTTTAATTTTTTTTTTTTTTTTTTTTATTTATTTCGGTATGTGCATGAATGTACTGTCTGCATGCAGGTCTGTGCACCTGTGTCGTGCAATGCCGCGGAGGTCAGAAGAGGGTCTCGGATTCCCCTGGAACTGGAGTTCTCCTGAAATTGGAGTTTCAGACGGTTCTCGGCCGCCATGTGGGTGCTGGGGATCGAACCCGGGTCCTCTGCAAGAGCGGTCGGCGCTCTTAACCGCTAGGCCATCTCTCCAGCCCCCCAGCCTCTGTATTTCTAAACCTCAAAAGATTCCTATGAATTAAATCTCCTTACTACTCCTATTACATAACTAAGGGATCAAAACTTGAAAGGCTGAGCAATCTATCTATGATTGCAGAGCGAGTGGAGCTTTGGGCCTTTCTCCTGACCGACTCTGAATACTGTGCTTTTAACTGCTCCTACTTGTTGCCTTTGTATTTTTAAACCACAAAGCTGTTTTCTAACATGCATGAACATCAAGGACCTTGCCACTATTCTTACTGTTTTGTGATCCCCAACAGTTGTAAACCAGATGAGATTATTATTCTCCTCCACCAAGTGACCCATAAGACTTTTGGAGGACAGTTATTCATATTTCTAAGTCTGTAACATTTCTATGCAGCGGGCTGTGTAAAGTGGTTCCCATGCTCTCCTAATTACAACCAGCGTGTGAATGCACAGGGATGGCATTAGACTAACTATCCAAATGACAAAAGAAGGGTTAACAGAATGCAACGTATGCCCTACGAGAAGAGTGGAGCTAAAGCAAGATGCCAGGCCCTGAGTGGCACTTAACTTTCCTGAAGAGACATACACATCTATCTGTGCTGGATAGCTTAGTGTCAACTTGACACACCTGGATTAAGGAAGCCTCAATTGGGGACGTGACTCCATTGGACTGGCCTGTGACTGTGCCTATAAGGGCATGTACCTGATTATTGAGTCATGTGGGAGGACCCACCCCACTGTGAGCAGTTCCACCCCTGAGCAGGAAGTCCTGTATTATATAAGAAAGCAAGTTGGGCGTGGGCAGGGGAGCAAGCCAGTAAACAATGTTCCTCCATGACTTGTGCTTCAGCTCCTGCCTCCAGGTTCCTGCTCTGAGTTCCTGCCTTGGGCTCCCTAAGTGATGAGTTGTGACCTGGGATATGTAGATGAATAAACCCTTTCCTCCCCAAGTTGATATTGGTCAGAATGCTTTGTCCAGCAATCGAAGGCAAACTAGGACCAAGGTAACAATTCTACCAAGGTCCAACTTTGCAAACCAATAAATTTATTGTGATTACTTATTAAAATGTTGCTGAAGGCTTACTTATAGGAGCATGGATATTTCTGAAACAAGTGCATTATTGTAAAGCTCACTCCCAGAAGCTGTATCCCTGGGGCTCTCTGTTTGCAAGCATCTCTACAGATGGGGAAGTCCCTTCCAGAGATCTCTGCCTCCCCTTTCTCCCCATCAGTTCTTTACCACTTCATAAACTTGGGAATGGGGTGCTATGAACCTTATAAGATACATCTTTCTAGACTTATAAGTTTGTTTCCTTCCTGGGTCTCATGAGCTACTGCCCTCCCTGCAGAAGGAAGTGTGTTAATTCAGAGGAAATGGATGCACAAGCTCCCAGCTGTAGGGCTGTGGTTTTCACAGTTTCTCCCTTCTCTAGGGTGAAGCATTGACTGCAAAGCATATCACAGTCTCCACAGAATTAACCTTGATGTTTTCTAATACACTGCACTCTACAAAGAGGAGTGAAGGAAAAGAGCCCCTACCTGGAGGCTAGAAGATCAAATTTACAAGTTAATGGCAGTTAATCATCAAGTCTCAAAATCTTTATTTGAAGCCTAAAATATTTTTAAAGATTTATTGATAGCTTCCTGGATTCTGTAGATTCAGCATCAGTGGGACTCTGAGCGGATGAATGACCTTGAACGAGTCACTTATTTTTTTTTTTCTAGGCCTCAATTCCATCTTCTGCAAAATAGAGATAATAATGTCTTTTCCCCTACTGCAAAAAGTTGTACGAATAACATTAAGTCATGGATGTGAACTGGCTTAGTATGCCAATGAGTCCTTATACTCTGCTTGTGTCTTCTTTTAGGCTTTCAAAAATCTGTGCAATTGGATTGGTCAATTAGCAATGTATATTTGTGGCTGGGCAATGGTTGTTTTTTTAGAGGACCCAAGGTTCAATTCCCAGCACACATATGGTGGCTAACAACTGTCCATAATTCCAGTTCCAGGACAGTCTGATGAACTCATCTGACCTCCATGAACATTACATGATATGGATGCACCTTCATTCATAGGCAATACACTCATGCACATAAAATAAAACAATAAAATATTTCAAACAATATACATATACTGGGAAGAACAGAAAATGATGCTGAGAAGTGACTTCATAGATTCCAGTCTGCTGTGTCTCGCTATTCCCCCACTGTGTTGAGGTAGCTGCCTTTGGCAGGATTTAGCTGTTCATCCTTGCTCAGTCATCCTCTTGGAACAAAATGCTCTGAGTGGTGTGATTTCTATGGCATTTTCTTCATTTTCTTTCTCTTTCTAGCAGTGACTCTTTGGAATATTATTTTTCTTCCTCGATGGCTGGGCTTATAATTGATGGCTTTGCTGGGCTGCTGGAGCCATGCATTTAAACCACGATCACCTTGGCTCTGATGCCTCAGAGTTCATTACTTTTTGAAAAGCTTCATGTCTGTTTGTGTTCAGATTATTGTTGCTCTGGAGAGGGAGGTTATTGTCAGTCAGGAAGAGGAGTACAGAGCAGAATTCACGATAATCAAATTGTCTATACTCTTGGATGAATATTTCTGGATAACAAGACTTTACATTTATCTGATATGGCTGTTCTGAACCAGGGGACCAAGGACCTTCACTTTCCCCCTGCTAAGCAACATTGAGTCCTGGGATGTAGGAGGTTGATACTTTGCAAATAAAGTGGGTAATAAAGATGCCTGCTTTGGTACTAGGGAATTATGCAGTGCAGAATGTATACATGTAAGATTTTTAATTAAAGGACACACCTAGTTCTCCACGAGGGCATGGGCAGAGGATTTCTGCTCTGTGCATTTGAGCCTGTGATCTTCTGTGATCTTTACTGACTGTCCTGAAATTTAGTATAACTAACCAGCTTCATGTTAGAATTTTATCAGATTATAGTCTAACCAACAGGTGGACATCAGTGCCCTTTCCTTCCTATAGATGGAGACTTTGAGACCCAGCTTTCAGTACTGGTTGTAACTGAGATCAAGAGTCTGCCATTCTGTGTTATCTTTCTCCTCACAATGGAAAACACCGTCCTACCATGTGTAAGACAAAAATTAACCCTAGGTTTTGAAAAGCTGATGTAGACATTCTCCATCCCCATTCTTTCTTTGGAAAGTCTGGGCTTCCCATGGAACTTGATTCATAGCATGATGGTAGAATTCTTCACAGTACCTTTAATCCACATGCCCTTAATCCATCAGTTTAGCATAGGGACCAGGAATTTTGTTTGTGTTTTTAAATGTTCTTTACCATTAGTGTATTTCCCAATATGTGTTACACACTCAGAAAGGCTCACTGAATAAGCCCATGAAAGGAACATGATCAACACATGTTCCAAATTTCCTTTCACTTACATATGATTATATGTAGATAATAACCTTTCTGGTGTGGAAATGAGCTCGTTATCCATTTATCATGGGAAACAAATCACTCCTCATTCTTTTTTTTTTAATTTTTTTATTAATTTTATTTATTTCTGTATGTGTATGAATGTACTGTCTGCATGTAGGTTTGTGCACCCGTGTCGTGCAACGCCGCGGAGGTCAGAAGAGGGTCTCGGATTCCCCTGGAACTGGAGTTCTCCTGGAATTGGAGCTTCAGACGGTTCTCAGCCGCCATGTGGGTGCTGGGGATCGAACCGGGGTCCTCTGTAAGAGCGTCGGTGCTCTTAACCGCTAGGCCATCTCTCCAGCCCCTAACTCCTCATTCTTGAAGAAGAGTTATTCAAGAAAAGAGCTGTAGGTAGGGCTCTTTGTAGATGTATGGTGATAACAAATAGGCATTCTTAAGAGACTGACTTGTATAATTTTGGTCAGTTACAGATATAGAACCAATTTTATGGGGAAAAACAGAAAAAAAGTCTGTTTCAGAAAGAGTTTTCATCTCTGCAGGGGATGAAACACTTTTAAGTTGTAGGCACTATCCTTCCCTTCTGCAACTTAAAGGGTAGAAGATACTGTCACATCTTGTCATTTGAAGGGTGTAAAACTGGATTTCACATGTACCAAAAAGATATCAGAATGTGCTGGTGTCTAACAAATAATAAATATTTGAGGAATTGTTTTCTATAAATTTCTAAATAAGGTACCAAGAGTGTTTGTCCTACACACTTCCACACTTGTGTTTTACATGTGGCATTGGGTTTATATTTTTAGGATTCTGAGAGGAGTGAATAATTCTAGTGTCTCTGAATCCTGGTGAGGCAGGCATGTCTAAAGTGTTTTTATTGTTTCTTTGTTACTTAACCTTCTCCATGTATCTAGGAGAATGCTAGATTGTGTTGGTTATGAGTTGAAAACCCTGAAAAGTGGAGGTGATTATCAGAATTTTAAATGCTGTGACATTTTGCTGCCAAAAAGTAATTGATTTATTAGAGAAATTACAATACATGCATGATTCAACATAAGAGGTTCTTTTGAACTTGTTCAGCACCAAATCCTCTGGGAGACTATTTGCTTTCAGCACCACGGACAGAGACGCTCTTTCATTCCGATTCAGCTGGCCTCATGCAAGTAAATATTAGAGTTTAACAGTAGCACTCCAATCCCGTGGCCACAGTATGATCCAATTTAATGGCTTTAACAATTTCGGATGACAGGTACCAGAATATTAATGCATTGTTTTTCATTTATGTTGCCACAAAATGGAATAAGGGACAGGACTGGATAACTTTATAATGTATTATTATCAAGTGCTATTATTACTGTTGCTAAAAATAAAGTTATTTCCCAACAAATAAGATAAAATACAGACCATTTCAGAAGGCATTTGAAATTTTTTCCTACCAGGCAATTTCTTAGGAATGCTATCCTTCAAAACAAGCAAAGAGCCATGATTGAGTTCAGTGATTCCACACCTGAGCAGAGAAACACACAGACTAACAAAATGACTAAAGCTAATGAAAATCTTGTTGTTGAAAGCATTGAAGCCCCAGTAAGGATACAATAGAACACTGGAGCACCAGACCTCTGCCTGCCATATATCTGGGACCAAAAGGGTTATCAGGGCTGTAAAACCTGTCCTTAATTCCCAAGTTAGTCAGGCAACTGGTCAGAACCTTTTCATAGGGGCAGTTTTACTGTGAGGTACTGTGTGGTTCTTTCTTCGGTGCTTATTGATTATAAAAGTTCTACGGTGTCTTCATTCTTAATACAAATGACATAAAAATGGGGAATTGAGGCTAGAGGGATGGCTTAGCTCAGGTTCTTCTACAGAGAACCTGGGTTCAGTTCCCAGAATCCACTTGGCTAAGATCCATACTTAACTCCAGTTCTGGGGGGATCCGATACCTTCTTCTGGTGTCACATTCACAAGTGTGCAAAATACTCATACATATAAAAAAATAACTAAAAAGTAAATGTGAAATTATACTGGAGGTTTGAAATTATACTGGCTGATAGGATACATGCAAATTGATACCCACCTAAAAAAGGAGCAGAACACTAGCTAATAGAAGTCTTTGATGGCATACAACCGAACGCTCTGCTCTCTTCTTACAGCTAGAGAGTCTTGGGCTTCCAGGAGCTTGTCATATAGATAAACCTAGGACCTTATGACTATTGTTTGTTTGAAATAAAAGGATAAATTTTAGTAATACATAAATACTATTTTTCTTTTACTATCAAAAAACTACAATGTCTTATTTTTAATTTATTATTTTTTATGTGTATGAGTGTACTCTCTGCATGTAGGTTGGTGCACTCATGTCATGCAATGCCACGAAGGTCAGTCAGAAGAGGGCTTCGGATTCCCCTGGAACTGGAGCTAAAGATGGTTCTTAGCCACCATGTGGGTGCTGGGAATTGAACCCAGGTCCTCTGCAAGAGCAGTCAGCGCTCTTAACCACTGAGCCATCTCTCCAGCCCCTACAATGTCTTCTTATTGAACAAAGCATCATATGAGGAACCATAAATCACCCTTTCGCCTCTGTCAGAAAGACCACGAAAAATGTAACAATTAACATCAAAATCCATGTTGACATTCACAGTGATCATGTGAGCATTCTTTTTGTACTTGGGCATCACCTAACCATTTACTCTTTAAATTTATGTTTTCTTTGTGAAATTTCTTAAATTTACTTGTAAATTGTTGAGCTTTAATTGTAACATTTAGTGAACATCTAAAGATGCAATTTAATCTTAACTACAACCTTGGCAATTGAAAAGTGTATATATATATATATATATATATATATATATATATATATATATTCTCCAGTGTGTGTATGTGCACATATGTGTTGTTCATGTGTATCATTATTGGAGTGCACGTGTTAGAGAGAGTGTGCAGAGGTCAGAGAATATCCTCAAATTCATCTGTTCTTATTCAAGATAGTTTCTTTTGTTCTTTATTGCTATCTATATACACCAGAATAGCCGACCCGCCAGCTTCAGGAAATTTCCTGTCTCTGTTTCCATGTCATCATAGGAGCACTAGAATAACCACGTTCAGCTTTACCTGGGTGCTCGGAATCCAAATTCATGTCCTCTTGCCTGCATGGCAAGCTCTTGGCCTCTGAGCCATCTCCCCAGCCCATATTTCTGTATCTTTATTAATCCTTTGCTTGTCTTAAAATTTTGCCATGGGAGAGGAATGTTTATCATTAGTCTACCAGAAAGAATGATGGGAAAAATAAAAATTACACTAAAATTATGAGAATCCTTTAGCATAGATATGATCTATCTAAGGAGGAAATATTTTTACTCTGAACTAAAGTGTTATTCATATATTAAGTGGAAGTATAGTTTATGAGAATTTGGCATTTGGATGAATGGGTTCAAGGCAAAGACAAACTTAGGTGTGTCAGTTACACAGTTTAAACAATTGCATTAATTAACTAATCTGAGTTCACTTTTATTACTCATTTTCTTTATTTATTTATTGTTAAATGACTGGGGACTGGCTATGCTTCAGGTACTATCTACTGTTCAGATATCAGAGCCAAAGGCAAATTGCTATTGCCAAAGAGTTTTCAAGAAGGTGCATCATCATAATAAATATAATATGGATACTTATAAGATGCTAAGGACACAAAAATGATAGATAGATCAAACTCTAACTGGGTCAAGGTGGAGTGAAGCCTGGAAACAATTCCAGATTGGAGTCTAGTTAAAAGGCTAAGAGAAGTCAGCCACATAAAAACTGATAGTTCATCAATTTGAGGAGCCAGAATGGATACAGAAAAGAAAATTGAAAGGGCGAGTCGATATGCACGTGTGTGTGTGTGTGTGTGTGTGTGCAGCCTGACTGCATTTTATGTCAGAGATGAGAGACCAAGATGGTGTGTTGAGTGCACTATAATGAAAGGAAAGTTTGTTAGGATGCCAATGGTCCAACTCTGAACAGTCTTCTTTTAAACACCTCACACAGATCTTTCACACTGGTAAAACATGAAAATGAATTCTTTATAAAGTTTTATAAGCAGATGAGATTTGAATTTTTTAAAAGATCAGATAGTCATTTGGAAAGGGATTTGGAGAGTAGACAAAACTGACATTTTCTACCATTGTGAAGACAAGGAGCAGTGAGGCTGGGCTAACAATAGGCTGTCATCCACTATGATGGAGAAGATGCAGAGCTGAATGAAGCTTTCCCAGTGGGAATCAGTAGACCTGGATGGAAATTAAGAACAGAAATTGATAAATATGAAACTTTATGTTTAAGAGGCAGCATAGAGATGTATATTAACACAGAGACACTATGGAACAACTTACCTATTCTCATATTTGGCTATTTGAAATGTACTGTCATCTCCCAGTGCCTCAGTTTCTTTATTTCAAAATAGAGTGCTAATACCATTGTCTCCACTTTCAGAAATATGTAAAATTTGGCATCTTCTAAACTATTCAAAGCTCTATGGGCCCCAATTTAAGAGCTTTTGGAACACAGTGGCATACTCAATGAAGGACTTCACATCCACTTTCTATCACACATTCACAGGCTAATAAATTATTATACAATTTGTGGAAAGGTAAATGAGAATAAAACTTTCTTAAAAGGGATAAAATAATCTAACAGAGAGATGTAGAAGATGATTACTGAGGACATTCAGAATGCAGAAGGAAATTGACAGTCATGTAAAGTCAAACATGACTTTTAAACAAGCTACTAAATAGTGATAGATTATTATTAAAGGCAGAGATTAGCCAGAAAGTTAAGCAACATCAAAGAAACAAGAAAAGTGTGGTAGGGGTGTCTTAAGGGGGGGGGGGAGAAGTGGTCAACGTTATATATCCAAATGGCTTCCCATAAACAAGTGGTTCTAGTTTTCTCTTGATTTTAGGACTGCCGAATCATAGGTTTTAGGCCAAGAGAAATACAACCCAAAACATACCAAACAAATCTGAGAAGAAACCAATAAACTTTCCCAATCTCAGAATTTCCTATCATTTGTGTCCTCAGATTCTGTGTTTTAATTCCACAAACAGGAGGGCCAATAAGCACTAATAACTTGACACTCTAGGTACTGGGAATACAGCTCAGTGATGGCAAGAATATTTGTCTAACATGCACAAGGCCTTGTGTTGGATCTTCAGCCCAAGACCACCTCAAAACCAAACAACAATAGCCTATAAATATCAAATACACTCATGGTCACCATGGTCATTCATTCATTTCACAAACTTCTACACCGGTGATCATTAGTGGCTGCAAATGAAAGTTTGGTGATGTTTTCTCATCATATTGCCTTTCTGATATTTCTAATATTCTGTTATCACCATTTCCAAGCCAAACCCCAAGCCATCTTTTCAGATCCTTTGGTGAAATCCGTGTCCTTGCTATTATTCGCCTTCCTGGCATTCTTTCTTTCCCTGCCTTTCATGAAGCTGCTCTCTCATGACCTCTGCTCATCACTGACCACTCCATCTCAGGTCCTTCCATTTATACACCTTACTCCTCTTTGTAAGACTTTCATCCTGGTTCTCCTAGGAGTCCATCTGAATCTCTCCCTTCATGTTTTTGTAAGTGGCATTTCAAGGCATTTGCATGGAGTTACTGATTTGGGAAGTCACATTTCTGTCTTGCCTTTTTTCCAAGGTTTTCTAATGAGTATCTTTACTTGTGTGCCCTGAAGACAAATTGAACTCAATGTGTAGCATAAACTCAACATAGTCATAGTTTGAAATGCTTCTTACTATAGATCTTTATCTAACTGGATTATTGGCTTCAATCAATGATGATTGATTCAAATTGATGTAACAAAAAATGACTGACAGTATATTATAGATCTGTGGAATTGATCAAGGATTGATTAAAGAATGAGAAAAATGACAATGCAGGAAGTCCTATTGGAAGGATACTGTAGCCACTAAAGCTCAACAGTGGTCCTCTTCTGTGTACCACAGAACATAAGGCACTTGCATCTCTTCTGACCCTTTGGATACCTCTAAATACTGCACCGAATAGCAGTGCATGCTAATTGGGCCTGCTTTTCCTATCACTCCCTGTAGATTCAGTTCCTTGACAAAATCATTCAATCAGCAGAGACCAAGGGGCACAGCATGGTCAAACTAAAAACAACCATGAGGCCACATGGCAGGTTTGAGGGTGACTCACTATCTGGGGTTTCTTCAATATTGGAATTGGGTTCATTCTTGTATCAGCTTCATACAATGATAGATGCCCACTGCATATGTTTTGAGTAAATCTTCCTTCTTGTTTTTAATGAGTATTTCTTATCCTGACAAATGATACCAGTTCGCAAATTTACCAAGACAGTAACTTCAGAGTCCTCTGAAAATTTCCATTTTACTTCTTTCACATGTATTTTGCTGACGTTTTTAAGTCACAGAGTTTTGCACTTCCATCTGTTAAATTCCCCTTAACTTGTTTCCCTTCAGCCCTTTCCCCACCTTGATTAGCCCCACCCCGCCATTTCCAAAGAGAGCTTTTACACTCTCAAGCAATGAAATCTGGCTAAGGCCATGGGCTCCAGGGACAGAACACTGTCCTTTGTGGCTTACAAACAAGCTGTGTGACCTTCAGTCAGTCATCTGGTTTCTCTCTGCTGCATGACCACACTGACCACATAGGTGGCTGTGAGGGTAGGATGACACAGTGGGTGCTGTCATAGTCACAAACAATGGACCAAGTAGTGTAGCTTCCAAACTGGGGAAATGAATGCTAGGAGGCGAAGCGGTAAAGATAGAGTGATGGTAGAATCCACAGTGGTAATACTCTCAAATTAGCACGTTTAAATAGACCATTATACTGTTGCCTATTTCATCTTTCCAAGCACAGATGTGCTCAGAATCTATATAAATTATTTCAAAGTGCAGCTTGAATTCTCCTTCTACTATCGCCTTCTGCTACCCATGCTTGCAGAAGAGGGAATCAGACCAACTTGTTTTCCAGCATTTCTGATGTTTTGCTTCCGTAGATGCTTTTTCTGCTTCCTGAAGTACTCTCCTTTAATTCCTAGAACCTTCCACATTTTCTGTGAGACCCGAACACAGGGCAGCCGTCTTGGCATTTTCCTCCCTGGCACATCGCTGTGTTCTGTCCCGTCCCACTGCATGCACATCACGTAGAGTGTGTGCTGTTCACTTCGAGCTCCAGTGGCACACCTTAGGCTGCTTGTTTTATCCATTCCAATCTCTGCTCCCAAGGCCTAATAAGTGCTCAGGGATGTTTATTTAGCCTCTGCAATATGGAGCATATTGGTAAAGACTCAGCAGAGGATCAAATGCCTGGAGAACTAGCTTGTTCCAGAAGCATTTATTATGTCCTGCTGGCCACATTCGGCAGGGACATCAACAGGCAGAGTGCTCAGGGCCTTGACTCTGGCTGCCCTGCTCTGAGCATTTCCAGTTTGTGCTTGGCACCGGCACCTTGCTAGGAACTTTAACAAAGTACCAGGAAGATATAGCCCTTTCTTTTTCTGAAAGGATTTTCATTCCAGTAGAAACTCTAGATTAGTGGGCATCACAGTTATGAGACTCTGGAGCCAAATTTGCAATCATCATAAAGAAGAGTCAGAGGATTCCCTGTGTCCTAGCAAAACACTCTGGAACATAATTACTCCCTTCAAGAACACAAATGGCATCTGAAAATTCTTCATGTTTCTGGGAAGCAGCAGGGCAGGTGAGTTTCCTCTAGGTCTATGAAGCCATGGAAACTTTTAGACATCATCGTCCCACAGAAAACTAAAATGAAGTTCCAACCCTTTAATGAGGCTAACTGTCACTCTCTTCATTGTATTTGGAAATGCAATGCTTTCCTATGACAAAATCAGAGTGTCTAACAAGAACTGAGAGGAAGAGAAACCAATTGGTTTCAGAAAGTAATGCTTGTGCCATTCAGAAAATCCTCACGAAATATAAAGTTCTAGGGATCAAGGCTGGGAAACCACTGGTATAAAGGACTCCCGTTCCAGTCACTGTGGTCTGATTCAAAAGGAAAGGATTGTGTGCAAACTTTTAATTTATGAAACATTATCTAATGAACAAATGTTAAGGTATAGCGTTTTTCATTAGTGATCTGGAGGATTTTACCAAAATCATTGTGTACAAATCAAACAGCAGCTTAGCCCATTTCCCAATGGCCTTGTTGCAACCACTACTCCTTTAGAATCAGATACCTACAGGCCTTCTACCTCCTGAAGTGAAAGTAGTTCTATAAACTTCACGGTTGCCCAGCAATTACTGTGGAGAATAATTTTCCTGAAGCCTGTCCTTTGTGTAAGAATTAGAAGTGCTTTATATTTTAATGATTTTGCTTTTGGTTTTGAGAATCACTTCTGAAAAGATTGAGTTCACGGGGTCTATTAGTCTATTTTCTATTGCTTTAGCAAAATATCTGAAGCTTCCTGCTTCATAAAATAAAGAAGTTTACATGGCTTATCATTGTTATCCAGAGGCTCCAAATACCAGGGCTCATTGTTCCAGCAAGGACTCCCAAACAGCTTGGCAAAAAGGCAGAGAAGCTGAACAGGAGCAGGATGTGTGTAGAAGGAACCAAGTGGATGGAACAACCTCATAGTATAACAGCCTGTTCTCTGAGAATTAGCTCACGCCAGGAGACCAACATCGGTCCCATCCAAGGATGATACCCTACCAACTAATGGCTGTACGCTGGACACTATAAGGCTATGTTGGGGACCACAAGTCTCCATCCACCACATGAATCTGGGTGACACATTGAGACTATAACAGTACTACAGCAAAATTACCCATGGCTCTTTCTGCCCCAAAGACAGACCAAAAACATTGGTCTCCTTGTCAGGGGCTACTCCACCTTTGCTTTTATCTCCCAGCAGGAGATTTGTAGATTCAACTGATACAGAGGGTTAACCATGACCTCCAAAAAAGACCCATCCTCTCATCATCTCCTCCTCCTCCTCCTCCTCCTCCTCCCTCTTACTTTTGTTCTCTCTCTCTCTCTCTCTCTCTCTCTCTCTCTCTCTCTCTCTCTCTCTCCCTCCTCCTCCCTCCCTCCCCCATCTTCTTGCATAGGTGTGGCAGGCACAGGCACTTCCTGTATACTTAGTACACACACACAGGAAGATGCTGCTTCTTTCTACGTCACTGCATAAGCAGGTCAGCTTGGTTATAGGCAGAGCTCCTTCTTACTTGGGGCTGAAGGGCATACAAGCCCTTTTCACATAGATGTCCCTACCACAGTCCCCCTGTCCTGGCAGTGAAGCCCCTTGATACAGTTGGAAATTTGGCTCTCTCCCTGTGCTGGATAGCTTTATTGTCAACTTGACACACCTGGGTTGAGGGAGCCTCAATTGGGGAATTGGCTCCATTGGATTGGCCTGTGGCCACGTCTATGGAGTATTGTCTTGATTATCGAGCAGTGTGGGAGGGCCCAGCCCACAATGAGCGGTGCCACCCTGGGCAGGTTGTTGTGTACCGTATAAGAAGGCAGGCTGGGGGGCTGGAGAGATGGCCTAGTGGTTAAGAGCGCCGACCGTTCTTACAGAGGACCCGGGTTCGATCCCCAGCACCCATATGGCGGCCGAGAACCGTCTGAAACTCCAATTCCAGGAGAACTCCAGTTCCAGGGGAATCTGACACCCTCTTCTGACCTCCGCGGCATTGCACAACACGGGTACACAAACTTGCATGCAGACAGTACATTCATACACATACAGAAATAAATAAAATTAAAAAAAAAAGGCAGGCTGGGCATGAGCCAGGGGAGCAGGGCATGAACCAGGGGAGCAAGCCAGTGAACAGCATTCCTCCATGGCCTGTGCTTCAGCTCCTGCCTCCAGGTTCCTGCCCTGAGTTCCTGCCTTGGGCTTCCTAAGTGATTAACTATGACCCAGGAGATGTAAGCTGAATAAACCCTTTCCTCCCCAAGTTGATGTCAGTCAGAGTGTTTTGTCAAAGCAATGGAAGAGAAACTAGAACACTCCCTCAGTTGTTCACACTTGGAAGGAAAGACCAGAGTACTCACTCACTAATATTACAGGGTTATTTTTTGCAGAAAACATATGATGTTGAGGTGCCCAGTACTAAGTGACAATCTCTATACTAAAGGCTCAGGGTACAGCATGCGGGGGGGGTGGAGGTAGAATCAATGAAAAAGCCAAAGGGACAAGATACTGGCTGCTAGTTAATGCATTCTAGACAAGATAGGGAAGATGTACCAATGAAATTTCATAGTATGGTACTCTAAAAGATCTTCAAAAATCACAAAACCAATTGGCATACCAAGGCATGGGGAAATTTCAAAGGGTCCCACTTCACAACAAAGAGCTATTGGCAATCAATGGATGCTGAGAGAAGGAGAATCAGTTTTCTTCAGGGACTATATCCCTGAGGTGTCATCTAACTCTAAGTGAGCAGCCCTCAAACACTATATGGACTCAGTGCATTTTACATATATATGTATGAATGTGTCTATTTATAAATGTATGTGCATGTAACAATAATAAAGAAGAGGAAAAGAAATTGAGAGGAAGAAGAGGGTGCATAGCAGGACTTGGTAGGAGACTAGGATGGATGGAAATGGAAATAATGCAATGACAATACTCATGTGTGAAGTTCTTGAAAATTAAAAAAAATGTCATGGCTATTTTTGTGTGAAAACATGTTTAGATTATTTGTAACTCCATCAAATGAAGTAGATGAAAACATAGCTATATGAAGTTTCCTGGCAGAAAGATTATTCCTTCTCAGAGAGCTGACCTAGATTGAGGTTAACACAGCATTGCTAAGGGATCACTACTGTGACCCTGTGTTACATCATTCCTGGTTTGAACCTACAGGTAGCAAGGCTTTTGTGAAGCTGGACTGTGGTGCCTTCTGCTGCAGCTAACCTTTTGGCTGTTGTACTTTCTGTTGATTCAGATTGTTATTGCACACTGTCACAGCACAGCAGATTCTTCTGATGAGACTGTTTATATCTATAGTAACAGCATTGGGATGGTATCTGATCTGCTCTTCTCCCACTTCCTCTAAATAAAGTACCATGTTTATGTTATGTGCTACTGAAGTAGATGAACTTATTAACTCAAAGTCGTCAGTGTTGGGAGACTTTATATGCTTAGACATAAGATGATCTTCCTCTGTTGCTCTTCACTGCTTTCAGTCACTCTTGATGCACATGTATATATTTGCATGTGTAGCTATGCATGCATGTATCCATTTTTCCATACGTCTGACAAATATACACACTTTTATTTGACAGACAGCAAATCATTTTTGTTTTCTGTAATCCTCTCCTCTCAACTCTCTTCTTTCTCAAGAAGGGAAATTTTCTTCCATCTATATCACTCTGAAATAATCATGCATTCATAATGCACACAAAGGCTCTTTCCAGTGCTAGTTTAATGAGAAGCAATGCCCAGAATTAGAGCTTGATGCCTTCCAATTATCTTATTGGGTATGATTTTGTTAGAATACAAATAGTTATTTTCTTCCTTTGTCAGTATCTACATAAATGACCCATGGTAACCTATTCCAAAACAAATATTAACTATTTCTAACTTTGTTATACATAACTTTTTTTTTTTTGGTGTTTTTGAGACAGGGTCTCCCTATAGCCACAGCTGGCCTGGAACTCACTCTGTAGATGAGGCTGTCCTTGAACTCACAGAGATCCATCTGCCTCTGCCTCCCAAGTGCTAGAATTAAAGGCTTGCACCACAACACCCAGCTGTACATAGCTATTTAATTAAGTACTTAACACAAGTATCTAATGTGTTTTGACCAAATTTACCTTCATTCTCTTTCCTACCCTCTTCACTACTTTTCCTTCCCAACTTCATGTTCTCTCTCTCTCTCTCTCTCTCTCTCTCTCTCTCTCTCTCTCTCTCTCTCGTTTATACCCACTGGATTCACTTAGTAAATGGACATGGCTATAGGGCCATCTAATAAAGAATGAGTAGCCTTTCAGGACTTGCATCGTGAAGAAAACTTACTCTCCTTCCCACAGCAACCATCAATTGTTAATACATTTTCAGCTTGGGGTGAAACTCCATGAACCCCACTCTTATCCATGCTAAGATTTTGGCTGGCCTGATCTTAGGCAAATCTTGTTCAATCAGTCACATCTGCTATGAGTTCATGTGCGCAGTGGCACTGTCATGTCTAGCAAATACTGTTTTACTGCTGCAAAACATTATTTCTGTATCCTACAGTCTTTCTCACCCTTCTGAAATGACCCCAGAGCTTTGTGAGGAGAGGTGAGATACAGATGTTCCAATTAGAGCTGAACACTCCACAATCTCTTACTCTTGCATGTTTGCCAGTTGTGGATCTCTGTATGAATCTCCATTTATTTCAAATGAAACTTCCCTGCTGAAGGATGAGAGATACACTAAACTGTTGACTGAATGATAGGAACTTAGAGGGCAGTTTATTAAAATGTCCATTTAGCAGAATAATTTTAGGTTTTCCCCTAGGGCCTAAAACCTAACCAGCCATGGGGTTTGGGCCTAGTCAACAGTACTAGGCACTTGTATATCTTGTGGGACAGGCTTTAAATCCAATTAGAAAGTGGTTGGTTACTCTCATAACATATGTACCATTTTTGCATCAGTGAGCATATCTTCCAAGGGCAGTTGTTACTGTAGCTCACAGGTTCATAACTGGATAAGATTATTGATGATGGTTTTCTTACTAGTGGCATAAATAGAATGCTTTAGCAGTTCAAAAGCTTTCTACTAGGGATGAAGGCTCCAAGTCAGTACCAGCTTGATTTTGTGATATCTTTTTATCAGCAGGGTCTTACCATCAAGTTATGGAAAGTTAACAAGAACAATGGCAACAGCCTGTACTGTATGGGATTCTATCATCGTTATAAATCTGGTGTTTTGTGGGGTTTTTTTTGTTTTGTTTTATTTGTTAACTTGTGGTGTGTAGGGGAGGCATTGTCCCCCTGCTATTTGGATAGCTCCAGTTAAACTCCTTTTATATATGCAAATATTTTAGGAAGCTTCTATACTAATAAGTTCCATATGGCATTTTTCCTCCCCAAACTCCCTCCTCTACTCTAATCTCCCATCCCACCCCATTTAACCCTTCCTGTTCCTATAGTCCCCTCCCCCATTTGTTTGTACCATTGCATTATATCCTTCTTTCCATATGACCCCTTAACTAGTTTCCTGCCTTTTAAGGGTATTCCAATTTAAACACATATCCAAAGTTTCAAATCTGGCATCCACATATGAGAAAGAATATGTAGTGTTTGTCTTTCTGTGTCTGGGTTACCTTATTCAGGATTATTATTTCCAGTTACACCCATTTTCCTGTGGATTTTGCAATTTCATTTTCCTTTAAACCTGAATAATAGTTCTTTTTGCATATGTACACATTTCCGTTATCCACTCATCAGCAGATGGGCCTCTGTGCTTGTCCTAGTTTGCTCTCTTTGGTGTGATAAAACCTTCTGACTAAAACCAACCTGGGGAGGAAAGAGTTTATTTCAACTTATAACTACCAGGTCTCAATCCAGCACTGAAAGAAGTCAGAACCTTAACTCTGGCAGGAACCTGGAGAGAGAAACTGAAGTAGAGACTATGGGGGAACACTACTTACTGGCTTGCTTCTCTGGCCCAATCTCAGCCTCCTTTCCTATACAACACAGGACTACCTGATCAATATTGCACTACCTACATTGGGTTGGGCCTTCTCACATCACTCAACAATGAAGAAAATGTGTCAAAGACATGCCCCCAGACCAGTCCAATACAGGAACCTCACCAAATGAGATGTGTCAAGTGGACAACAGAAGCCAAGAAGGCTGTTTCCATTCCCAGAGTAGAAAAGACAGTTCTGCATGCATATTTTAAAAATCTCCATTATAAAGAAAAGAAAATACCATTACTAAAAATGGTCCACTGGTCACAAATTGTGAAAGTGGGCTGCAGATCCTTGTCATGGAAGAAGATGGGAAGTTAGTTCTCTAAGAACATAACATCACAAAAGCTGAGAGAGCCCAGGATACAATGTGAAGGAGGCCACAGGGCTTGGTGCTGTAAATTGCTTTCTGGGAATTTGGAGGCTGGGAATTTCTACTGTTGACTTTGTTTAGTGTGCAGGAAAATAATGGGTCAAGGTCCTTAAATGCAGACAGCTGCATTTAATCAAGAATAACTGTCACCCTCGCCTATTAATCTCTTTTCCAGCATAGAAATCACAGATTAGAGGAAGAATGAAGTCAAATCTAAAGTGTTCTGCTTTCGGTGGTTAAGAAGATGATTGAAATCAATAAATCTCAGGCTTTTGGAAAGCCCACTTGATTCCAAATTTACTAAATACAGAAAGAAAGACACAACAGTAAGAGCCTCTAGTGACTGAAATTCAACCACTGAACTGTTGCAGAAGCTCCCTGATCCCTGGGACCTCATCTGAGGAGGCTGAATCTTAGATGAATCCACCTTATTTGGAAATTCTTCCTATGAGGATCATACATTCTAACGAGGGTGTGATAAAACAATTTATGAAACAATACAGCCAGGTTAGAGGAATCAGCCAAAGACAAGCACACCCTGGAATCACCTAGCTTGCCTATGGACAGCAGCTCACTCAATCTAGCAGGAATCCCATCTTCTCTCAGGTCTCTAGTACAGCCTACTCATTTGGGCTTGACTGCTATCCCAGCTCCCTAGGGAACCTGTAAGGCCACTTAAATCCATGACCAAGAAGAGTAACAGATAGAGACACAGTCTTCTCACTCACGTGGCCAATGCACTGAGCAGCATGCCCTTTTGTCTATTTAGCTCAGTTCTGAAACATTCTGGCATTCATGATATAGCACTGTAGTTCTTTATTGTCATGAAAACATAGTCACATGAATTCACATGAATTATTATATTGGATTCTCACAATCATATCAAAAAGAAAGGCAAATTGTAATTAAGTTCCATTTTATAAATGAAGCCAATAAGGCCTCAGAGTGTCCCGGGTGGGGCTGAGACTCCTGCAGCACTCTTCACTTTAACCCAGTGTCTGCAGCACTTCCACTCCAAGCCCCCTGGTGGAGTTCAGACAGCACCTGCTGCACTGTAGTTCGAGTCCTTGCCTGGATTCCTATGTGTGTCTCTGTGATCACACTGCCAAGCAGGGCTTGTGACACATGAATGTGTCCACTGCCTTGCTTCTATCTACAAGAACATGGTCTTCACCAGCCAGTAGGATCCGTGACTGAGTGATCTCACCATCTCTGTGGTGTGCATGAGGGGAACAAGGTCAGGTCTGCTGCACAGGCTCTCTCTCTTCATGAGGGAGTTATTTCAGGAAGTAATGCAACACTGAAGACTTCTTGAGAGCCCAGATTCTTTTCCTTTGATCTTCTTCTTTACCACAAAGGAAGCTGCTCAGTTGGTATGATTTGTTTCTCTTTATTTTGGGTTTAAGTACCCTCCCCCTCCACATTTGATATTTTTCTTAGCTGTTCTGTTTTAGTTAGCGCCAATATAGTGCTCCCTCCTACATATCTCTTTAGGGTGAAATGCCTGCTCAGTATGCTTCAGGAAGGCAGTATATTTTAGGCAGCCTGATAAAAGGCTCTAATAGCCCCAGATTAATGCATTCATTCCTAGCCAATTGAAGGATTCATTACAGTTCGGGGACTGAGGCTTTTCTCTGATGGATTTGCCCCTGGTAATGAGCCATTCAGTAGCTAGTGACCCTGCGGTGCTGCTGACCTGCAGAAGGGGCCAGTGAGCCGGATCTCAGCTGACTTGGGTGAAGTGCTAAGGAAGCAGAAAGCTCGGGGTGCCTCCAGCTTCTGGGGGCATTCAGAAGAGCAGGGAGGTGCTGCCACATTGCCAGGGGAGCTCAGACCGAAGCCAGGAGGCAGACAACGTGCTGGGGAGTGCCAGTGCCTCTTCCATTTAAGCCTAAGGAGGAAGTCCAATGCAAGGCTTGTAGAGCTTGGCTTTGAAAGTGAACCTCTGAGAATAAGAACATATAAGGAAAACATTGAGATTCTCGCAGCCTGTCCCTGTGGCTAGCATATCCATGAAGACTTCCAAAGAAAGGAAATGGAAAGTGCAACACAGAAATCTGTGAAGCTTTCTACAGGTTATCAACTGGCCACACCTGAAATAATTGTTGGTTGTTATAGGTGTGTATTCAATGCAGGAAGGTTTTGTGGAGCATGTTAATGGCATCTGATGGAAGTATAAGGATGCTGCAAAATACCCCAAGGTGCTCAGGACAAACCTCACCTATAATCATCTAGAACAAAATGTCAAAGGCACTGAAGTAGAGAGGCCCCAACAAGTGCAATTTGCAGATGAGGAAGCTGAAGCCTGGGAAAAGCAGTTGGTTCAGAATGACACTAGAGGTGTCAGAAGAGCTGAAGGGGCAAAGGCCCATGTTTTTTCTTCTGCAAAGTCATGTCGTTTTGGATTCTTGACAATGAACTTGTTCCTTCTCCCAGACTTTACAGTGGCCTTCCCTGTCCACATCTCCACAAATGAAAATTCCCCTGTCTACCATAATGAACTCATGATGGTCCCCGCCCACTTTGGTCTAGGCAGATCTCTTTCGGGATTTAACTTATTATCTTTATTATGCATTTTAGAAGGGGGTGGTAGTGTTGATAAAAATAGGAATCGTCAAAGGAGCATTATGAGATCCTGTATGTGCAACATTGCTGAAAAGAGTTTCCAGTGAGGGGCAAATGGAGGCCCACCCCCCAACATCCATGCAACAATATCTCACAATTATTAAATATCGATTCAGCGCAGCAGGGGATGGGGCCTGTCTTGAAATGAAGGCCAGTGCTGATCTAATCTGGACTTCGGGAGTCTCCTTGGGCTATCTCCACTGACCTTGTTTCTCTGACTGAGAGTGGTGACCATAGCCTACTCTTTTGCCAACCATTTTGACACTAGGAAGAAATAGGTGGAGTTCATAGCTGGAGTTCTAGGATATGCGGGTTGCTAGTACCAGAGCTTGATAAAACAGAAAGGAAGCCTACATGATGATGAATCGCAATTACAGGGAATTAGATTATTATCAGTGTCAGGAGTAATCGTAAACATTTTCTGGTGCTGATGTTTGATAGCATGGGGAAGGAGTCGGGGAGCAGGGGATGATAGAAAGGAAGGGAAGCCAAAGATAAGAACAAACATGCAAGTCCATAGTGTGTGCTTAATGGAACTGAGATTTATTTTGCTCTGTGTCTTTTTAAGCCTCCAGATAGATCACCAAAAAATACAGCCAGCCTGAAAAGAAATAGCCCAAATGTAATTTAAAGGACAGCTTTTTAACCAATACTTCAGCTTAGAGACACCTGTCCTATGTTCCTTGAAGATGCCCAGCTCGGGGGAGGAATGCTAAAGTTGCTGATTTATCTTCAGTAGCACAGACCTAGTTTTAATTTATTGCCCAGTGACAGGGATTTTGTTTAGCTTTCCTGTGTTACTCAACACAATCTTCTCAGGAAAAGGAGAACAGCCCATAAGCCATTGTTTTCTTTGATGTCCTGGTGCCTTAGAAGAAACTGAACTTGGACTTCTCAAAAGTAAGTTGATATTTTTCCTAGCTTCACAGAAAATGGCAGCTTCTCTAATGGTGAGTTTGGCTGTCCTGCCCTTTGAATCACAGTAAATATATACACACATGTATACACGCGTGTGTGCGTGCGCACGCACACACACACACACACACACACAAAGCAGCTTTTCATCTTGTTTTTTTTTTTTTTCTTAGTATTTCTTTTTTTTTTTTTTTTTTTGTTTTTGTCTCTTTTGCAGTAACAACGGGTTCTCCTGTAGCCACCACCGGCTGTCCTCGCGTCAACTCTACCCCTGGAGACTCAAACGGCTGGCCTTGAACTCACAAAGATCCGCCTGCCTCTGCCTCCCAAGTGCTAGGATTAAAGGCGTGCGCCACCACGCCCGGCCATCTTGTTTTTTTTTTTGGTCTTTTTGAGACAGGGTCTCCCTGTAGCTCCAGCTGTCCTGGAACTTGCTATGTAGACCAGGCTGGCCTTGAACTCACAAAGATCCACCTGCCTCTGCCTCCCGAGTGCTAGGATTAAAGGTATGTGCCACCATGCCCGGCCCTCATCTTGGGGTTTTTGTAGTAGCAACAATCTAGTCATTTATTTTTCTTGTCAACAGTTGAATTATAGAAATCTTTACCAGAAATACAACTTCTACTGTGGAGTCACAGGAATGATGAGGAGCCATTGTTCCAGGCTGGACCATCAAGGGAAAGCTCAAGAAGAGAGAAGCATGTTGAAAGTTCCATCTTCCCAAGAGTCCTAGTCTCAGGAGAGTGATTGGTGTACAGTGGTTACTAAGATACATTGCAATATGCTCCAGTACAGTGGTTTGAAAAAAAAAAAAAAAAAGGCTAGGGATGATTAAGAAAGGATAAATAAATTCAGTCCGGGGGATTTGATGTATTCAACAGAGTGTTTTGAGGTCCTCCTGGGAGCTGAGCACCATTGTGGTTGGTTGAGTGATTACATTGTAAGGTTTCATTTCCCTGGAGGCTACATTCTTTTTAAAATTGATATCTCTCTTTGTGTGTGTGTGTGTGTGTGTGTTTATAACATATGTGCATGTGCGTGTTTATATTGTATATGTGTAAGGACAGGCACACACATATCAGGGTGCAAGTTAGAAAGCACAGGACAAATTTCAAGAGTTGTTTCTCGCCAGGCGTGGTGGCGCACGCCTTTAATCCTAGCACTTGGGAGGCAGAGGCAGGTGGATCTCAGTGAGTTCAAGGCCTGCCTGGTCTACAAAGTGAGCTCCAGGCCAGCTGGGGAGACCCTATCTCAAAAAGACAAAAAAAAAAAGGGAGTAGTTTCTCTTCTTCTGAAGATCAAATTCAGATTGCCAGGCTCACATCATGAGCATATAAGTCTGCTTGTCTGTCTCACCAGATCTTGAAGGGCACATTGTAATGGAGTGAGATTTATTCCGTGGTATGCGCAAGGCACCAAGTCCAAGAGGGGAGGAGGGGAGCCTATGTAAAGATAGAAACAGTAAGCACTATTCAAATGAATGAGAATTTCAGAAAAGGTATGCCATTCATGTAACTAAAGTAGGGCATTGTGATGGGATAATGCTGTTTTAAAGAGATGGCCAGGGAACATACAGATAAGAGGCTTCAGAATGCTTATTCTTGACTATGACATCTGTATCAAACTTCTGCCTCCAAAGGATCAAGGACCATTGTAGAACAGGGGTGGAAAGATCATAAGAGCCAGAGGTAGTGGAAGACCACAAGGAAGCAAAGTCTTCCACACAGCTAGGCAGTTGCTCTTGTTAACTCACAGTAATGATGACACCATGCACAAGTCCTATGCCAGCTCAAAGCAGACAAAATCCCAGCCTAGAAACAGGGATGTGTGTAAGAAATCCCAACCCTACTTGAGGAAGCATTGGCAACTGGTGGCTCTTGGGAGGGTGAGAGTCAGCCTTGTTGAAAAGGGTGAAACTTTGTAGGTTGACAAGGCTCCAGTGGATGAATCGATACCGAAGGATATTTGGGGAAGTAAATTTGATTTTATAGCCCTTTATAAATAAAACATTAAATTGGGTGGGAGGTAGTAAGGGGTCCAGATAGGGGCAGGGTTTCAAATGTGAGAAATTATATTGCATGAAAATTGCAAAAAAATCAATAAAGATGCAAATAGCCAGGGATGATGCTATCTTTGGTAACATTTGAAATAAAAACTGAATGTTCAACCAACAGCCATATGACGGTCTACACAAAGAGCATTTCAAGAGAAGAAACAGAAACTGCAGTCACTGAGAAAGAACCCTGTTTTGCACCTTCAAGGAATGTAAAGCAGATCAGAGAGATAAGTGAAAATAGAGACTTCCCCTGAGCCAGCTGTGCAGTAACTTGGAGTCAGAGATATGAACTTTGGGTTTTGTGCTCAGTGCAGTCAGATATCATCGGAGGTGAGCATGTGAGTTGTTTTAGAGTTTTCTAAAAAATTGGGACTGGAGAGATAGCTCAGTGGTTAAGAGCTCTGACTGCTCTTGCAGAGGACCCGGGTTCGATTCCCAGCACCCACATAGTGGCTAAGAACCGTCTTTAAGCCGGGCATGGTGGTGTATGCCTTTAATCCGAGCACTGGGGAGGCAGAGGCAGGCATAGCTCTGTGAGATCAAAGCCAGCCTGACCTACAGAGCAAGTTCCAGGCCAGCTGGGGCTACAGGGAGACCCTGTCTCAAAAACACCAAAAAAAAAAAAAAATTACTCTGTGGTACAGAAAATGGAATATCTATAGAAATAAGAATGGAAAGATGAGAGAAGGTGCAAGCAAAGCATAAAGCAGACTTGGATAATGAGAGGGAAGAAAATGATAGAGAGAAGAGAATGAGATCTAAGGATGGTAAGGGTTATTTTTTTTAAATAAAGTAAACAAGATTTAATAGTTGGACATGGGAAGCAAAGGAATGAGGGAAATTAAGGGAAACTCCTGTTTCTTGGTTCCAAGTGATTAAGCTGGCAACAGTGTGATTAATTAAGAAGGGGCATGCTAGGAGGAGGAGGTCTGGGAGTGGAGAGAGGGAAAATCCAGAACACTGCTTGGGACACAGTAAGTATATTTGCTTTATTGAGCACACAGTGAGCTCAGTATTGTTCTGAGCTCTTTTTGGGTGGGAACACATTAACTCTCTGGAAAAGCCCTCTAGGAAGGACCATTATTATCCCATCATTTTTATGGAGGGAAAAATTAAGCTCCTTCTCCACATGGCTAACATGTGCTAAACTCAGTCTTTGCTACATGGCTGAGCAGCATAAAGGGGAGTCATGAACTCTGAAACCAGGAGCATCTGAGAGCAGTTAGTAAAGGGGACCCCGGTCAGGAAACAGCCATCCACCTCTGTGAGTTCAACTGAGGAGTGGCCACACGGGGAGACGAGAACACGGCAGGTTATATCACCAAGCCAAGGAAGAAAAAGAAGGGTCAGGGTCAAATGCTGCTAAAAGATTAAATAATCATAAGGACAGGGATTTTGCCTATAGACTGGGCAAGATGTAGCACCTACCATTTGGCTACATAGATACATGAGATATGATTCTCATGGGAGCCCTGAGTAACATGAGTTTATGTGCAGCTTTCTGGGTTTGAGTCCTTATTAGTAGGTTCTAGGCCTTATACCACCTCTCTAAATCTCTCATCATTATCATGAAGTGTTATTATATGCATGTTGCAGATGAGAATACAGAGAAGTTAATGTGTCTAAGAATGGCTTTATAGAAGGATTTAACACTATCGACCTATGCATTTTAAATGTTGAAAATGGTAAGTTTGGTGATATATATTTTATCATGAAAAATATTGTGGTGTGTGCCTGTGTGAGTGTCTCTGTCTCTCTGTATCTGTGTGTGTGTGTGTGTGTGTGTGTGTGTGTGTGTGTGTGTGTGTGTGTGTTAAGGAGAAAATGATTAAATAGCAACCCAAACCAGGACCAGACTCAGAACAATTGGTGCTAGAACTCAAGCTCTTGGTGACCGTGGTGTTTTGGATCTCTGCCTTTAGATCCCCTTTAGTGCAGATTAGTTTACTCACTTCACACAAATGTGTGCTCCTTGATAAGAATCATTTGAAATGTGGGTAGAAAGGTAAGAAGTGTTGGATTTGCCTGCTGTGCTGAAGCATGCTTTAAACACTCTTCTCTCAGTGAACTCACAAGCATTTGGCCTTTTGCCTTCATTCATTCATTCATTCATTCATTCATTCATTCACTGTTAGACTCCCAGCCATATTTGTTAAAAGCCGGCTAGAAAATATGGTGTGTTTATCTATAACTGAAACACAATGTTTCAGAAGGCAGAGATGAGACTCAGGAGTCTGTATGACAGAAGAATCCTCTAGAACCAAGTCATAAAGTTGGGAAGGCAGACGGGATGTTATCTGGAACATCCTGGTCTAGGTGGCTGTGGAATTAGTGTGAAATGATAGTGGTCCTTGCGTGGCAAAGCTGGGCCTTTAAGTGTTAGTCTCTGACTCTATTAGCAATGAGGCATGAATGGTCCTCAAACCTCAGTAGGGAAAGCCAAGGAAGGAGGAGGTGGCTCTGTGGATCTCATTGGTGATTGCGAAGCAGAAGAGTGATGCTCACTAAGTGCACTGGGAAAGGCGTGTTCCACAGTTAAGAATAACTAGGGTGTAGGTTTTGAGTTCTGTGGGGCATGAGGCACACCTGCTTCTGTCTGCTTTCCCTATAGTTGTACATATTTGGATTAAATGCCTGGCTTGCTTGATCTGCACAAATAAATGAATATCATTCAGTCATATACAAATTCTGCAGCTCTCAATAATGAGGGCAGATGCTGGCATGAAACTTAGACAATTGCATTTCCCAGAGAAGTGGTCATGTGGTCTCCAGCCCTTGGTACCCAGTCAGGAGAAATGCCTTCCTGAGTGATTCTGGGGAGCAGATGGCCTGGTGTCGAGATTCATTGACATCCTGATGGGCCCACTTTCACCTGCTGTGAGCGGATGAGGGAGAAAGAAGAGTTATTGTCAAATTCCCAACTTGCCCTTTTCGATATAAAGTTCACTTGTAATTTTTTTTTACTCCACTTGCTAATGCATTTTGTTCTCCAGAGCACGAGTGCCCCAGCTTCCTGCGTAGCCTTTAATTAGTTTCTGGATGATGACATCTCCACCGAGAAGCAACTGGTGCATCCCTCCAATCTCGGGGGGAGATAAAAGAATCTAATAAAGACATTCGGTATTTCTAGGTGATATGTTTGACAAGCTTTGTATTAACAAGAAGTCGTGTTGAAACTTTTCCTTTCCCGGGCTGCACCCCCTCTCCTGTTCCAGCACTGTGACATTTCACAGGGAATTCACAGAGCTACTGCTCTTACTGAGAACTTGTACTTTAACAGACAGGCTGGCCTCTCTACCCCTCATGCTGAAGGGGAAGAGGCTTCATCTCGGTCTGTTCTCCAACCACAACCTTTATGAGAGATTTAGTGATAATAAGGAATCGGAACACAGAATCAGTTTAAAACCAAGTAACCTTGGATGACAGTGGGCCCACCTCTGGGGCTTTGGGAGTCAAGGTCAGATAATGAGTTGCATCTTTACTTACCTAGGATGTCCCCAAAGATCACCATCATAGGAGAATGGATGTAACTTGTTTTTTTTTTTTTTTTTTTTTAAATTCTGGCATAAGAGATATCATTGCTGTGCTGCTAGAGAGAGGTAGAAACTTTCCTCAGGGCTGACTGCCCTCAGTCTAACTCAGACTTGCAGTAAGTGAAAAAGAGAGAGGAAAACTCATGAAATCTTTTGCACCCTCCTGGAGTCAGGGTTCAGGCTGGAGAGTTCACGGGGACCTTCCTAGTACAGGATAATGCCCTCCATGTGTAGATTTACAGCTATTACTGAGTGGCTAACTACCAGCGCTTTTAGGTGATTGGGGACTTAAGTGTCAACGACACCAGCAAAGCAGTTGAAGGTGTAAGACTGGCCATGATTGACAGCAGAGACACAGGCATTGGCCGTGCTGAGCCTGGATCCCTGGAGCCATGGCCGCCATGTCTACTTCATTGGCATCTGTCTGGGCTGGATGGGGTAGTCCAGGAGAGAGGAATGCCTGGAATCTGGGCATCTTGTGAGTCCAAGAGAAGAATGACAGAGAGAACCATGGTAATGGAATCATGCCTCCCTCTGCCTGCATACTCACAGGTGCAGTCAACTCTGTTACATCAACATACAGAGAGAACCATGGTCATGGGGTCGTGCCACCCTGTGCCTGCATACTCACAGGTGCAGTCAACTCTGTTACAACATACAGAGAGAACCATGGTCATGGGATCATGCCGCCCTCTGCCTGCATACTCACAGGTGCAGTCAACTCTGTTACATCAACATACAGAGAGAACCATGGTCATGGGATCATGCCGCCCTCTGCCTGCATACTCACAGGTGCAGTCAACTCTGTTACATCAACATACAGAGAGAACCATGGTCATGGGATCATGCCGCCCTCTGCCTGCATACTCACAGGTGCAGTCAACTCTGTTACATCAACATACAGAGAGAACCATGGTCATGGGATCATGCCGCCCTCTGCCTGCATACTCACAGGTGCAGTCAACTCTGTTACATCAACATACAGAGAGAACCATGGTCATGGGGTCATGCCGCCCTCTGCCTGCATACTCACAGGTGCAGTCAACTCTGTTACATCAACATACAGAGAGAACCATGGTCATGGGGTCATGCCGCCCTCTGCCTGCATACTCACAGGTGCAGTCAACTCTGTTACAACATACAGAGAGAACCATGGTCATGGGATCATGCCGCCCTCTGCCTCCATATTCACAGGTGCAGTCAACTCTGTTACATCAACATACAGAGAGAACCATGGTCATGAGATCATGCTGCCCTCTGCCTGCATACTCACAGGTGCAGTCAACTCTGTTACATCAACATAGCGAACCATGGTCATGGGGTCATGCCACTCTCTGCCTGCATACTCACAGGTGCAGTCAACTCTGTTACATCAACATAGAGAACCATGGTTATGGGGTCATGCCGCTCTCTGCATACTCACAGGTGCAGTCAACTCTGTTACAACATACAGAGAGAACCATGGACATGGGATCATGCCGCCCTCTGCCTTCATACTCACAGGTGCAGTCAACTCTGTTACATCAACATACAGAGAGAACCATGGTCATGGGGTCATGCCGCCCTCTGCCTGCATACTCACAGGTGCAGTCAACTCTGTTACAACATACAGAGAGAACCATTGTCATGGGATCATGCCGCCCTCTGCCTGCATACTCACAGGTGCAGTCAACTGTGTTACATCAACATACAGAAATATGAACTTCTTCCTGGAGGGGGGGTGACGGCACACACTAATGCAAAAAATAATAATTTTCTCTTTGAGCTAGACTTCTGAATGAAGCAAGGACATCCAGAGAGGAAGATTTAGCCAACTTCTTCCTGAATTTGGAAAATGAATCCACAAGCAGGAACTGCAGACCTTAGAAATGAAATTCAGGCAAAATCCCTCCAGTGAGGCTGGAACACCAGGGTGAGACTGCAAAGTCCTCTCAGCTTGATGGGATCCTGTGTAGGTCAGTCATTTAAAGCTTGAATAGAAAGGGTGAGTGATAGTATCTCAGATATCTTAAACATACTGTCATCACTGTGTGTCCTACCAGACTGGGTCAACTGGGATTCAAGAATTTCGGTTTCCTTTGTACTTTTGAAGAGAGAAGAAGAGAAAAAATAACTTATTTGGGCTCTGGTTTGGGGCCGAAATACGATGGCCAGACTGTGGCTGTGGGAAGCTCGAGAAGAAATTAGGAGTAAGACGGGACAGAAAACACCTTGCCAACCTGTGTTTTAGGGATGGAGGCTGAAAGCTCATCTATTGGTCAGTAGATATTTCCAGGCAAGGAAAAGAAATCCTGATCAGCATTTCAGGGTTGGTTTGTAGAGCAAACAGTTAAGCTGTTTATCATTAATTGATTGAACTCCACATTATCTCAGTCGCAATAGCATTCATTTGCAGAATGATTAGTAGTTCACTAAGTGCTTTCAGTTATATCTACATATCTCCTTTGATCCTCCAAACATAGTTGGACATGCTGGGGTCTGACACTGGCTACTTTCTTTTTCAGTGGCTCCTTGTTAGCTATGGAAAACTTCAATGTTCTTGATTAAATGGAAGAAAAAAAAAAAAACATGGCAAGCATTTAGTCCTTATTAGGTGATCAACCAATATTAGTTCTCTTCCATAAGGAATATTAAGGAAAAAACATAACATTCTGGGTTTTTTTCCTCTTCCTTGTAAAATCATGTAGCAAATCAGGTTAATTGATTCCCTCTTCTGTGTAGCATCATTTTAATCTTGGAGGATTTCTGGCTGTGTAAATGTTGGCTGTTCGTTTTCAGGAACACCTGGTTATAGGTTCTGCAACGTGTCTGGCTGCCTGCATGATGAACTTAGGTTAGCTGTTTAGGAGCACCCATCTCTTTCCTACACTGTAGGGTGCTTAGGATCTACTGAGAGGATCTGCAAAGCAGCAGCCATCCCTAAATACCCAGCAAAGTGCTCTGCAAGGCCTCTTGAAGTCCTTCTTTGATCAGTAAACTTTGGTTCTCTATTCCACATCTCCTTTTCCTGAACCTGGTCCCTAAGGAACTGTTCTGTTCCTGGGAGGGATATGGAGGACAAAAATCCACTAAACCCCAAGTGTGTACCATTGTTCTAGAAGCTGGAACCCAGCTGATTCTGTCTGGGTGGGGGGCAGGTCATATCATGGTTAGCAATCCTTTTCTAATGTTCCCACATGAAAGAGCTGATGAGAAGACACTTCTTAGCAGTTTCCTAGTTGGTGCCCATTCTAATGGAGCACTTATAGTTACAGGTAGATGCTACAAAATTCAATTTGCACTAATACACCCAGAGAAGCAAGGAGGCATGGTGTGATGAATGCATGGTGTTTGCTTTATTCTTCTATGTCTCCATCAGAAATGACTAAACTGGGTCAGAGACCAGAGCTCATAAAAACTTCTTTCCAAATTGTAGTTGATCCTGAAAGGCACAAAGTCCAAACTTCAGAACCACTGGTTTATGACTAATCCTGAATAAATGACTAGATTTTTCTCCCAGGGATTCATGATTTTTTTCCCTTGGTTTTAATATGGAGAGACTTGAGAGGAAAAGAATGAGATGTTACAAATGACAAAAGTTTTCCCAAGAAAGAAACAGACATCTTCTGAAGCTGCTAAGGATCATTCACATTTTCAGACCCTGGACTAGATTCTGAACATCTGGTCTGGCCGTCCCTTGAAAAGGAAGCAGCCATGGCCTTGCCAGCAGGAAAGTGTGGCCTGAACCCACCACAGGCTGGGCCTTGAGTCTTCAATCTGCAGATGCTGTTGACCCCCAAACAACTGGGACTCCTTTTTTTTTTTTTTTTTTTTGAGACAGGGTCTCCCTGTAGTCCCAGCAGTCCTGGAACTCACTCTGTAGACCAGGCTGGCCTTGAACTCACAAAGATCCGCCTGCCTCTGCCTCCCAAGTGCTAGGATTAAAGGCATGCTCCACCACACCCGGCTCAACTGGGATTTCTAAAGCACATCTAGGTATGCTTATAGGGCACAGCAGTAGTCCCCATCCCACCATACCCTTATAAAGCAAGGCAGACTCCTCCATTCACAATGTGCATTTCTCCTCCATTGGCTTCTAAAGACATGTATTTCTTAGTTATACTACTAAGTCACAGTTGAATAATATTTTATGTTTAAAATATGGTTTCTCCACATTTTTCTTTGATTCATAAAGCATATATTTTCAAGAAGTTAAGGAAGATATTAATATAATTAATATAATCAGATAGTCAAATGATTTATGTAAGTTTATATACCTCGTAATTTGGGGGTCTAAGCTTAATACCTAATCTTCTGACATAAACGTTAGAGTTTTTTTTCTATAAAAAAAAACCTTCACAGATCCCATGATTCTGTAATATACATTGTAGCATGCTAATGGTTGTATTGAAAGGAAAAAAGAAGGATAAGAAACATGGCAGAAGTGAAAAGAAGGAGAGAAGGAGCATGGGAGAGCAAAACAAGTGAATGGCTAGCTTTTATTTTCAGTCAAAATAAACTAAGCAAGAACCTCTAGTACTAGAAGCCCAGGTGGGCTTAATTGATGTCTTCTTTGTCACTGTGTAAGACACAGTCCAGTGAACACCTGGGTACAGGAGGCAGAAGCCATAGTGACTGCTTCAAGTGGAAGTGTCCCCGAGGGCCATGTTTCTGGTTCAGCTCACACAGAAAGAAGATGAATGAGAGGATAAAGAGTTGGATGTCCTCAGGATGGAACGGGGGGGGGGTGCTGAGATAGCATGAGGTGTAGAAAAGGAAGAAAAAAGCCTCAGATTGCCATAAACATCGAACCCTTCTGTGGATCCTACATGTAACAACTATTTATAATGAGTCCTAATGAAACTTATACCTTCTAGATGCAACAAAGGTTTTGATATGATTTTCTTGCCTTCCCCCCCCCATAGAACAAGGAGAAATATGACGATGATGACATCGTTCTCCAACTGTAAATTGGAGACAACTATTATAGAGGTAATCTCTTATAAAACCGGTAAAAATGCCTTCTTTAATTGACTAATAGACATAAGAACTGTGAAAAGGATTATACTCTGTTCAGAACCAAATATAATACTAAAGTCCTTGGGCTATGCACTTAGGCAAAGTATATTAATGCAGGAGCTCTGACATCAGCAATGGATTGTTCTACCAGGGGGATGTTGGCCAGGGGATCCAAGGCCCCACAAAAGGTAAGGGCTCCTTGCCCCTAAGTTGGGATACCTGCAGGAGGAGAGGCGATAAGACCCTGCTGCCGAAGACCTGACGTTAACATGGGAGGGATGTATTGAGACCGCACATGCAAGTGTACAGATGGCCTCTGGAATGCCAGAGAGTGTTACCAAAGGCCACTAAACCAATAAAGCAAATACGGGTCTCCCTGAGTCAAGCAAGACTCCACCGTCAGCACCAGCTACACCTCACCTGCCTGGAAATACTGTGCAGCAGAGGCAGCCATGTGCCTGTATATCCCAAATCTAATTGGCTATTGGCTCTCTCCTTGGAGGAATAACCCATGGCTGATGCCACAAGCCTACATCCTCTACAGGTTAGGAGATGTTATAAGCCACAGTAAGACCCTGTCATATTTATCAGGGGCTAAAAATATAATTCATGGATTAACATATCATCCAAACATATGTGTCTATGCCAAAGTAACCTACCATAACTATTAGTGCTGCTTAAATACCTATATATCTAATTGCTTGTGCTTCATTAGTAGGATCGAAAGGTTACTCCTGAACAAACTGTCAGCCCATGAAAGGAAACAGCCAGAATTGACCAGAATCCAAGTCAACAGCTCCAGAGAGAGAGGACAGTTTTACTTCTCATCCACCTGTGCCCCTTTTCTAAGCCTAGGGAACAATCTGCGGAAGAGGGGGCGTGGTAGAATGTAAAGGCTGCGATTGGGGTGAACGGTGAAACTACAGCGATGTAGTCTGGACACTCATTTGATCAACTTGATTGAACAAACAACCTGTCACCCCCCACTGAATGGTGGGACTGTGGGGGTTTGGGCACAACAGTCTGTAGATTGGTTTTGCATGAAGGATGCTTATACTCATGGATTATCACTTATAGCTAAAAAAGGGGGAAAAAAAAAACCTGAAAGATGCAGGACAGTTATGGCAGAATACATGATCTGGGATGGGGTGGGGGTGGGGGGGAAGGGAAAGGGAAGTATGCCTGATCTGAATTGGAAAATGATGTACGAAATGCACAAACCATCAATAAAAATTAAATTAAAAAAAAAAAAACAACAACAAAAAAAGAAAGTATATTGGTAGAAACTCCCATCTACTTTGTGGTAGAGAACAGCACCATATACATAGCAGTAAAAAGGGCATTTTTTTTTTCTTGCTAAGTGTCCTATGGGAACACTCAGGTTCCCACAGAGATGTGAAAGGAAAGAATAAGATTTAAGAAATGCTGAAAGTTGTTTTGATGAAAGAAATAACCATGGTCTAAGGTTGTATCATTAAGGAGCTGGATGGATGGGTGGGGTTTAGGGGTGATTTGTTCCATAAAACCCAGGAAACAGGTTGGAGCCAGTTGTCAACAGATCCTGTGTGCACGTTCCACTTCCAATCGTGATTGGGAGCTGGTCCTTGAAAACATTATGAAAATCCCACTCACGCATACTTTCTTGAACTGTGAATGGGAAAATAGAACTTCCTCAGAGAGTTCTTTAAAAACTATCCAACAATGAACTCACGCCCTGCCAAGTGTCCAGTACACAACCGAAATTCATGAGGGCTGAATTCAGCCCACAAACACATGGGTGGGGCTGTTTCGCTTTGTATATTTTCTCATGTATGCACTCATGATGCCAAATGCTTTTGTTTAACTCACTCATAAGCTGTCTTGTTAAAACACACGCAACTGAGCTGGGTGTGGTGGCACACGCCTTTAATCCTAGCACTTGGGAGGCAGAGGCAGGTGGGTCTTTGTGAGTTCAAGGCCAGCCTGGTCTACAGAGTGAGTTCCAGGACAGCTGGGGCTACAGGGAGACCCTGTCTCGAAAAAGACCAAAAAAAAAAAAAAATGGTGATTGTCATCACTATGGCACTGTTGTGGGGACTGAGCCCTGAAGTGGGAGTGCTGCCTAAAGATCTGGAAGATAAACAGGTCTTTATTCAAATTTCCAGTCAGACTTGCAAAAACAGCCATCATTCATTCATTTAAAGCACATTCATGGAACTTGAACTTTGTCAGGCCTGATGGCATGTACGGAGCAGTAGAGCTCACATGTTAATCTGAAGAAGCCAGCCTGAAGAGGTAGCTCTGTGGTAGAGTGATTCATTGACCCGACTGTGAGACAAAGGACTTGATCATCCAGCACCACTACGCGAATGAATGATGAATGAATGAACAAATTTGTAGAAATGAGGACAATAACTGCACCAGTAATCTCAGAGCACATGGCCAAAGAAGGGTTCTTTGAGCGGCTAAGATTTAAAGGCCAAGACAGACTAACCTCGTGAAGAGCAGGGGACAGCATGGCAGGGCTTTTAGTTCAGGAAGAGCTGGAGGTTTCTCCAAGAAGACAGAAGACAGCGGAGGGAGAGGAGAGTAACTGGCAGTGAGTGTGAGGGAGAAGGGGTCTTCTGGGCTAATAAGGAGTCTCCTGGATGTTTTGAGCTGTCTCATCCCCTGGTTCAGTCTAGATGAGGAAAACAAACCCAGAGCTTGGCACAGCCTCATCCATTCCCAGGCAAACCAGCTTTGAGTTGGCTTTGCCAAGATATGCCATGGCTGAATCTTTAACAGCTTTCCCATACTCTTTGCACATTCTGCACCAGGCTGTGCACAGGGCCTGGGCGTCTCTGGAAGGTCTATAAGCCCAGCTTTGTCCTTTTTAACTCTATAAAGATGGAAGTTCCTAGCTTGCAGCAACAAAGCAACCCTGGGTATGGAACCCAGGCTGAGTTGCTGTGGGCATTCCCCAGATCTTCACTAGTGAGCAAAGGAGGACGAGTGCCTCTGGCAGCAACAGAAGCCTCCTGGGAAGCATGGATCTGCGTGTGTCCTGGGAAGTACCTGTTCCAGGCAGCTTATGTGCATCTTTGGCCCCACAGGACTGCACAATGCATAATAAAGCATCTTAATTTGGACTTAATAGGATATCAACTGTGTGCTAAAAATATCAAATTGTTATTTATTAATGACATAATTATTAAAACTCAAAACCTGGCCACTGTAAGCTAAACCACTAGGAGGAAACTTCCTCAGAATATTGTTTTAATAATTACCTTATTTAATTATTTACATATTTGAATTAGAATTCAGTAATAGCCAGGTGAAATCTTAATATAATGTATTAAACATGGAATTTTATCTACAGAGCATGGCTTATTTGACTTTTGCCTTTTTTCTTGAATATATATTAAATGCTTCTTAGTACTTCTATTAATGTAATTGGTGTATTTCCTGGATGCAGACCTCAAAAGCCATCAGACATCAAATGCATGTATGTGGGGAAAATGATTACCTTTCTGAAGGCACCATCAACTACTTATAATATTTGTTTATTTTATGCATATGAATGTTTTGCCTGCATGTATGTAAGTGCACCCATGTCATGTCATGCAATGCCCAAGGAAGTCAAAAGAGGGTGCCAGATTCTCCTGAAAGTGGAGTTAAAGACAGTTATTAGCTGCTCTGTAGGTGCTGGAATCAAACCTGGGTCCTCTGTAAGAGCAGCCAAGGCTCTTGAAACCACTGAGTCATCTCTCCAGACCCCATACCACCACGTCTTAACAGATTTAATTTGTGACCCCTCTGCCCTCTCTAGTTTACTCTTGAATTGTATTCACAGCTGGGGTCTTGCCCCAGACCTTTGATAATATAACTCCATCTGCTAAGAGGATAATTCCGCCTGGTTATCCCTTACCATCTTTCCTATCAGCATGTTCAAAACTGAATGAATCAAACTAATGTTCTCCACAAATGGAGTTGCATCTCTGAGCTCCCTCTTCCAGGCGATTGGATTCTTATGTGTGTCCGTTGGCTCTACTGTCAAACCTACCCTTTTCTTTCCATCTTTGCAGAGCCAACAATTTTATTCCAGGCTTTGAATATCACTCATGTAGATGGATTTCTCTGACTTCAGTTTCTCCACATTCCACTCCATGACACATGCTTAATAGATTCTTCCTCTTAAAATATTTTTTTTAATTATGGCATTCCATTTTTCAAAATTCAAATGCTTGCCATAGCCTACCGAAGTTAAAAATCCAAGACATAGCCCTTTACATATTCCACAGTCTGGGTGTCCTTTACTTCATTGATTCTCTATCCTAGTTTTCATTGATTGTTATAAAATTTATTGACTGTCTATTTTGCATTGACACTGTGCACGTGTGCAAACACACACACACACACATGCTTGCTAACCATGTGGAATATTAAAACCCACTTATTAAGCACTTTGTGTCCAGGAACTGCTCCCAGAGCATTTCAGAAACATGATTCTTAAGCCCTCAGACAAATCTCCAAACTCCAGAATTCTATGGAATTACCAACTCTACCTTTTTAGATGAGAATGGTAAAGCACGCTGAGAGGCGGTGCCACAGCCAATGAAGCCTCTTTAAACCTAGTATGGTCAGGCTGGCAAGGCCTGCAGGATGTAGCCTCCTGCCGGTGGACTCTGTATCTTCATGGGTATGTACCCCATGATTTTTGCAGCCCCACCAGTGCCATTTTATTTCTGGTCCCTGTGAAATAGCTCCATTTTTGTCTTCGTAGACAGTTCCCTCTCATTTGCTGATATTCAAAGCAGATACTAAAGCCAAGTGAAGCCATCTCTGACACTACCACTCTCTGTGATCATCCTCCTTGCTACTTCACAGCACTTGGCACATGCGTCACTGGTTTTCACAATCACACACAATTTTCTGGTGCATTCTGCTTCATTACTCAACTCTATAAAATGATTTTATGTATTGCTTTTCTATATTGAAAGTCCATGGAAAGCCAAGCAAACTGGTATATTTCTGCATGTCATAAAATGCATAGAACAAAATTGTGTATATAATTTGGCCCAGTCTCTAAAGAAAGCATTGTCCGATAATGAGTGATTATATATAGCTAGAAAATCCTCACTAATGATGCTTTCTCTATGTCATCCCTTTTGCCTAGCAAGTCTTTCCATCTCTCCTCTCCAGATTTGATAAACTTTTACTTAGTTCTTATGACAGCATAGTTGTTACATATCCACAGAGGTCCATATAACAGGCCTCTACAGACAAGCTTGGGGGTCTCCTGTATTCCTATAACATTTGAATATAGTACATTAAAATGTTAGACTTCTGTACCTGCGTTTATATCTCTAGACTTTGACAACCTTACAGACAAGGTTATGTTTATGTTATTAGTGCTTAGTGAAATACTGACATATGGAAAGTGACCTATGAATATTGACAAGAGAATGAATGAATGAGTGAATAAAACAAACAAAGCATTCTTAGTATGACTCTAACACTCTCCAATAAGGGAAGTAAGGTACAGTAAGTATCCATGGAAACAGTATGAAATATAGGTAGCTCCATCTCATACCTAAATCTTTCTTAGGAGCATAAATTAGCTAAAATAATATGTTTTCTTGCCTGTTTGTTTTAACTTTTATTTTTCAATGAGCTGCTGAGGACAGAACTCAAGTCCTTGCATCAAGGGTGTGCTCTGAGCTCCTATTGAAACTTTAAAGCTGATAGTGTACTATAAGTTGCCTCCTAGAGAATGCAAGACCCAGAAATCTATATTTGGCTGGTTTAGCTTAGCTCTGATCACTGGGATTGCACCTGTTGTCAATGTCCTGCACTCTGCCAAGCACGGCTTCCCTTTCAGCTTCACCAGGCCAGTTTGTCTCCTTCATGCTCTGCTGTGAGGCAGGCTTATAAAGGAGGCAAGCACTTCTCCAACTTGTACTTCATGAGTTGGATAGTTTCCAGTTGCTAGTGGAGATAGGGGTAGACAATTCTAGATGATTCTTCCAAGCATGAGGTGTGATTGTCTCATTTAATATACTTACTGTGCTGACAGCTCTGGCCCACACCTCCTTCTATGCCACTTGGGGACTGTCCATTGTGCTGTAGTGTATGATTAGCAGATTAGCTATCATGTAGGAAGCCAGGAAAATGAACTCCCAGTAAGCCCTTCCAAAGCAAGAGTAATTCATTACCCAGCCTGATTTCCACTTAAAATGTACTTTAAGCACGCTTCCAACTACAACCCTTAAATCACCCCATGTTCACAAAGCCCATCATTTTTTATTTTATTGCATGGCGTTGGTGTGACATAATCCCTTGCAGAGCATCTCAGAGTGCTTTACAGATCAATAAATTACTTACCTGCACAGTTGAAGCAATGTCTGCAAGGCCAGCACAGACCCAGCCAGCCTGTTCTCTAAGAAGCGAGGAAAGTGGTGTGAGAGCCAAGAATGGATCAGAGCAGTGGCCAGGCAAAAGGGCTGGGGGAAGAGTTCCAAGAAGAAAATGCTGCAGCTAAAGATCTGTAAATAAAATATATCAAGGTTTATATTCCCGCAACATCAGTTTAAATGATTGGAGAACTAAGAGATTTTAGAAATTTATGTATCAGGAAGTCAGCAAATCAGATGCTCAGTCATTAACTCATCATTACCTTTCTATCCTGGAAGTCCCACTCTAACTTTTAGAGTAGCCAACCATAAATTACAGTGTTATGTCCTAAACATTCTAGGTTGTAGATCCATGAGTCTTTCTCCAACCCTCACTGCTCTGCTTCTCCAATTCATTATTTCTGTCTGAATCTACAGAGATGGGGACACTTCTCCCCCCTACCCCACACACTGCCATTTTTACCTGAAGTTCAATGGAGATTCAAGTCTAACAATAAGATAGTGTCTACTGTATGACAGTCATATATTCAGGAAAACAGAAAATTAACTGATAAATAAGGTTGTTATTTAAACCTTATGTTGATATTGAGAGAGTAAATATTCAGCCAGGCCCAAGGTGCATCCAGTGGGTGCAGTCACCTGGGTTCTGAGCATACAGAGCAGCAATGAAGATTAGATAAAGGAGCAGAATGCAACACATGCTTGTGAGCCATGAATCCACCATCTGGATAGAACGTAGAATGCAGGCCATGAATGGAAGAAAATGATTACAAAGAAGGAGAAAGAGGCTGGGAGAAGACAGCTTCATCATACCTTTTTTGCAGTAGAAAAAGGTCCAGTACAAGTAGGGATGAGTGAGTGATGACTCACTGGGAAAAAGACCAGTGCTGAGACTTCCAAAGTCATCTAATTTCAGGGAGTCTATGACTCTGCCCTTGGAGCAAGAAATGAGCTCATCAGCATGCAGCCTTGCTGAGTTCTCCAGCAGAGCAGGTACCATTGTGTACTAGGACTGCCATGTGCCCTGCCATCACACAGTCTGGTGCTTCTTGAGTGTCCTCGTTCAAAGAAAGAACATAGAACAAAAACAATCAAAAGAGCACTAGCTAGAGAGGTCACTTCTCTTGGCAGGAACTCAAGTGCCAAATCCCACTGTTAGGAGGATTGAAACAGTATTTGCTAATGATCCCTCTGAGGCTATTGGGAACTTGGAACAAGTTGAGAAAGTAGCAAACTTGAATAATTATTATAATTCAATTATATAAATATTTGTTGGTCTTTTAGTGTGGATACTAATATGATGCAGGCTTGCTTCAGACTCGGGCTGTCAGAAAGCTCATGAGTATGTGAGTTATGCCAACCATAATGGGATGAATCTATGATTGGTCTTTGGGGCTCAAAAGATGACATTCTCGGGGCTGAAGAGATGGCTCAGCAGTTAAGAGTGCCGGTTGCTTTTGGAGAGGACCTGGGTTCAATTCCTAGCTCCCACATGGTGGCTAAAAACGGTCTTTAAGCCAGGCATGGTGGTGCATGCCTTTAATTCTAGCACTCGGGAGGCAGAGGCAGGTGGATCTCTGTGAATCAAGGCCAACCTGGTCTACAGAGTGAGTTCCAGGCCAGCTGGGGCTATAAAGGGAGATCATGTTCAAAAAAGACCAAAAAAAAAAAAAAAAAAAAAAAAAAAGACATTCTCACTTTATCTCCCTGAATTTTATACCATTTGGCAGATTAGATAAATGAGTGATATGGAAAACCCAATATCACATTGGCTACTGGTAGACCTAATAGTGCAAATGTAGGTTCAGATGTGTCCTCACATGTATAGCAAGAATGAGCGTCTGCACACTGGCTCCACCATGAGATAGACATACACATACCACTGCTGGCCAGGATGCAGGACCCACCTCTGCGGTAGCTGCTTCTGTAAAATGCACAGTGAGAGGAACAGAGCAGCATGGAGGCTTCCTGTGAGAAGCCAGGCTCCAAAACACAAGCCAGGAAGCTAAGAGTCTGCCTCATCCTTAGCCATTTCTAGGCACACTTGTCTGTTGTGCAGAGAGGAGGGGCAAAAGCATACGGCTCACTGTGAGACCTCTAGGTTCCCAATTAGAAGTGTAAAATGCGCTCTGGACACATGGGTGAAGAAGCATAAGTAAATCTGAGGGCAGGTTAAGGAGGGCAGGTGGGGTGTAAAAGCAGTAACAATTAAAACACTACCTGACTTGGGCCTTAAAGGATTATATACAAAGGGTCTGAAGAAGAATATAGATCCATAGGCATGCTGATCAGAGACAATGCAGGGGTGAGTGAAGGTGGGATGACCAGAGATAGCATAGGGAAATTGGTTGATGCTTCCTCTGAACCCCTGATGGTTGTGGTACCTGATTATGATTATATATTATATATATCATATTATATATATATAATATGTGTGTGTGTGTGTGTGTGTGTGTGTGTGTGTCCATATAGCCACCTCTGAATGCAGTGAGAGGAAGGACTCCTGGACTTGTGTTGGAGGTGGATGGCATGCAAGCAGAGACAGGAAGGTGTAGATGGGCAGCAGTCACCACAGCACTGCAGTGGAGCGAATTCCTATTCAGATTCTTTAGGCTTCTGTAAGAAGCAATAATGGAAGCTAAATTCAACGTAAGATATTTTTCATTTCTGAGAAAGTCCTTTTCCTTTCTCATCATTTACAACTGTAGCCAACATATTTCAGTCTTTGGACTCTTCTGTCACTTATCACTTTAAGAAAATAAAGAGTTGCTGTCAGCAGAACTTTTATGTTCCTTTTCCTTTATTTGTCTCCACAGTATCTCCCAAAATTGTAGAGATTTCTTCTGATATCTCCATTAATGAAGGGAACAACATCAGCCTCACCTGCATAGCCACGGGTAGACCAGAGCCTACAGTAACCTGGAGACACATCTCTCCCAAAGGTAAGAGCAAAAGTCATGGGAGATTATGAGAATCTCATTGGTCATGGATGGAAGGTGGTGGGTACTGGCTGCTGAGTGCAAGTTCTATGCTTCTGGCAATCTGATTTGTAAATTCAACTCATAACGCTGAAGAGAACATTGCTCCTCTCTTCAAAACAACCATATGTTCTTAAGTTCTCAGAAATCATTTCTGAGTATCTCCGCAATCCCATGGACAGTAATTCCAGTTGACTCCGGGTGAAATAATGGTAACGATGTTCTGCGTGAGCTTCTTGCATTGAGTGTGATGATGGAAGGATTGCTTTGGTGATGTTATACAGCTGGTGTTTTAAGAGTTAGAAACACAAACACATAATCATGGATAAGAGCTTTAATGAACACATTTCTAAAAGGAAATTTTCTGATGTGCGCTTCATCAGCATTGCCCAAAATCTGGTCATTAGCTGTCTTTTGAGGTTTTGCTGTGGGTTTTATTTATATATTCTAGATAATAATTCTAACTTAATGTGTGCCCAAAGTGCAAAACTTATTTTGCCTAAATGTTCAGACATTATGGGGATCAGACTGAATGATTTGTGTTTTGATCTTTTAGAATTTAAGACAAAATGTCATTTATTATTAAGGTAGCTTTTGTTTGTTATCAAGGAAAATTGTTGTTTCATTCATTCCTAAATATTTACTGAATGTTATAATCATCCAGGCTGTTCTAGGCAATAAATCCAAACTGTAATTTCTGTTCTTCTGAACTCATCCTCTCATGAGACAGATGACTGAAAAAGAAAAAAAAAAAACAAGTTACACAATGGAACAAGTACTGGTAAAGTTGGGAAAAGTTGTAGTGAACACTGATATCATGATAATGGGATTAGTCAAGAAAAGGTAACATTGGGGCTGGAGGGTTGGGTCCATGATTAAGACCACTGGGTGCTGTTGCAGAGTACTTGGGTTTGGTTCTCAGCACCCACGTGGCATCTAACTACTGTCCTAACTCCATATACATGGAACCTGACACCCTCTACTGACCTTGTGGGCATTGCATGACATGTGTGCATTTATATACATGCAAACAATACATTCATACACATAAAATAAAAATAATAAATAAAATGTCTTTTAAAAATGTAACATTGGAGCAAAGGTCTGGATAGAGATCCTCAAGTCTGTTCTTCACTAGCTAATGTGAAATAGATATATATATATATATACATGTTTGTGCATATGCATGCCTGGATGGATGAAGGCATGCCTATTTGGGGGTAACAGGAAGTTAAGGACTCCAAAGTCACTGTAGTGGAGGTTATTTGCTTGTTACTGCAGACTCTGAGAAGGTGATTGATGTAATAAACTTGTTAGGGGTGCTCTTGGATGAACTTCTGTAGAGGACACAGGAGGAGATCAGGGTTGGGTGGAGGAAGAAAGTAAACTCTGATGTGGTCCACGAAAACACTGCAAATGACCATGTGGGGACTTCTGCACTGCAGGGTTTTATATTGGGATGATGGTGCTAACTCTTTGCATCAGAACAGGAATCCATTATTGAATGGAGGCTGTCTAGACGGGCCAGAACCTTTGGCCCAGGAAGGTGTCTATTTTCACTGAGCTATCTTTACGAGCTCTGACAGCTAAGGACTGCCCATTCACAGTATGTTCTCCCGTGGAGTCCCTTGCTAAAGGTGACAGTGCCTCCATGTATACAAGCATTAGGACATATAAAATACAGTAGTCTCAAATGCCAAATTTCCTTTCTACAGTCATTGAGTACTTTTGCTAGATGGTTTTTAAGGTGTGAAGTATGCAGGTTTGACTGTCCTGAGTTCCTAGAGCCATTCTGTTACCACTCCTGATGCTGTGCTTATGGAGAAGGGGATCAGGGAGGGATACTCATTGCCAGTGTCGCCACTTGAAATAACCTTTTGTATAGACTAGCCTAAATCTGGGAGGGGGGGCAGGGAGGCTTCAGTGATGCATGAGATCATTAGTGATGGAGAATGGATGGGACACTTGTAAAGCAGGGACTTTCTAAATGAACAGACTTTCGAAGTCCATAGTGTAGCCCATTCATCATAGCTTAATGTCACCCAGTCCCCAGTGCTATCAGATGCTGGCCCCGTCTGCCTTTTGAAACTGCAGAACATTTATCAGCTGGGTTAGCTGGGGTTGACATCTTTTACCTATGCCAAGAGACTTTGTCTCTGGTCTTATATCGTTTCTCGATCCCTTCTCTGGCTACTCGGCTCTTTGTCCTTGTCTGGGTATTAGTCTGCCTATCTCCTTCATACACCTTCTTCTGTACATTCCCTTTATGTGTATCTCTCCCATGCATTTTGGTTCTATACCTTTTATCTCACAATCCCCTAAATCTTCCTGTTTTAATTTCATTCTAGTCTATATTCTCTCCCTCCCTCCCTCTCTCCCTTCTTCCCTCCCTCCCTTCCTCTCTTCCTCCCTCCCTCCCTCCCTCCCTCCCTCTTCATTTCATCTTACCGATGATGGTGCTGCTGTGTTTTGGGGTCCTTTGTTTCTCATTTCATGGCTATCAAGCTGATTCACTTCCCCAGGGAACTTTCACCTGAGCCTGGGCCAGATGCTGCCATTTTCATAAGGTTTTCGCTGCTATGGAAACAGAAGATGGATCAAGGGGAGAAGAGCAGGCTGATCAGAATCTACCTGCGGATTAGAGTAATTTAGATGAACAGCTCTGTCCAGATCTGGCGCCCAGATTAGGCGTCCCACTTTCAGACTGATGAGACATGCCCAGCTGTAGCTAATCACCTGGAGATTCACCAGGGCACTGTGTTCCTGGGGACGATTATTCGGAGATCAGAGATGTCATTGAGCTACTGCCAAATCTGAGCTGAAGCTAGAGACCCTTAGCAGTCAGGCCTTCATCTATCCCTATGAAATGTTTCCAAGAAAGTGCTTATTTTAAATAAACTGGGACAGGCTTGGGGTTCCTAAGAGAATGATGTGCACTATTGCTGAGGCTCCAAAGGGAACAAGAAGGTGTCATCTTCCATCCCAGTGCTGAAGGTAGATCATGTTTCAGTCAAGATCATTCTTACACCGACATAACGTTCCCCAGTGAATAGCTGATCCTGGCACTGGGGCAATCTGATGACTTCATTGCCTTTTTCTCCCTCCAGACTGATCTGCTGGTTCCACGCATTTTGAAAAAGCCTAGATTTATTCATCAGAAGTCATACAGTGCTGCTCACAGTAAACTTATAACCTTTTTAGAATGAATACTTCCAGCTGTGACCACATTCTGTCCAAAGACAGTACAGAAACATGGGCCATTCTTTGAAGGTGCCTCATGCATTTTGACATAGGGAAGACAGGAAGAGAATGGGAAAGGCCTGTGGGAAAAGGGTCAGGCCATCCATCAGATGACAGAAATGCCAGGTACCCACAAGTGCGATGGAGAGGAAGATGGGCTTCCCGAACTACCTCTTGGCATAGCCATTGTTTGTATTTTCCTTATGTTGTTTCTGATGTTTTGTCTATTTTGTTCTCCTCAGATGAACTTACCTCTTGAGGTTCAAGGAGAAAGTGTTTCGGCTATCTAGATAGCTGTCCTTATTCTGCACACCTTCTTAGGGTGCACACCTGGTATCTGTGCCTATAGGGGGCATGGCCATTTCAGGAGAGACAGCTGTGTCTATTTGCATGAAGGCCTGTGCCAAGTCATCAAAAGGGTCAGCATGGTCTTCTCCAGAGTTGTTGCCAATTCAAGACCCTGTGCTTTTTCTTTTGTTTCTATTCAGGCATGAAATAACGTGCTTTAACATTGTTATATTCTCAGAGATTTTTCTGGATATATAGAAATATAGTATTTTTCGATATATCCTTTAAAAATGGACCGCGTTCTTCAGAAAAGTGTTGTCATTGGCCTGACACTAAATTTTGTTGATGTGTAAAGCTTTAGAGAAAAGGCCTAGATTGGTTTATTATCATATTCCTGTGATTCCATTTAATTAAGTTCTGGCAAAGATGTGAGTTCATTCACTAACCTCTGGGCTTCCCTACAGCTTTGGAGTTAGGGATCATTCAGTGGCCTGATAGAACCTTCTCTGTGCAGCTATTTTTCCTTCATCAATGCACCCTGCCCAGTTGAGCCTGGTGGCATATGCCTTTAACTCCAGCACTCAGGAGACAGATGTAGACAGCTCTGTAAGATCAAGGCCAGTATGGTCTATATATTGAGTTCCAGGCCAGCTGGTGCTACAAGGAGACCTTGTCTAAAAAAAAAATAAATAAAACAAACATTACAACCTTATGTAGGTTATGTAAAGAGCACCACATACCAAGATCTGAGCTGAGGCATCTAGATGTGTCCTGCATCTCGTTCATTTCCATCATCCCTATTGCAAAAGTTCTTTGTGATCAGGACTTGTGTCTTACTTTATTAAACTCTTCAAATCCAAGCACAATGCACATCACCTTAAAGGAATTCAAGAAATACTGTTGACTTACTGCAGCACTGATATTTGCCAACACCAGAAAGGGGTGTGCCTGTTCTCTCCTGGTACAATACCCTTGACTTCTCTTGAAGGACTGACCTCAACTGTGATGTTTCCAGTGGTGAGCTGCTATGTTTTCTGCTGAAGGCCTCTGCTGGCAGAGCTCCATGATTTCTCTAGTCTTCACAGGATCTGCCAACCTTGCCAAAAGCCCCTCCAAGGGAACTTTTTGTAGCAGGATGTAACATATACTTAAGGTTCCTTTTCAAGTTCACATTGTCAGAAGTAGAGAAAACTCATGAGTGGCTTTGATGGCCGAATTTCTGTTGCATTCAATGCCGTGTTGCCATCCCCAAGGAGGTGCACATCTTTGGGACATTCTCTTCATCTTACCTTTCTGGGGATACCCCAGTCTCCCATGTCCTACCTGTTTCAACTCCTCTCATGCAATGGCACCCAAACAGTCTTCTGAAACAAAAGTCAGGGCAGTACTAATCCATATGAAAATGTGCTGGTCTCTTGCATCAAATTAAATAATAGAAATAAATCAATGGGAAAAAGAAAATTATTATTTAATCCATCACCTCCTTTTTGCCTCTCCTTCTTCCTATTCTTGGTATGTAAATAGAAGTAAGCAAGAAATTTACCATTTGTGTCATAACTACATGTAGAGACTAGGGGTCGAACTATAGCAGAGCTGTGTGTTCACTGAGTTGTGATACAGTGTATTGTAAAGGAAGCCTTTCTTTCCATACACATGGAGTGGACAGCTCTGCTGACCTCTGCAGCCTCAGTGGCCTTTCTTAGCAACCACGTCTCCCTTCCTACATTTGGTTCTCCTTCTGTACTTGGGAAAGCTCAGTGGACAGCACATTGTCCTCATTTCTGAGAGTTTTAAAAGTCTACAAGTGAGTGTGGGCAAAGTGACCCTTGGCAAGGGTGCTTCTCCTTGCCAACGCCCCACAAACCACATGTCTTCTCACACTCACCCAGCCACTTACTTGCCTGCTTTCCCATTTGTCAGCAATGACAAGACCTCCTCTCCAGCCGAGCAGGACACATTGAAGCACTAATTGGCACTGGAGGTATCGCAGCTTGAGTTCAACCAGAGCTGGCAGGCGCCATGACTCCGTGACAGCTCTGTGAGAAAGTGTCAGGAGTGGAGCTCTGGCATGCCATCGGCTGACTGCAGTACCCTGGCACTAATGAGCAGCCTGTCAGCACCAGCATCAGGGCCTGTGTGGCACAGGGATCATTAGGATGGCAGACAAGGAAAAGTTCCCAGCAGAGAGTAGCTGGAGGGAGGGAGCTAAAGGCATCACCTCACCCGGACATGGCACCCACCCAGAAGAAAGAGAGAGGTGAGCAGAGATCACTGCACTGTCTGGGCTACTCATAATCTCTTTTTGGTTGAGTTGTCCTATCAATAATCAAAGCAGGTTGTAACTCTTTTTTGCAGGGACTGAAGAATTACATAGTATTAGCTTTCCAATAATGGATATACATAGTGTTAGCTTTCCAATCATGGATATACCATAAAGTAACCCAGAGGAGGAGCAAGGACCAGAGAGAGAAGGGGACGCTTGGGTGTTTAGACTCCTTGTAACTTGTCAGGACAGTTCCCTGCCTGGGGGATCTGTTGAGAGCTGCCAGCTGCCTGCCTGTCTTCTGCCGGAGTATCAGAATCCAAGGGAATAATTAGAAGAAGGAATCGTTGTCTGTGTGACTTCATCCCAGAGGTGGGCATGAGGGATGCCCTGGGCATCTAGTCTCTGGACCTGCTTCCTGAAGGCAAGCAAGAACTAACTGTCTTGTGCACCCTGCACAAGAATTGTGCAAGAACAAGAAGTGTGCTTGTTTATTATGTGTTTGGCACTTCTTGGAGGCTTTGGCTATGTGTAATGAATTCATTTCCATGACAAAAAGGGAGGAGCCTTCAGCAAGATATGCTTTGAAGCTAGATCCAGCTGAAGGGGAGTTTTCATCCACTGCTCACTGGCTGGCTCATGGTGGGCAGTGCCTACCCTCTCTGAAACTTTATTTCTTCATCAGTCTTATTCTTGCTTCTTGGAATGACCCAGTTTTCCAGATCCTCTTCTCTATTAAGCCATGCACAGGACTGTCACACTAACAACCCAGCATCCACTATATCCTGGGTATCCTCACACTGGTCCAAGACATTTGCTCTCCTTAGATCATCTAGTTATTCCTTTTGGTAGAGTTCTATTCTTGTTTTAAGACCAAACCACCAGTTTGAAAGCCTACGACAATGGTCCTAAGTTAGAGGAAGCCAATCCTTTCTCTGAGATCCATAAGTGGTTTCACACTTTTCCAGTCAGGGATGATGACTTTCCTTTAGCTTCCCATGCATGGCAGACCTTCCCAGTCACCTATCAGTCCACAGAGTACGAGAGCAGTCCTTATGTCAGTTTGATCCAGCTCTGGGGCCTGGCATAGCAGTCCTGTAAGTGATTGTTGAATGAGGCTGTATCCAGTCCTGAAGATACAGTCCTGTTAGAGACTTTCAAAACTTGAGATTATGGAGGCCGAAGAGGTGACTCAGTGGTTAAGAACACTGGATGCTCTTATAGAGGACATGAGTTCAGTTCCCAGCACCTACCTGGTGGCTAATAACCATCTGTAATTCCAGTTCCAGGGGATTCAAAACTCTCTTCAGTGAGGTCTGGGCTAGCTAGAGTTATGTGATGAAACCTTGTCTCAAATGAAACACAAAAATAAAAATAAAATATTTTTGGTGTATAATTTAAAACAAAATCAAATCTGAAAGACTAAAAAGAAGATATAGGAGCATCATCTCTTCACATTATTAAAATTTTTATATAAATAAAGTGTTTATTTATTTATATAATTTATTCTTGTGTGTGTATTGTGTGTGTGTGGTATATGTGACTGCACCACATGGAGATCTGAAGACAACTTGCTTGCAGGAGTCAGTTTCTCTCCTATGACCACATGGATCGCAACTCATTAGGCTTATCAGCAAGCACCTTTACTTCCTGAAGCATCTCACAGGCCCAAAATGTGCTCTCAACTCAATTATTTGGGAGGATTTGAGAATTTTTTCATGTTTTCTTTCTTTCTCTTCTCTCTCTCTCTCTCTCTCTCTCTCTCTCTTTCTCTCTCTCTCTCTCTCTTTGCAAAAGTGATAGAACCTCATGCATGCCGATCAAGAACTTTACCACTGAACTACCTCCCCATCCATTCCATTACTTTGGATTGATGATCATCTCAGGTTTTCCAAGTAAATTAGAGAAATTTTTTAAAAGAAGGCCCTGGCTCCTCCACTTTACAGAACAACAACAACAACAATAACAACAAAACCCCTTAGATACTTCCTGTAGGCCATAGGGATAAGAATATGGCATGATGAAGTTTAGCAGGTTCAGAACTATAAAGCATTTGCCCCCATCACAGTATATGTTAATATAAGTGCCAGATAATTAGCTTACATTCTCTTGGCCAGCGCTTTTGGTGTTGAGACAATAGAAGAGAGGAAATTCAAATCCCTGCCCTACAAAGTTGAATCAGTCAATTGCCAGAATGGATAGATATTTAAAGGCGCTTAGTCAGCACCTTCCTCACTCTCTACCACTTTCTTTTTTTATTTTTAATTTTTTTGGTGTTTTATGAGACAGAGTCTCTCTTTTAGTCCCAGCTGGCCTGGAGCTCACAGTGTAGACCAGGCTGGCCTTGAACTCACAGAGATCCACTTGCCTGTGCCTCGGAAAGGCATGTGCCACCATGCCTGGCCACTCCACCACTTTCTAATTAACGTAAGTCCTTGGTTAAAATTCCCCTGGGAAATACAAAGAAATTGCTATTGCAAAATATATTGCAAATGTATCAGAGATGAAAAAATGTATCAGAATAGAAAGAGGTAACCTATTCAAAGTACCAGGGAACATAAAGTATTTTAGTTGGATACATTCAGAGAAAGCCATTTACTCTGATAAAGACCATCTCACATATAGAGAAAAGTGATCCTAAACCCCATTAATCAAATGGTATAAACACAAGCACACAAACTAAGGTGGGAAAGAAAGCAGTGGAGGGAGACATTTATATATCACTCTTTAACATAGTTCTCTTTAACCATAAAATTACATCTATATAGATAGGGAAAGTTTTCCACTGTCAATAAACATTTTTGTATCTATTATAACTTGCTTTAAAGCAATATTATCTGACAACTGCCTACTTCAAAGAGGAGAAAAAAATCATTCAAAGGGTACTGGAGAAATTAACGAATCCAATGTGCCTGAATTGAGAACATGTAAAATTAACCTCTGTCTAGAAACCAAGGGTGGAAGTGCACACCACAGACACTGTTCATGGTTTTACCCAATTATTTAAAACCCCTTGAAAATGCTGTAGAATCAAACATCTGCTGCATTCAGATGTCACTAACAACACATGCCACATGCTCTCTGGAGTTATTAATGCTGGTGCTTTGACCATTACCATGCAGCACTGTTTCGATGGAACAAAAAGGGAAACAAAAGCAAGGAGACTGAATTCCCCACAGATGCCAGTCAGCAAAGATGCAAAGTCAAGTTAAAATGGTGGCCCATGCTGGGCATGAAAACATCTCTGAAGAGGTTTGTGTAACAGGTAGCAGCAGTCAGAATGGGAGAAGGGCTTGGGCAGATCAGCTAAAGACTCAGGATCCTATTCAGGGCTAAGATCCACTGAGAAATGCCAGCCAACTATTCCATTTTCAGCAAGTCTCCAAGTGTATGGTTCTGATGTTCAATGATCCTCCCTGATAAGAGGTCTCACTCAGTTTTGGTTACCTAAAGTTAACTGTGGTCTGAAATTCCTAATGGACAATCACAGGGATAAGCAGGTATAAGTTTAAATTTTCTGTTCTTATGAATAGTGTACTGAACCCTCACACCATCAGCTTTGCCCTGCCTGAGACATCAATCCTTTGTGTAGCACAGCCACAGATATGTTATTTGTCCATTAGTCACTCAGTGGCCCCTTGGGTTGCAAGTTCACTTGTAGTGGTATCTTAGTGCTTGTGTCCAAGTAAGATGGTCAGTGACGGCCTACCAAAACAAGGCATGCCTATGCCACTTGCCTCACCATAATCCACTACATAGGCCTGCATCTTTTCACAGCACTGATAGGTGACTCTGAGCACAACAGATAAGTTGTTTTAAGAGAGAAAGTGACCATTCTAGTAGCTTTCATTTCAGTATAATGTTAAAATTGTTCTATTTCATTATCACTTTAATCTCTTTCTACCCAATTAATAATCTAAATTATGTCATAGGTATGTGTGTATAGGGAGGGGAAAAAAAACTATGCTATATACGGTTCAGAGCAGTCCATGGTTTCAGATCTCATCTGGGGTATTAGAATGGATAATGGGGGAGCATATTTTATTTGGGATTTTGAATCTTGCTTTGATCTCTGGTGACTAGACTTTCCCTAGAGACTAACGAACAGCCAGTGTTTCTGTTATTCAATAATAACCATCACTCACAGTTTACAGATGGTTAAAAATGTGCTAAATTGTTTCTAACCATTTCCCACATTGTGTCTATTCTTCACCACAGCAGTGAGAGACAGATTATTATTAGCCTATGCTACTAAGGAGAAAACTCACTTTTATCACATAAATGAAACAGAGAGGTCAAGCAAATTTGACAAGGTTAGGCAGCTCCACATTGCAGACGTGGAATCCAGCTCAAGGCAGTCTCCCTCCAGAATATGTGCACTGGCTCACTGTGCTATGAAACATGGTTCTCACAGTAGGACCCTGGATGACAACCACCATCAGCTTCAACTTATCCAGAACCCAGGCCTACTGACTCGAAGCTCTGAGGGTGGGATTGAGGGGCTGGGTTTTCATACTCAGCAATGGTGAGGTGTGCTCAAGTTTGAGATCCAGTGATTTAGAATGTGGTTTTACATAAGCTGTTAATACCTAATTTACATAGATGCCCAATCAGTAAAAATTGTTTTTACCTTAGAGCTAAAGACATAAAAATCCAGGAGTAGTTTGTGCATCAAGATGACATGATCAAAGCAAGTTCAAACCTGAGGCATTTTGGTCCCCAAATCTATGTTAGTGCCTACTGGTTTCCAGTTCATTGCTTCCAGTTCTTTCAGATTTGTCTTACTCTCTGACATCAGACATCCTACTCGCCTGGTGTCTATTGTCCTTGTCTATCCACTTTTTAGCAGGATTCTTAGCAAATCTACCTGTTTACACAATGGCCGACAGGAAGGTTTTGGTTCAGCATCCCAAGCTGGAGCCTCTCCCCTCCCTTTCTGGGAGTCTGGGACATCAGACTCCTTCCGGTGTATCTCGGACCTGTTCCACAGCTCTCCCTCTAGCTGAGTCTGCTTGTGTGTGACTTCTGCTCCCTTAGTCCCCACCCCTTGACTCGGATGGCCCTGGCTCACAGGATTGATGGGGCTGCTCTCTGACTTGATTTATTTTCTCCTCGTGTAAAATGCTATCATTCACTCACACAGTGGAATGCCTTCTGCTTTGATTGCTTTTTCTAGGTTGTTTAACCATTACCAGCTTTAGATATGGAAAGAAATTACCAGATTCTGGAGTGTTTTTCATTATCTGACCTTATTCTGCTTCCTTATGTGTCTAGTGGTTTCTGACATATTTCATCTTCCTAGCAGTAGAAAGTACCTTTCCTACCTGAACCAGGACAGTCAGAAGGCATTAGACAGAACAACATTTCAGTTCCTGTGATGCAGGCTTCAGCCTCCTTTCTGGTCTGGTTATGTGGACTCCCCAAATCCTATTGTAGAGCATAACCTGTCCACTGCCCTGTGTTTCTGATCCCTCAACATGCACCTGTCCCTTGGTTGTGAGGATCATCTTGTCCCCTACCTCTCCCAACAATGACTATGTCTTCTTTGTTCTCCCCTCCCCTCCTCTAAAAATCAAATTCCTTTCCTCTTTTCTTTAAAGTTAATTTATTTTTATTTTATGCATATGAATGAATATGTTGCCTACATGTATGTAAGTATACCACATGGATACAATGCCCATAGAGGCCAAAAGAGGACATAGGGTCCCCTGAAACTGGAGTTATAGGCAGTTATTAGTTGTCATGTGGGTGATGGGAATCACACATGTGAGATCTGCAATCATAATCCCAGAACATCCATCCGTCGCCCTTCTATTTTCAAACCTAGAGCCTGAAATAATGGCTTTTGGTTGATGGGTTCCTGTAATCAACTCAGGACTCTTCCTGATTAGTTGGCATGCAGCCCAAGAGCCCAGAGCTCCTTCCTGAATTTGTTGTGCCACTGTACTGCCTAGGCAACATAGTACGAGTCTATCTAAAAAGTTCCTACTGTGTGTAAGACAAATTTTCTATGCATTGGAGATATCAGGCTTGTTGAGCAACCGAGCAGCAGGGATGGTACAGAAGGAGCCCTTAGATACATAATCCTCATAACGTACTACCTTCTAATTGCTGCAGAAAAGGAAAGAGGCAAATAAACTAGCTGGTATGCATTGAGAATGATAGACTTAAAGTAGGAAAGGGTAGAGGGTGGATTCTTTTAGGATACATCTCATAAAATTTGAAGTAGAAGATGTTTGATAGCTGCAGCTGGTTCATATCTGAAGGTAACACTTTCTTTGGGGACATGGAAATAGTAGGTACACAGGAGTGTGATGAGTTCAGCCAGGAGAAACATCCTACTGAAAGGGAATGCAGGGGCTTCTGGGAATTGATGATGGTGATGGAACTGTGGGTTTAGTCTACCAAGAAGGAAACAGTAACAACCACCCTCCTTTGATTGTTATATATTATATACGTATATCGCATTATCGTATAGCTCCATATAAATTTGTAAAATTTAATATTCTATTTCAACTAAATTTATTGAACACTAAAAAGTCATAAATAAATATCCAAGCCAATTTAGCAGTTCTGGTTATTTTATAAGATTATGCTCATTATATCAACATAATGGGAGTCTGATCTGAGCCATTGTTTTTCCATTAATAATTTTTTAAATTTAGCCTCATTAGTTTACCATGTATTATGATCATATTCACTGCCATTACACTCTTAAACCATGCCTGGTGACCACTTCTTCTTTTCAACATTTTCCTCTCCTCCTTTTAGGGCATTTTTGTTGTTGTTGTTGTTGTTGTTGTTGTTTTTTCCCACCGAGTTTGATTAGAAATCTTTAAAAAAAATACTAGTGTATGGGCTGGAGAGATGGCCTACTGGTTACGGGACCACTGCTTTTTTTTTTTTTTTTTTTTTTTTTCGGTCTTTTCGGGACAGGGTCTCCCTGGAACTCCAGCTGTCCTGGAACTCACATTGTAGACCAGGCTGGCTTTGAACTCACAAAGATCCTCCTGCCTCTGCCTCCCAAGTGCTAGGATTAAAGGCATGCGCCACCACGCCTGGCGGCACCAACTGCTTTTGCAGAGGACCCAGGTTCGATCCCCAGCACCCACATGGCTGCTGAGAACTGACTTTAACTCCAGATCTAGGGGAATCCAACACCCTCTTCTGACCTCCGTGGCATTGCAGGACATGGTGCAAAAACCTACAAGCAGACAGTACATTCATACACATTAAAAAAAAAAAAAAACTAGTGTAGACTATGGTAGTAGTATTGAAGATAGTAAGACTGTTCAATCCTGGCAGGTGGACAGATGGCTCATTTGTTCAACACACTGACTACTTTTGCAGAGGACCCAAGATTGGTTCCCAGTACCCAGAGGGTAGCTAGAATCCAATTCCAGAAGATCTGCCCTCTTCTGGCCTCCACAGGCATTGCACACACTGGTGCACTTACCTGCAAACAAAACACTCATACAAATAAACAAATCAAATTTAAAGGCTTTAATCATGAACATGTTTTGACAGTAGAGCTAAGAAAGCTTGCTCATTAATTGGATGGAGATTGTGAGAAAGAAGTTGGGATCAAGAGTGACTCAAAGGTGACCTGTACCCAAGGTGAATAGTGAATATTTTTAACTAACTAGAACTGCAAGAGGAACAGCCTACAGGAACACTAAAAGGTTTTGTGCTTTAAATAGATAGGTAGAATGTTGAATGACTATGTGGCTATCCCTGGGCATGGGAATTAAAGAAACAAGTGGAAGCAGGAGTCATAAACATGAAGATTTTATTTGCATACAGAGTTGAGACAGGCGATCCGTGTGCTTAGTCCAGCCAATTGTATTCCAGTATTTATTTATTATGGAGAGGACAGGACGCTCCAGCAAAGATCATTAGGAAAAAGTGCCAGGAAAAATGGGAGAGAGATGTACAGGCCAATGAAGGAAAGAATGCTTCATAAAAGGAAAGATGGTTAATAATACAAGAATTGCTTAGAAGTTGATTAAAATGAAGAGAGTGTTGGCAAAACTCATGTAGGAAACATTGGCAGAACTGTTCTGATAAAACTCAGCAGATGATTCACTGATTGAAAAGGGAAAAAATGCACTAAAGGAGCTGAGATACAGTTTAGTAAGAAGGGTTGTAATAATGGGTCTGTAGCTTGGAGGGATGGGTGAATTCAAGGACAATGTTTTCCCCAAAATCCAGTTCGCCACATGACATCCACTCACTGTTGATTGCTTGTTATACTATATTATTATATTATTATATGTCGTTAGTCCCTCAAAGTCTCTCCTTCACAGATGAAATAAAAGTTATCCAAGACTGGTTTTTACTTATTGACTATTCAGTACATTTTGATCATCAGTCAACTGACCCCCAAATTTTGAGGGGGACTGTATTAGTCAGGGTTCTCTAAAGAAACAGAAGCAACAGGATGAATATATATAACTATATACAATTTATTGATTTGCTCACGTGACGGAGCTCAACAGTAGCGCCGAACTGGAGAGGCCGGGAATCCAGGGAACTGCTCAGTCCGCAAGGCTGGATGTCTCAGGAGTCCCAGTCTAGTGCTGAAGGCCCGAATGGATTCCAGGAGATCTGCCAGTCTCAGTACACGCTGGGATCCGAAAGGTTGATCACAGCAGCAAGACAAACTCACCAGATGAGAGAGAGGCAAGCCGCAGGAAGAAGGAAAAAAGGGGCCAGCTCCCACTGCCGTGGCCTTAAATACTGCCTGGCGGCAGAAGGAAACACCCACATTTGGGGTGGGCCATCCGGGTTGAGGTGGTCCAATCAGAAGACCCTTTTCTCTTATTTGTTCCTTAGTCCAGTCAAGTTGACACCCAGGATTAACCATGACAGGGACCTTCAGAGGTTCTGAGAATTTATAGCCAAAGTTGTCATATTGCTAATGCAATAGGCTCGTTCTGAAAATAGGTCATTTGGAAGTGAGAGTATGTGCTGTCAACTTAAATGAGGATCCGATGGGATAGAGTGCTGTATTACTGTCCAAAATATCACACAGAGTTCAAAACAACTCATTGCAAGGGGCAGAGGGACATAGAAGGATGATTTTTGTTTATCTCCCATTTCCCTTTGGTACCAGACAGAAGTTCTGAAATTTTTCAGTATTTAACTCTCTTTGGCCATATGCTTACTGAGATCAGGGAAACCCTATCCATCTTTCCTCAAAAGTGGAGCTAGCCTTGAAAAACCTTTTCCAGCTGTCCCAGGGATAATGTTACAATAAAGTCTCCTTGGTTTTGTTTTTGTTGCTGTTTGCTTCTTGTGTACTTGTTTTGAGTTGATTCTCCCTAGGCACCCCAAGGCGGAGATCTGTTTTAGCCTCCTTCCTTAGGCTCCCCAAAATGCTGGCCTTGTAGTCATGTGCTACCTTGCCCAGTTTGAAAAATCGGAGGAAAATGGGAGGCCCAAGCAAATATACCATGGTATAGACAAACATGGCCCTGGTCCTGCTCTGGTTGGAGAGTATGGAATCTGGGACAAATACTTTGCTCTGCATGACTGCGGCCCAGTTATTCTGTAAGTATTCCTACTGGATTGGTGCCACTAGTTCTGCAAGGGAGGAGGTAGTCTATTGCAACCTGTAAGCTAGAGAAGCATGCCAGCTGACCAACGCAGAGGAAAGTCCTGTTACTGCACCTTAGCCAGCTACTCCTGACTTACAGATGAGTTTCTGATTCTCCATTCCAACTCTTTCCTCAGCATCCCAGAAACCCTATTATCTTTGTCCACTTCACCCTGAAGCCACTCCTTCCTATTAAAACAGAGCCCCTCTCTCTGGGTAGAGTGTAACAAGAGAGTACAGGGTGAGTCTGGTTTTTATCTCTCCACATCAGTTTCCTCCAGGACCCACAACTTTTCAGAAGTTGGAGCACCTTGGTGAGTATCACCATGCATTTTTTCCTTAGGATCACTCTGCTTGCTTTGGCCTTACCTCCCAGTATCTACACTGACTGCCCTGTTCTGCCCTTCGATGGTGGCCTTCCTCAGTGTTGACACGTCTTCTCTTTGCAGCACTTTCCTAGGCCTCTTGATTTGGGTCATTCAGGTGTTGTCATGGCAATGGCATCCTCGGTAGGGTGCAGTTGCACATGTTGTCATGGCTATAAGGATCTCTTGATGTGAGCTTTACTTCAGTGTCATCATGCAGACAGCATTGAGGAGCCTTGGGATCATTTGGCATGCCTGGATTCTCAGGCAGGGGACTCGTGGTTCCGTGCCTCCAGACACAAGTGGCTGTACTTAGAGAAACAGCGGCTGTTTGAATGGTTCAGTTCTACCCTGCTTTAAAGGAGAGGACAAAGGGCAAGCACGGTGGCTCATACTTGAAATCCCAGCACTTCAGAGGCTAAAGCAGAAGGACTGTCATGAGTTCAAGGACAGCCTAGGCTATACAATGAGATCTAGTCTAAAAGAGTTTAAAAAAAAGAGGGGGAAGGGAGAGACCATGGGGCGGGGAGAAGAGAGGATTGCAAGAACATTCTCCATCACTGTCATCATCTCTGTCATTTCCTTCTTCTTGTCTCCTCATCATCATAGTATCTATTTTTGTTGTAGGTTGGGAATATTTGGGGATTTATCTAAGTGTTTCTATATACTATCTCTTTAATTTTCCTGGCAGCATTGTAATATCAATTTTATTACTGTCCTTTTGCAGGTGAAAGCTCACTTACATAACAGATAGCTTCCTCCATAATTCAAACTAGCATGTGATGTGTTGTGCCCAAAGCAGACAGCATGGTCCCCGGGCCCCATCTGAACCCCTACCTGTTCTGCTTAAACATAAACAGCAGACAGCAAACTGTGCTAGCCCAGCTGCTGAGAAAGCAGAGTTGCTAAGTTAGATCACTATTATATCTAGATTCCATATACTTTATATTTCATATCACTTTTTTAAAAATATAGTATTCTTAATTTATTCTTTGAGTTGAATACATTTATGCAATACATTTTTATCATATTCACCTGCTCATTCTCCTCTCTGATTCCCCCTAGATCTCTAGCCCCATGTTCCCTCACAAGTTCTTACCCTTTTCTAAGAACCTTTTGAATCTGATGAGTACTGTCCCTATGCTCATGGATCTGGGGTGATTTGCTGGAGTGTGGTCACTCTACCAGGATGGCAACCTTAAAGAAAACTGATTCTTCCTCCCCTAGCAGCAATACATTGTCCAGAGTTCCTCAGATTAGTGGTGGGGTGGGCAGATGTAGTCCTCTCTTATCTAAGCTGCAGTGTTGGCTGCCTTGATCTTATGAAAGCAATCACAGATGCTGTGTGTTCCTGAGTGGAATAGTTCTGTCTTATCCAGAAGACATGCCTTTACCCTCATCATCCCTGACTTCTGGCTCTTAGATTTTTTTTCCCATCCCTTCTTCCATGATGCCCTTTGAGAATTTGAGAGAGTATGGGATACCACTTTTACATTTTAAAACATTTTCCTTTGGTTCTCTAACAGCTACATGAGATAAGCATGACTATAACAGTATTAATTTTATTTTATAGAGACCAAAGTTGGAAAGGATACATGGTAACTTCACAAAGAAACCTGGCTGCTAAAATGTGTCAGATTGGACCTAAATTCATCACTACATGAATGAATGATGGAAGGTTTTGGTTATGTCTTACTGCACAGAATGTCAAATTTTGGGCCAAAATATGGCTCTGGAGAGGAACTAGGGTGTTACACAACTTTTCCTGGGGAGATGAAGAGTAATGTCTGTCAGGTAGACAACAGATAGGCAAGACACTGACACAGGAAAGAATCCAGTCTAAGTCTAGCTTGTTGAACCACTGGGTTCACTGGGGATTATTCATAGTTGGATGGCTAGCTTATAGGCAGGTACATCACCAGATGTCCCCCCCCTCAGTCAATTGTTCCTCTCAGTTGGATCTCAGGGAAGGGAGGAGTTCATTCTCATGGGTCTTGAGAATTTTATGACCCTCCTCTCCCTCCATTGGGGTATGTTAATAAACCTGATCTCATTAAGATTTTAATGCTTCTTAAGGGTGATCCTAGCTGCTGTGATTCAAGTCTATAAAATCACAGCCAATGAAGAGGAAACATCTACACTATGATGGGTAACCCATCTAGGATGAATGTTTACCACAGTCAGTTCTTTCATTGATAAAGGGAATAAATGGGAGGTCTCATTATGCCATTCAAGTAGCCATTTGGCCTTTTCTGTTTCCCTTACTCAGTGTCTAACAACTCCAGTATTCAAGTGTCTGTCTTCATTTATTGCCTTATAGCAGCTCTAGCCTGTATTCCATTCCTCCTTCTCAGACTATAGGCCACTTGAAGCAAGTCAGTAATCTGCATAGAGAAATGCCAACAGAAGTCAGTTACAAACAGTGTATGTCTATGCTAATTTTCAGAAAAGGACTTAAAAGTCACCGTAATATAATGCAGTTTATAAAGTATAGGAAACCTAGGTCTGACCTGAATCTTATTTGATCCTAAGGATAGAGGCAGGGGATATGATGAGTGGGTGAACACAACAATGTTCCTAAAGATGCCTAAAATACAGTAACAAAGGCTCATTCTGGATTTTATTCCATGCTAGTGCTTTACTCGTAATGGGGAAAACAGGACACAGACGTGTTAACTAGTTCACTGAGGCTTATAAGCCAGGATGGCACAGAGCTGTGCATGTATATTACTTACATTTCTGTTGCTTTGATAAAACACCAGGACCAAGGCAAATTATAGGAGGGAGAGTTTATGTGACTTATAGTTAGGGACAAGAGTCCATCATGGCAAAGAGGCAGGGCAAGAGCCAGCCAGATCAAAACTGAGCTCTCACATCTTCATGTGGGCACAAGAAGCAGACAGAGCCTGACTGGAAGTGGGCAAGCTTACACACTCTCAAAGCCCCCCTTCAATGACATGCTTCCACCAGCATGGCCACCCTTCCAGGGCCCTCCCCAAAGCACACCATTAATGGAGGGCAAGTGTTCAAATAATTGAACCTAAGGGGAATAATTCCTATTCAAACTAAAACAGTATTGGAACCTAGCTATCTGGATCTGCCTGTGACCTTGGCATTCTGTCCTCCACAGATACTGACTAAACCTAAAGCTTAATAGATGTATAATGTTATGAGCATCAAGACATGAGTTCTTATGTCATCACTTTCCAAGAATATCCCTGTGGGCCCTCTGTAACCTCTATGGTTCTTAGCCAGCTCTTCCAGTTAACACATCCAAGAATGCATATTCTGGGCTTGCTATAAGACATGGGCTCTGTGTCTGGTTCAAAATAGATGCTCAGTAAATGTCAACAGAGTGGAGATACAAAATATGCTGCATTGTGTGAAGTAGGGTTGAAGTTTATAAGCATACTTGTTCTTGATGATATCTTATCTCAATTGTTGAACATGCGGTTCCTAACAATGAGTGAGGTGACTAATAGGGCAAGCTAAGACATGAATGTCCATCTCTAATGTGTTTCCACAGTACCATTTTACCTAACACAGAATTTGGCTAATTCTGCTAACTGACTTCCTAGTACAAGATCTACCAGTTCATGGGAGACTTTCCCCTACGGTCAGATCCATAGTTTCCTCAATGTGTGCAATGTCCAGTGCATACTGAAAGTGCACTGAATAGAGGTAGCAAATGCCTGCTAGTCTTGTTGCTGTCCTTTCCTTTATTGTTAAAATTATAAATTCATAACCAGCTTCATCTAATTTGGATAGGAAGAAAAGTTTAATAGAGGTTGAAGAGAGTATTTGAAATTTATTGGAAAGTCATAGTTTGATCATATTTTCCTGAAATAAAACAAATAATATATTCTTATTTATACTCCAAAAGCATTTTATATAGGATTCAATAGTACAGTACTGAATTAAGATATGGTGTCCTTGTTTCTGGATAAACAATCGCCTAGCTACATTACATGGTGTGTATTTAGTTGTAATCTAGAATGCCAGTTTGCTGGGCTAAGGTCTGATAAGGAACCTCTCCCATTCTCATTAGAAAAGCAAAACATGATGAAGAAATAGGGGAGGCATTGTCCACAGGTTTTGATAATATCTTATCATAGTGCTGCTGTTCCTATTCGATTTTTTAAATTCTCATTTTATTTGATTACTGATCCAGTCTAGTTGACAAATAAGATTAGCCATCTCAAGCATACACCTTAACAACTTGATACTAAATTTGGTATACTCACATGATGATTAATTTAAAAAATGAAAACAATGGCAAGGTCATAATACTGCCTAACTCGATATAACTATTCCACATACAATTGCAAATGCATTATATATCTTACATTATGTTAAGGCCCTTAAGGAATGCTTAATCCATTAGTAACTCATAACCTAAATGTGATAATATAGATTTACAATGTTTAACTACTTGACATTTATCTCAATTACACATTTTTTAAAGAATTAAAATATTTTATTATTTTTATTTTATGTATATGAGTGTAATGCCTGCATGTATGTAAGTGCACTCATGTCATGCAGTTTCCATGGAGATCAGAAGAGGGAACTGGAATCATAGATGGTTGTTTTTTGCCATGTGGGTTCTGGGAATAGAACCTGGATCCTCTGCTAAAGCAGCCAGTACTCTAAACTGCTGAGTCATCTCTCCAGCCCCAATTACACATTTTTATATAAATTTTTAAATTTATTTTTATGTGTTTAATACATAAATTTTCAGTCGGTCCTAATCACCTTTATAACCTGTTCTCCATTGGCACCCTCCTGCCTTCCTTTGGCCTCCTCTCTTTCCTCCTGGAATTCACATATTCTGTCATTTGTGCTGGGGTCCCTTGTGCCAAACTACTGTCCACCCCCATTCCTCTGTGCCAGCTCATCCCCTGAGCTGTAGTCCCTTTCCTAAAGAAGGCTAGTTCTTCCTCACCCAAACACAACCAGATATCAATATTTAAAAAGAAGATAAGATAGAAATATCTGCTCAATATATCCGTGTATATATACACAGGCAGATACTTAACAAAATAGGACAGAAACAGTCATGTCAATTATAATTCTCCTTTCTATGACTTGTCATGTGACCTCAGCTGATACAACTACCTTCCTCTACTATCCATTCTGTATTTCTGTAGTTTCTCTTCCCTCAGCGAGCACCTCTGCAGGTCTTGGCTCTTTCCCTGGAGGAGTGTCCCACATCTTCATCTCTGAAGTGTCTGGGCCATTTGCTATCCTATCTAACTGGGTTGTCACAGTTTCCCATGGAAAAGAATCATAGGACTTGGTAACACAAAAAGATGCCCTAAGGAATGTGCTGCCTTCGGGATATAATCTTCCTACATCCACTGATCCTTATCCACCAGCTCTGATGATGTTTCCTTGTGTGTGTGGCTTTTTTCTTCTCTACATAACTAATGGATGGGGTCATAGGGCTCCTGGTGGGAGAAGGCCCAGCCTGACTGCCACCCTCCTAGGAAGCCCTGGCTGCTATCAAGAAAGGCAGGGAGAGAGTCAGGAGGTTCACAGCAGTGTGGCTTTCAAGATTCAAGTTAGATGCAAAGGGGAATTAGAAAGTTCCTGCTGCGTTGTGTTTCTCTAGCCATGTCTCGCCTCAGAGAGCTCTACAGCTGGGGAGTGCTGAGAAGTCAGCCCTGTATAGAGCTGTTACAATTCATACTGACTATAAACTTCCCACTGTGCAAATAAAAGACAGGAAGTGCTTGCCAAGGTTTTGGAGTGTGTGTAAGTTATTTCACCATCTGATGATGTACACCATGTCGGGAGACATAACAGGAAGGAAAGGAAAGGAGGCAAGAAAGTAAAAATGTGTGTTGGGAAACTGGCACCAATTGTTTGGGACTCAGTAATGACATTGGGATGAAGGCCTGGGAATGGAAAAGGCCAAACTCCCTTAGTCATTAATGTAGCTTAGTTGTCCATGGTCATCCTAGCTAAACCTTTAACTTAATGGCCCTCCTCTCACATTCCAACTGGGACAAGTGACCTTACACAGTGAAGATCACGTTGTTCAGAACACTTGGTTGGACTCAGATCTTCCAGTTACTCAGTGGATGACCCTTAACAAATCAATCAACCTCTTTAAACCTCTGTTAGCTCATCTGTAAAATAGGATGAGCACAGGGAGATTAGCAACAATACGGAGGACTTTGTAAACACGGAGACAGTAGGCACATTGTCCTTTATTATAAACTCTGCATTAATCATGCATGTGCTCCGGGGGCAATGCCAAGAAAGTCGAGGAGCCAGAGAGAAGAGGTGGGATTCCCCTACCAAGCAATCTTCCAAGACAAAGATGTTTTTTGCATTTTTGCAACACAAACTCCAAGAGTAAATAATGTAACCGGTGTTTATGGCCGTTGTTATAACAACAGCAATTATCATTTGTTCTCATTATCTTTTGTTAAGTCTTACATTTATTTATACAGTGCAATTAATTTGAAAGTTCACCTAAGCATTTCACAAACGCTGCATAGGATGTAATCCAAGGGAGTAAGGCGAGTTGAAACAGAAATATATTTAAAAAGAGCAGAAGAGTAATATACAGTGACAAAGACAGAAGTCACAAGGGAACTGCAGGGTGGAAAGGACATTTGTGTTGGTGCTAGTTACCAATCATACCAGAGCTTCCCCCTCTCAATGATTCAAAACCAATGTTGGCTTCTCTGCTGTGTTTCAGGACAGTGGACATTGCCAAGCCAATTCAGGTGGGCTAAATCTGATCTAATTGTTTCTTTGAGAACCCATGAGCTTAGAGTGAATATAATATTTTTGAATAGCTGAAATTAGTTAAAGTATAGTAATATTTTATGGCATGAGAAAATAATTTGAACTTAAAAGGCATACTGGATAGTTCCAGTTGTCAACCTGACTCATCTTGGAGGAGAGGATCTCAACTGAGGCATTACCTCCATGGAACTGGCGTGTGGTCATGTCTAGAGGCATTTTATTCATTGGAAATTAAGTGACATGGGAGGGCCCAGCCCATTGAGGACAGTGCCTCACTTGTGCAGGTTGAGCACAGGTCAGAGGAGAAAGCCAGTAAGCAGGGTTCTTCAATGGTAGCTTCAGGTCCCCAGGTTCCTGCGTGATCTCCTGCTCTGACTTCTCTCAATGGTAGACTGTGACGGGGAAGTGTAAGCCAAATAAACCCTTTCCTTTCCAAGCGGTTTTGGTCAGACTGTTTTTCACAGCAACAGAGAACACTAAGATACAAAGTTATGGTCCATAAATTAAGTAATTATAGAAGACAGCCACACCTATTTATTTATGGCTGCTTTTATCTTACACTAGCAGCATTGATCATTGCCTAGATCACATGACTACCAAATCTAAACCTCCTCTCTGATCTTTTGGAGAAGATTCCCAGCCCTTGCAGTGCATGAAGATCAAATATTAGAGGTCTCTGGAATTGTCATTATAATTCCCATTTTTAGTCAAAAAAAATTTTTTGTAATCTCCCTTTCACCTCTTCAAAGTCATGATAGTTTCCATAAACATTCAAAATCATGACCACCACCACCCCCCCAGTCCTTGCCAAGAGCTGCTCCCTGGCTCACAGATGGTTTCCTGTGCCTGACAGATGCTTTTCCAAGTTGACCTCTGCTTTAACAAGCACGCATGGCCTAATCCCTGATGAGTACCTCCCTGATTGTCGGAAGAGTCTATATTCTGTCCACCTTGGTTTGGGGTCATTTTTATTTGGAAGTTAACAAAAGCTCAATGCTCCCCTGAGTCGTTGATCTTGTGGCTTGAAACCTGCTCATTCACATTTTGTTGATTCTCCTACCCACGGGGAAGTTCATTTGGATGTTGTTTTAGTTTGTTTTCTCTTGCTATGGAGTAAATTAAGACAGAAGGTTCATAAAGGAATGCTTAACTGACTCATGAGTCTAGAAGCTGGGAAACCCAAGATCAAGCACCTGCCTCTGGAGAGGGCTTGCTGCCCCCACATAGCATTGATGGTAAAATCACAGAAGAGATTCTAGGAAGGAAGGGGATGCAAGAAAAAGTCCAGGAAGCTGAATCCACATTTAAACAACCCACTCCTGCAATAAACAAGCTCCTCTTGAAAGGCATTAATCTCTTCATGAGATATCCCTTCCTGTGATGGCAATGTTTCCAGCTAGCTACATCTGTCAGCAATGCCACACTGAGGAACTAAAGTGCCAACATGTGAACTTTAGGGTGAAACTCAAGATTCTCAGCAGATATTGATATTGTTCTGGTTTGTTTGTTCCGAAGTGGCTTTCTGTGGTCGTCCCTGCTGATCCCACTGTCACTGAGCTTTCGAAGTGAGTGCCATATACCCCAGAAGAGCCCTTGTACATTTCTGTGCCTTTTAGCCAGAACAGGCAACTGTCCACTTCTTATATCATCTGGATGCAAACCCAGTGCTGACCTCACTTTATCCATCCCCTTCCTATTTGGGGCCAAAATATGTCTAGACCAGTAAGGTATTTGTCAAGCAGCCATAGCAGGTCTCAAGTTTCCTGGAAGATCATGATCAAATAAGTGCTACCAAATTTAGTATAATTAACCAATATTTTCTGAGCATTCCATATATGAGTACTATATATCATTTCCATTCCTTGCTCCAACTCCTCCTATGCCCTCCTTACTCCCTATCAATTTCTTGTTCTCTTCTTTATTATTATTACATGTACATACATGCATATATAAAATACAAGCACCTATGTAATGTACTGAATCCACTTAGCGCTGCTCGTGTGTACGTGTGTTTATGGCTGACCACTTGGGATTAGATGAATGATCAGGGAGCTTGTTCCCAGAGAAAACTTTTCTTTTTTCTTTTTATATATATATATTTTTTTTTATCAAATCTAGACCCATGTCCCCCCATCCCTCCACTCCACCAGAGCTCATGCATTCTGCCAAACATGCTTTTTATCTCTTTCTCAGTCTTTCTCAATATTCTCCATGTGGAAATTGACAGTTTTGAGCAGAAGTTCACTGTTTCAGTAAGTTCTTTGATGCAGTCCTTTCTGTTGTGGTTGTTGTTGTTGTTGTTTCCAATATGCATCACTCCCAACTGCTTTGGACAAAAGCTCAAGGGGCCATGCACAGGAAATACTTACAACTAGGTAACTGGCACTAACATCCACAGATGAGGGATACCATTCATCATTTGTTTTTCTGGGACTGTGTTACTTCACTCAGCATGATGTCCTCTAGATCCAGCCATTTTCCTGCAAAGCTCATGATGTCATCTTTCTTTACTGCTGCATAGAACTCCATGTTGTAGATGTTACCAACATTTTCTTCCTATCCACTCATAGTTGAGGGCATTTGGTTGTTCCAGCTCCTTGCATATTTGTGAAGAGCTGAAATAAACTGGCCTTCCATGCTATCTCTGCGGTGGGGGTGAGTCCTTGTTGGGTACTGCCTAGGAGTGGTAATGGCTGGGTTGGGTGGCAAGTTCAATTCCAAGTCTTCCAAGGGTTCTCCCACACTGCTCTTCCATAGTGGCTGTAACGAAAGTTTACATTCCCACCAGCAGTGGATGAGTGTTCCCCCTTTCCGCCACAAACTCTCCCAGCACTTGTCTATCATTGTTTTCTTGATCCTAGCCAGCCTTTTGGAGTAAGATGATATTCTTAAAGTTGTTTTGATTTTCAATTTCCTTAATGTAGTGATGTTGAAACCTTCTTAAGTGTTTTCTTAGCCATCTCTAATTTCCGCTTGTGAATCTCCTGTTCAGCTCTTTGCCTCCATCATTGAGTAGGTCATTTGTTGTCGTTCCTTTGTTTTTGAGTAGTTTATATATTCTGGAAACCAATGCTTTGTCAGATGTTTTTGTGGTGAAGGTTTCCTCCACTCTGTGGATTTTCTCTTCAACTTCCTTGATTGTTCTTTTGATGTACAGAAGGTTTTGATTTAATTAGGTCCCATTTGCTCAAATTGTCACCTTAATCTTTGCACAGCTGCTGTCTGATATAGGAAGTCTTTTCGTACTCAACTATGTCTTGTATGTCTGCTTGCCAACTTTTTCTTTCTTCAGCCTCCAGAGTTTGGGGTTTCACGTTGAAGAGTCTTTGATCCATCTGGAGTTGATTTTTGTACAGGGCAAGAGAGGGTTTAATTTTCATTCATTCTTAACAAGTGGTGATCCAGTTTTGCCAATGACCACTTGCTGAAGATGCTGTCTTTTCTCCATTGTGTCTTCTTGGTCCCCTGTCAAATAATAGATGGCTGAAATTTATGTGCGCAGGTTTGGATCTTCAGTTTTTGTTCATTGGTGACAGGACTGTTTTTGTGCCAGTAACCGAGGCTGTTTTTATGCATAGAACTGGTGGTATACTTTGAAGATTGGTATAGAGATCCCCCCTGCTGTACCTCTTTTTGCAGTCAGGGTTGTTTTGGCTATTCAGTGTTTTGTTTTTTCCAAATGAATTTAAGGATTTTTTTTTTTTCCAAGCCTGTGAAAAACTCTGGGGATTTGATTTGGAATTGCGTTAAATCTTACAGAGTTTTTGGTAAAATGGACATTTTACAATGTTAATTTCCCAATCTATGAGCATAGGAGGGTTTTTTCCATCTTCTGATGTCCTTCTTCAATTTTTTATCATTAAAGGTTAAATTCTTTGTTGTAGAGATCTTCCGGTGTCTTTGGTTAGATTTGTTCCTAGGCAATTTTTAATTGTTTTTGAGGCTATTGTGAGTGGGAAGGTCTCTTTGAGTTCTTTGATCTCAATCAGAAAGATTTTTTTTTTTTTAGGGTTAATTTTGTATCCTGCCAGTTTGCTGAAGCTGTTAATCATTTCTAGGAGTTTTCTGGTGGAGGTTGTTGGCACTCTTAAGTAAACATATCATATCATCAGCAAATAGGGATAGCTTTTACTTTTACTTTTCAATTAGTATCCTTGAATTTCCTTTTCTGCCTTATTGCTCTAGCAGTGTTTCAAGGCACTATATTGAAGAGGAGTGGTGCCTGGTGGCAGCCTTGCTGAGTTACTACATTTAAAGGGAGTGTTCTGTCAATTTCCCCATTTAGGATGAGTTGGCCTGTTGGGTTTCCTGTAATATGGCTTTGATTCAATTGAGGAATGATCCCCCCATTACCGTTCCTTCCAGGACTTTAAAGCATGAAGGGATGCCTGGAATTTTGTAAAAGGCTTTTTCGCAATCGATTGAGATGATATGGTTGTGTTTTTTTCTTTCATTCATTTATGTGTTGATGATGTTTAATTGATTTTCGTAGAGTGAACCATCCTGCATTCGTGGTATGAATCCAACTTGGTCATGATGGATGATCTTCTTGATGTGGTCTGTATGTGAGTTTGCCAGTATCCTGTTTTAGAATTTTGGGCAATCTGTTGTTCATTAGGGAGACACGGGTCCTATAATTTTCCTTTTTAGTTGTATCTTGCCTTGCTTTTGGTAATAGAAGTGATGGCTTCATAGAAGGAATTTGGAAGAATTCCCACTGATTGTATCCTTCTAAAGGAGTTTAGTAATAATGGTTGTAGGTCCTTTTTGAAATGTTTTATAGAATTCTGCCGTGAATCCTGTGGGGCCTGGCCTTTTTATATTGGGAGGTTTCTTATTACATCTTCAATTTCTTCATGTATTAATGGGTTCCTGTTAAGCTGTCTTTGATCTCTTCTTGGTTGAGCTTTGGTGATTCCAGGATTTCAGATATTCATGATACCATTTCTTTTAAGGTTTTCAAAACTTGGTAGAGTAACATGGTTTTTTTTGAAAGTAATTCCCATATTGATTTTCCTGGATCTTTTCCTTGTACTGTTGTGATATTCCCCATTTTTCATCAAAATGGATTGTATTGATTCGGAGTTTGTTCCTTCTTTCCTTTTGTTAACTGGGCCTAGAGGTTTGTCTATCTGTTTATTCTTTCAAAGAGCCACTTTTGGATTCATTGATATTTTGCACATTGTTTTCTTTGTTTCTATTTCATTGCTTTCTGCTCTGATTTTTGTTATTTCATTCCTGTCTGTTTGCATTTAGGGTTTCATCTATTGTTGCCTCTCAAGTGCTGTTAGCTGTTAGTGTTAGAAATCATCACTTCTTGCTCCTTTCTTTTTTCTAATGTAGGCACCCAGGGCTATATATTCCCTCTTAGGACTGCTCTATAGGTATCCCATAGGTTTGTGTTGTTTGTATTTGTCATTGTCATTCTCAGTTCCAGGAATGCTTTTATATTCTTTTCTTTATTCTCTTCCTTGACCCATTCATTATTAGAGTGTGTTGTTTAGTCTCCTATGTGTTCTTGCAGGCAGTAGGCTTATCTGGTGTTATGATGTGAGCTTTAATTGCACTGTGGTCTGACTAATGCATGAAATAATTTAATCTTTTTATGTATTTGTGGAGGTTTCATTCTGTGTCCCAGTACGTGGTGATTTTGGAGAATGTTCCGTGGGGTGACAGTAGAAAGTGTATTCTCTGGTATTTAGGGTGGAATATTTTGGTAGAGGTCTATGAGGTCCCATATTGGTGTATATTGTTCAGTTCAGATGTCTCCTCTCTGTTTATTCTTTTTTATTTGTTGACCTATCCAAAAGGACTCAGTGGGGTAATTAAAAATCACACTACTAAAGAGTGGTAACTGGGGTTACTACTGTGACATTGTCGTCTGGAGAAGTGTCTTTACAAAGTTTGGTCACCAAGAGTTTGGGGCAATATATATTCATAATTCGTGCATCTTCTTAGTGAATTTTATTTCCTTTGATAAAATGTAATGGCCTTCTTTGTCTCTTCTGATTTCTTTGACTTTGCAAGGTCTATTTTGTCTGATATTGAAAGAGCAACACCTGCTTTCTTTTTGGTACCATTTGCTTGGAATATTTTTTCCATCCTTTCACTTTAAGGTGGTGCCTGTCCTTGAAGGTAAGATGTGTTTCTTGTAGACAGCATATCGATGGATTCTGTTTCCTAATCCAATCTCCCAGTCTATGTCTTTTGATTGGGGAATTTAGTCCATTAATATTTAAGATTATGACTGATAGGTTTTTGTTGCTTCCTTTTGCCTTATTGTCCATTTGCAGTTTGGGTTTAGGTTTAGTTATGCTTTTATTGATTTCTCTTTCTAGGTGCCTGGGGGTGGTTGCTCCTTTCTTCTGTCCTTTGAATTGCTTCAAGTATTCTCTGAAGGGTTGGTTTTCTGGACATGTATTCTTTCAACTTGTTTATGTCGTGGAAGGTTTTTCTCTCTCCTTCCACTATAATTGACATTTTTGCTGGGTATAGTAACCTGGGTTGGCATCTATTGTTCTTTAACACTGGGAATGCTTTGCTCCACGTTCTTCTTGCTTTCATAGTTTGCATTGAGAAGTCAGTTGTAATTCCGATAGGTTTCTTCTTATAGGTCACTTGTTGTTTTCTCTTGTGGCTTTAAGGATTTTGTCTGTGTTTTGTGTGTCTAGCATTTTAACTATGATGTGGCATGGAGAATTTCTTTTCTGATCTTGTCTGTTTGGAGTTCTATGTGCTTCTTGTATTTGTATTGTTCGTGTTCCTGGCATATGGGATTCTCCTTGTCTGTATTCCAATGTGAGACCTAAATGCCTCTTCACTGTGTTGAAGGCTTGCTTTGCCTGCCTTCTTCAGATGCCCAAACCTTTTCTTTTTTCTTCACCATCCATTGACTACCTGTAGCTCTTCCTTTAGAGGTGGTGCATGGTGAAGTTCACCCATCCACACTGGCATGTCAACTGGTGTTGTCATTATGCAGGTCTTGTTTAGGGAACCATATTTTGGAGAGTTTCTGGGTGCAGCTTCCCTATTATGTCCAGAAAGCACTGTCTAGCACCAGGCATGCTGGTCCTCTGGCTTTTACAATCTTTCTGCCCCCGCTTTCACAAAATTCCCTGAACCCTAGGTATAGAGATTATATTGTAGATGTAGCAACTGGAACTTGCTACCACACTGTTGCTTATTCTCTGCCTTTTGATCTGTTGTAGAACTTAGTAATGACCTCCATCTGTTGATAATAAAGCTTCTTTGGTGATAGAGGGGAGCTATACTATAAGTATTTAGAAGATAGTATTTAAAAATATCTTCTGTGACTATAAGTATTTAGAAGATAGCAAGAAATTATATTGGTTTAGTAAAGTGGTAGTAGTAGGTTCTCCTCTAGAGTCTATGACCGCTCCAGCCATATGTACTTGGCTATGCTTACAATACTATACATGCATTCCCTCCTACTGAGGGGGCCTTAAGTCCCAATTTAATACATTTCGTAAACATTTCTCAGAGATTCCCTGGATGAATAGTCCTTTAGAACACCATCATTATGATTTCATACTTTCAAAAATACTTAAACCTGATAATAATAACAGTTTTACCAACATGGGAGAAGAATAAGTCTGTCATAGAGATTTCTCTTGGGATAGATGTTGAAATCTTGGCATTCACTCAAAAAATGTGTTTCAAATTTTATATGAAAAAATAATTAGTGGCTATTGCTAACTGTTGGAATTATATCTGTCATTTACAGGCTTCTTCATAATGTTCTACTTTTTAAATGTATGCTTGTGACTATCTTAGAGTCATAAAATTAACCTTTGGAAATAGATTTTCAATTTTAAATTCCAAAGAAATGTACTTGGAAGAATCTCTCCATTGAATTCAGGAAGTCTAAGCATCTAATGCAAAACATATTATGTCTTAGGCTACTTCTAGCTTTCAGGAAAGTCTGTATTTATTAATTCAGAGCTTTATTTTTCTATGATTCATAGAGCTCTGTGTCATTTTAAGGTTCCTTAAGCACAAGTCAGAGTCATGATACTCCTAAGTTTTTATCAATGGAAGAATATTTGGGTCAAAGCTCAGATCTCAAAGTCAACTCGCATGCATTTTATAAACACACCTAGTCTTCTCTGCTCACATGTGTTTTCAATAGAGACCTGGTCCTCTCTGCTCTCCCATGTCCTTGAAGACCATTGGAACCATTTAGAGATGAAAAATGCTGACCACCTACTACGAGTCCTCAGCAGGCGCACAGTGATCACACACCTACTGTGCTGTGCATGTAGTGTGTGTGTGTGCCCTTGTGCATATGTGTTTATGTGCAGCTCCCTGTGTCTCTAGCCTCCAAACTTTTCTTCCTCATAAGTCATAGCTAAACTTTATTGAAAAAAAATGGCAACATTTTAGAATTAACAGGCACCTAAGTATTTAATGCTTTTGATAGCACTGAAATGGGAGGCAAAGAATCAGAACAGAATTGGTTTTCATTTCTCCCTTTTATGCACCACTTAATAACTATGTACCTTGCAAAAATCCTGTGGGCCTTCTACCAGTTAGGTGAAGTAATTTATGCTAAGCTACAATGGGATTCAGGGCTGTCCCCACTAGAAGAATCAGCATCTGACATAGTCCAATGTTGAATCAGTTTCCATGATGGTTTTAAAAAAATTCTATAGCAGTTTGTTTATTATCCCATCATTAGGGTTTTTAAAAAGCGAACCCCCTGGGAAAATTTGCAGCTAATGAATATTCTTCCTTGCATAGTTTATTTGAACAATATGGTGTTTTTGACAAACATCAGAACTACTTAGCTGCACACCTGGTAGTCATTGATGCTGCCATTGCTGAGAAACTTTTTGAAATGTTTACCCTAGAAATGCCTTAGAGCTTGTTGAAAAACTCAGTCATCAAACTTTTTGACACTCATATACTATAATTTTATCACACTCATCTAATTCACAAGACTTTAATTTAAATGGCTGTTTACAAAAATAAAACCTATGTTTGAAAAGAGATTTTGTGCTCATTGAAGTTATTAAAAAGCACCATTAACTAACTTAAGAGTTTATCCTCTGCCAAGTCTGTGTAAAGTGTTCTACATCTATAACACATTTAATCTTGATAACGAGGTAAGTATCATTATAATTTCTATTCCATAGATAAAAGCATTGAAGCCAAAGTCATATAATAATAATTTGTAGCTATTTTTCAATCACCCTTATGGTGTCCATAGAAGCTAACTTTACTTACAGAGGAAGCAGGACTGTAGAAAGAACTGTGAATTCAAATAGCCCTATATTTAGAGCTTAGAAAATTTTAACATTATCTGCCTATTTCTTCATTTGTCAATTGGGAACAGTATATAGCTTCAAGAGTTGAACACATAAGTAGTCTTTGTCAGTTCCAGGCATAAAGGCACATTTAATCAATAGCAACAATGCTTGTGCCAGTGTTATGGTGATGAAATGATGGGAACAGACTTATGTATTCTTGAATAAACTTAAGCTTACTGATTAGCAGATCGGTGAGAACAATCTCAATCAAAACTGAAGAGAGCCCCATGATGCTGCTATGGATTACTGAACCCCACAAGACCTTTGTAAAGCCCCTTCCTTTCTATCACCTACAGTTTAATCTTCCTTCCCTGAAGTCTGGGGTACCTTTAGTGTTGAATAGAGTTAGGAGATAGTAAGGTGAGGTGACGTCCAAGGTGAGTTATAAAAGTTCATGGAGTTTGTACTAGTTTCTTGTAGGACATTCACTGGAAGGTCATGGCCAGCAAGTAGAAATCATAGATGCTGAGGTTCCCATAGACACAGACCATATGAGAGAACCTGAGGGAGATGGAGACTAGCATTCCAGTACCCATGCTGACCTGATGAGTTCTGAGTGAGGAAATCTTGGGCGGTAGAGCAGTCTTAGCACAGCCTGACCAGAAACCCATTTAAGATCCTAGAGAGACCAAGTGGATGAGCCTCGCTAATTGAAGATTCATATGGAAAATGGAAAGTGCTACCATGAGCTTCTGCTGGAACAGTTTGCTACTGGACATTTAGTGACTAAGCACACTTGCGGAGTATGACAAAATGCAAAATGTCCACCTAAGTGTCCTCTGGTTTTCACCTTAGACTCTGTCCTCCTTCTTTGGCTTTCTTCCCTGGTCAATGACAAGATGATCCCAAAACCCTTCATCACAGGGGCTTTGCAATCCTCAAAGTTCGATCAACTCTTATTATTTTCCTTCTAGATATCGGGAATTTTTGAGTGATCCCCAAGTGTTTTATCAGTGGCCTCTAGAATTATAGAACATTGAAGCCTTTTCCTGACAATTAGCTAATTACTGGCTGCTGTATTGGACTGGGTAGCATATACAAATTGAAACATTTTATTTATCGAAAATACCATCATGCAAAAAAGTCATTTTCTAGCCCATATATTAGTATTCTAACTTGCTCCTGTAAGACCCACCTAGTCTCAATTGTCCCTGGTTGAGGTTCCTCAGGGAAGAAGACAGAATCTGCAGGCAGAGGCCTGAAGCCCCTGTTGCTATCATTCCCTATCAATCAGAAGTTGGGCCCATAGAAGCTGGGAATCTCCATCTCTTTGCAGCCGGAGGAAATCAGAGGACAGGGAGAGATTTGGAGCACTAGGGCAGAGGATCAAAACTTTATCCTGTCCTTGCAGCCAGTCCCAAGCCTCGGCTCCAAGCAAATTAACTGAACCATTTCAACAGGCTGGAATTCTGTCGGCAGCTCAACCATCCTCTTGTTTACTGTTGAAATAATTACTACTTTACCATAATATTAGCTCTGAGCCGTGACTCCATTACCATTATCACCGGAATATTACCCATTTATTATCTCCCAGAAACCCTGGAAGATGAATACTGGGCTTCAGAGACCAATTGTTTTACAGAAGACGGGATCTTGGTGGGCATTGTTTAATGAGGGAAACTACATGGTGGTCAGCATTAATTTGGCTGCAGCGCACTCAACTACACCACCGCTAACCTATGAATCTCTCACTATTTTTGATGCACATTTAATCAGTGAAGATGAGGGGCATCTTTTAAGAAGGGTCTGGCATCCAGGGGACGAGAAAGAAGAGGGCGAAGGAGGGAAAACCCACACTCACGGGTATGTGCAAGAGCTAGAGGACTGTGTCATTCTCTGTTCCTTTGGCCCTAAGTGCCTGAGAAGATGCAAAGGTTATGTGAAAGTTCAGGTGTAACTCACATTCTTCCCCTCTCCCAGCTCACGAGTGGTGGGTGTGCACTTTTGACTTTTCTATTGGCATCTTTCAACTGTACAGAGATGAGGTGAGGCAGGAGACAGCTAGACAATGAGACAGTCTCTGGCACAAAAGGTAGGAGAGTATCCAAAAAGCTAGAGAGGTCTCCACCTGCAGAGCACACAGAAGCCTGCCCCTGAGCTCTGAGATCACAGACTTAGATGAACTGTTGCCAGAAACACATTGAGGAGGCAAAGCAGAGATGAAAAGAGTTTCTGCAGAGAGCCTCCCTTAACATGGCTGCCCTGCATCTCAAGTTTTAATGTGCATACAAATCACCTGGATCTTGTTCATCTGGACATTGAGAAAAATGTAGATTTGGGTTCACTATGTCTTGGATGGAACTTCTAGTTTTCTGACTATCTTCTTGAGGATTTTAGTATTGTATATCCACCAATCATATTTGTTTCATTTTCTGGGCAGGGAGGTCTAACATTTTTTTATCATGAGTGTTGCCTTTCAAATAAATGTCTACCCTGGCTTGTTCAAGAATATGCCAGAAAAGGTACATGGAAACAGGTTACTCCATCAGGGAAGACTGTGTCTATGCATGCCCTAGAGTAGAATAGGGAGAAAAGTGTCATAGAAAGCATGTTTCAGATACAACAGAGAGTTTGGAACTGATGACCTCGGTTTTCAGGATGGAGAGCATTGCGGTCCAGAAATGTCCTAAGAAAGTTTGATTATGAATCAAGAAAGATCCAAAGGGCTTTAACACAACTTCGAACACTAGGAACCTAATCTAAACTTCTGTAAAAACACAGTTGTTGCACATTTCCCAATTCTCATATTTCCCTTTCCTGCAAGCCTTCTCTCTATTCAGCCCAAAGGATTGAAAATTTAACTAATCTGATATATTCAGCCACAGTAATCAGTAATGGCTTATTCCAAAGAATTATTCCAAAGAAAATTGCATATTTCTTTAAAAGCCAAAAGGCTACAGTTTGCCTCAGTTTATCCTTCCACTAATCTTCCCAAAATACTACCATTGAGTTTTAGAAAAAATTTAGAGTAGTTCCTTTTGATGTCATAGGTAATTTCAGGAGCAGCAAAAGCTGGCAGACAATATAAGCTTGGTACACCTTTCACTGCACATCTCCCCTACCAAAGTTTTTTATTGTGTCTACACAATGAAAACATCACAGGGCATATATATGAATTATAAGATGAAAACATTTTTAAAGCATATGCATGTATATGATGTGGAATATGCATTGTAGAACCAGTATAATAATGATTAATTTTCCTTTTAAAATTTAGTCATTACTAAAGGATTAATTTCCTATTACTTATCAAACTCTTCCACTAGTTGTTTGGATAGCATATATATATATATATATATATATATATATATTATATGGCTTAAGGACATTATGCCTTTCTTAAATCATTTGTTCATCCATCCATCTCTCCATCCATCTACAAAGATTTATTTAGCTCTACTAAGTTCAAGTGAAGCTGGAGAAACAGAAGATGAATGAGGAGGGGTTTCATAATTAAGCAGGAGAAGAAAGCATGTAAATAATTTATTCTTATATTGCTTGGTATTTTCAGTTGTAGCCTTCCATAAACATGTAAGCAGTTTTCATTATGGAGGTTGTTTTTAATCTTTATCTTCAACTGTCATTAAATAAAGAGTAGAGTCCAGCAGACAGCTATGGGGTGAACTGGACACGGCTTACACAAGGTGATTACCAGATCTTTGGAGGAGTCTCCTAAAACAGCTGTAAACTAAGCTATTTGTCTTAGAGTCCCCAATGTCAAAACTGAATAATACTAACTTGACTACTTCATCTCAAGAATGTTTTGGTATATTTCTATAAGATGGTTTTATTTCCAGCTTGGATCAAACCCTATGGCCTAGCCTCACAGAGCAGCTCTCTACTGGAGACTACAGTATATACAGAAAAATAATGTTCTGAAGAAAACACTTGTCCCTGGCTGTATTAAAAAACCAAAAGCAGGAGACTATACTGAAGAAAATCTGCTCGAAGTCATTTGAGAAATACTGGGATGAAATTAGATAGAGAAGAAAACTTTCCAAACAGTAAGGGACATTAATAAAAGGCAACATGTGACAATGGAGTGATCAGCTGGAATAGTTAACTAGGAGTTCTAGGGCTCAGAGAACCAAATGTGCTTCTAGCACAGAAACTTCCACCAAGAAATATAGGTGCACATTTATATATTTACACTTATGTTTATATTTACTGATATGTAATATATTTCCCTTTAGGGCCAGAAACATTTATCTGGTCGATTATCAACCATGTGACTAGTGTTCTGGTCCCAGTGAGCCATTTTTATGGAACACTTAGCATGTGTTGAATAGAGTGCTATGTGATTAAATGCAATATTATTTAGTCCCTTTCCCCTCCTAGCGATAAAATTCTATCATATCTAGTTGCATGAGCCAAATTAACTAATGGAATGTTTTACTGGTCAGCAGGGAGAAACAATCAGAATTACATGAAATTGTAAACCACAAACGTCCCCCTTCTGGTAATTAGCTATATCCAGGGGTCTTCACCTCCCGCCATGATCTTCACATATATCTCTTTAAAATGAATCTGATAATGAGGCATTTCCTGCTCCTAATATCTTTCATACGGATGACAGTCACTGGGGCTTTACTTAACAGCCACCATGAAAGTGCACAGTACTTTGCATGTGTTTTACATAAGCCTTATACCCATCAGCATGCTTGGATGCCCTGCTACCATCCTGTCCTGCTCCTGGGTTTCCAGCCCATTCATCAAACCCAATTGCCCGTACGCAGTAGGATCTCTGCTAAGCAGCAGCATTTGGGAGGAAAAAATGTAAACTAGCCTTTGTGGTGATGGTCTCAGCATGTGTGTGTGTGGTTGGTGTTTCTCTCCCTCAGAGGCAAACTGCACTGGGTAAAACCTGTATTATGCTATCAGACGCAATCTCAGCCTTCACAGAAATATACTTTGGAGCTGCACAATAGATGGTCCTTGTTTGATACCATCTCCTTGGTTACTTTTATCATGTTTGTTTGTCTTTCAGCTCTTCGGCAGAATTCAGATGCCATCAGCAGGTATCTCTGTCCTTAGCCCCAAATCAACCAGCTTCCTCCTTTCTGTCCTTGGCCTGCTCTGAGAGTGGAGCCTCCTTTCTCCCCTTATTATTCTCCTTTATCCACTCCCAGAGGAAACTGCCCGGTAACAATTAAAGTACATAAAAGAAAATGACTGAAGTCTCCTTTTGGCTTCTCTAGAAATAAAGGATTGTCCTGAGTAAATTCTCTACGCTTTGCAATTTGTAAAGACAAATGTTACATTTCCAAACGGCTCCGCTTAATACAAAAGAGAGCAGAGTGCAAGTAGAGGAAAGGCAAAATAGCAATGAACAGGGTGCTCCCTGTCTGTCTCACTTGCCTTTCTTCCCTCTATCCTGGGTATCAAAGGGGCCAAGACACCCCCTATTTCCCTTTCTCTTGTTACAGATTCCAGCCGGCTGGCTCAGTCTGTGCCGGCTTGAACGTGGCCCTCAGCCGGAGTAGTCACTTGCTTTTAAAGTAAAGTATGAGCATTTACAGACTATCTGAGATCCGTGAGATCACTCTACAAATTAAAACCTTTTATCAACCTCTAATAGCTGTACAAACTAATTATACTTTGGCCAAACTTTGCCAATGGCTCCCTTGAGGTATTATTATAGAATGTTGAGCTTGGAAATGCGTCCCCATTCTGTCAACATCAGGTTGTTTCAACTGTGGGAATCAAACTCCAGCTCATTTTTAGCTTCCACGATATGCTTTCCATAAATGGTGGCATTTTGCACTGGAGTGGCAGGGACAATAGCAGAGGGAGCACCACAGGGAGCATCTCACACAACGGATATTTTTCATTGGGACTGCAGACATAGAGACTGTCTTTAGAAAAAAAAAATCTGTTTCCTTAAAAGTTAAGGAGTGGCTACAGGGATCGTAGTTCAAAGTATGATGTATGATGCTGCTCAGTTCACATCTGTATTTTCATTTCTTCATATGCTAAGGGACAGAGCTTACCAGAAAGGGGAAGGAAGTAGGAGCTTCTCAAAGTGCTTGAAGAACGAATGTGGATTGTCTGAGAATTCACGTTCACACATAATAAGGACTGAGACTCATTTGGTTCACTATGTGAATTTTTCAGTCAAAACTATTTACCCAACATATTCACAGTAAGGCATCAATAGAAGGTGCAGAGTAGGAGTCCCTGCTACGTGTGTCGGTGAGTGAATCCCTCCTCTGCTCTTGCACTTCTTTTTTTTTTTTTTTTTTTTTTTTTTTTTTTGTCTTTTCGAGACAGGGTCTCCCTGTAGCCCCAGCTGTCCTGGAACTCGCTCTGTAGGCCAGGCTGGCCTTGAACTCACAAAGATCCACCTGCCTCTGACTCCCAAGTGCTAGGACTAAAGGCATGAGCCACCACGCCCGGCTCTTGCACTTCTAAATAGCCCAATCACTCTGCAGTAACTATCTTGCCTATGCACCTAGTCACGTGGCTTAGTCATAAACAGCAGGGAGTAGAGGCCTGGAGACCATCCCTGGCCCTAGGCCCACCATCGTATTCTGGGCATGAGAATGGAGCAGAACAGTTGGGAGCTGCTTAATCTTGGAAGGGTGTTCTGGGAATTGCATTATTGGGTAACTCTATCATTGGGTGAATGTTATGAGTGTATTTATGAAAACCTACATAGTGTACCAGTCACCATTCTACCTGGCCTGGATGCAGTTAAGAGATGCGGTAGGCAAGCAGGAGGTAGATGAAGCAGCTGCCAGCAAGATACATCCCACTCTTTGCAGTAAACTTTTAATAAGTGGAACACTGTAAAACAATGGGAAAAGTACAGCATGGTCAACGTATGGGCTAGTCGTATAAACCTTGATGATCATTAACAAGTACTGTGTGCTGTACATCATTTGTGATTTCCTTTTGTATGACTGACAACAAGTGTACTAGGCTTATTTACACAATTCATCACCAACATATGACTGATGCATTCATCGCCTTATGTCATATACAATGGCGGTGAGGTCACTAGGTTATGGGAATTTCTCAGCTGTGTTATAATTTTATAGAACCTCTGCTGCATCACTGGTGATAGAAACGTTAGTATAGCATATCATTTCTTTTTCTGGCTTCCTGTGCTTTAGCAGAAAGCAGAGAGTAGAGTGAGATATCCTTCCAAAGAATCTCAGACCCTTGGGGTAACGTGTTGACCACTACCCAGGACTGACCATCTGCCACACTTTGTGAGCAGTCCCAGGCCACTGATGCAGCCAGGAAGCCTGGCAGGTCAGGAGAATGGAGATGCTCTTGCCAGGAATCAGGACAGAGTTATACTCTGGCATAACTGCACATAGACCCCTGGGCCCTGCAGTATGCCCTAGCACTTTCCTGAGTCCACAGAGGAGTCATATATACACCCAGAAGGCTGCCAGAGTTCAGAGCCTTCCTTACCGAAGGGTCTTCAGGTTCATTTTTGTCTCTGCCATCTGCCAGCCCATCTCACGGGCTCCCATGATAGGCTCATCGGGTTCTTGAATTCTTTCCAGTTGTCACTAATTACACTGCAGATCTGTAAATCATCCCAAGCTTGGACTGACAGGGAGCAAGATGGGCCCTGTGCCTTGCTGAGCTCAGAGCTCCTGGCGACACCTGCATCCAGCATCTCAAAAGTAGCCACCCAATCAGTGATCAGATGTGAGGGAAAAGCAATGCTGAGTCATTCGGACACCCAGGCCTTGGAGATACCTCTGTCCCCAGCTTCCCTGCATTTGAATGTAGAGCCTAGACCCAAATCTCAGGCAGTAACACAACCCTGCCTGGAAGGATTTAGTCACTGTGCTTATTTTGTTGTGTGAATCGCTGGGGGTGCAAGAGGCAGGATGTAACTGGGGGAAAATATGTCTTTATTGCCTCTGGAGTTTGATATATTGGAAACATGTTTCTCAAATTTAGTTAAGGAATATAACAAATTGATTTAGTTCTAAGATGGAGTCTAGAAATCTGTATTGTAAATGTGTACCTTGAGTATTGGGGGTGGTGGTGATCCAATACCTCAGTTCTGAACTTCTGTTGTTCCCTGACTATCAATTCCAGTTTATTCTTCTGGTCTTGGCTGGAGTAGTGACTTTCTCACTTCAAAATTGTTCTGATGAGAACACGTGGTCCTTTGATTAAAACCACACTGGCTGGTCTGCATAGAGAAGCCATACGTGCAGCCCGGGTGCACAGACCGGTGGCTGTCTCTTAGAGAAAGATGGTGCCCTCTCTGAGTTCTGCAACGACAGTGTGGTGGGCCGACATGTTGCCCCCAGCAGCCCCAATCCCAGGTCTCCTAGCCCAGCTTTCTCACCACACGGATTGCTGGCTAATGGGGCGGAGCTAGCTGAAGTACCTTCTATTAATGGAGCAGAATATAAACAGAATAAAGCCTTCATTTCTCAGGCTGTGGTTTCATTATTAATATACTTTACAGTTCACAGGTTGTACGTTTGTGCCCGTGTTTTCTCAGCTGGTGTAATCTGTGGCTCCGAATGAGAACAGTCATAAAATTTTCATTTCCAGTTGAATGTGCGTCCAATTCGCCGTGAAATGTTCTATCTGTCGTGAATATTAAGTGCACTGGAGCAATGGCTGCCGGATTAGGCAAAGACGCTCCCAGCCCCTCCCAGGCCAGGCAGGTGACAGAGGTATTATGGGGCGCTGGTGGAACATTTACTGAGAAGCTGTGTAGATATAAGCCCTTAGCCCAAGGCCATCTCCAGAAGCTGGGGTGGAGGAGAGGAACAACACCTTAGAGGTTGCAAGGAGGTCTCTTAGCAGAGCATATTCATTTCAGAGTCAATGAGAGGCACTCTTATGGGAGGGGCAAGGGAACCGGAAGTTTAAGTGCAGAGAAGCTGAAGGCAAGGTAATGCCTATGTTAGAGGTGAAGAGGAAGGAGCTTGTGAAAGAGAGAGGCAGCCCAGGTGCGTGCATGTTGTCAGTATAGTGTTAGAAAACCTAAGCAGAGCATTCTGTGCACGGGGTCTTTTCGGACACATCTATAATGTGATGAGGCAAGGATGATGTTCGTCCCAGGTGGGATGGAAGCGGCAGGAACTGGGAGAGTTTCTGTGGGATCGCCTCCAGCCCACCTTCAGGGCAGGAGCGGCATGAAGGCTCTGAAGAGCAACTGCTGCCTGCTGTAGCTGGCCTCTGTGGGCATTTTCCACCTCCTAGCACCACCTCATTCTATCTCTGTTCCTATCAGAGCACCAGATCCTCCCATTGAATCTTTTACATCTTTTGTCTGAGAATTTGTGAAACTGTGTCAGTTTCACAGCCAGGACCCCTTAGTGCTCTCTGGAGTACCACAAATACCTTGGGGAGCTGATGTTGCAGAGGCAGAACAAACCCACTTGAGCCACTCCTAATACCTGGTATCAGGACTTTTCCTCCTCTGGGATCAGATGCCCCCTACTCTGAAGGGTTTGCTGTGAGATTTGCCCCAGGCTGGAGAGATACAAGCCAAATAAGAAGCAGCGTTCCAGTGCCTCAGACATGCAGCCACCTATGTAGTCTGTCAGCAGTTGTGAGGGAGGCTAGTATCTCCAGGGACACCAGTTCTGTTTTTCTAATGCTAAAGTGCTAATTCAGGCAGAACTCCTCTGAACCTGGGAAAATATGTGTGCACGCACATGTGTGCACTTGTGTGTGGATACAGTTGCACATGGAGTCAAATCTAGTTAAAGCCTTTGGCTCTCTGTAGTGGAAGCTCACCAGGCCCTAATGGGATCACCATGGGGATGTCCTTCCCTGTGGTCCAGGAACAAAGTTCAGCACTGGGTTAAGGGTGCTGCTCAAGGTCACAGAGATGAACTCTTGGTGAAGATGGAAGGAAGTCTCCTTCTGAGAGCTGGAGCCTTCTACATCCTTGCCTCCCTGCCACACCCTATTTGACTCCTTTTCTGTGGTTCCTGACAGTTTTGCTTTGAGTAATATTCAGAGAACGCTAATTCCTCTTTGCTTCCCTGGTTGCCACCCCCCCCCCAGGGAAGACTTGACTTTGCACATGCTCTTCCGTCTCCCAAGATGCCACTCCATCCTTCCTTTACTCCCCAAACCTCAAGCTCAGTCTCAAAGTCATCCCAGACTGAGTGAACGGTGCCTGCTTTGAGAAGTCTTCTCTGGTACCTATTTGCAGGTCCCAAAGCACATACTCCTCCTCCTGAGCTCTCTGAGGAGTTCCTATTGCACATACCCCAGACTACCACTCAGGCAGTGGACTGGACAGATTTGGATTACAGCAGTATCACTGTCCCTTACCTGCTCTGAGACCATGAACCCTAGAATTGGACCTCATTTTTCCAATCTCTAAAATGGAGATGCAGTTCTTCAGGAGTCAGTAAAGTCATTGGGGAGAAATATGGAACAGACTGCTTTGATATTTTACTGAAGTACTCAGTAAATGTGGGTTCCCTTGTCTTTAACAGATGTTTCTTCTCTACAATAAATGTTTACTGCATGAATAAATGAATCATAAAGAAGTATGTAATCATGGTCAACACTGTGTGATTCCAAATCATGTGATACTGAAGATGAAGAAGAAAAGAATTTAGGGAGCAAGTATGGTTGAAGTCTTTAAGAAACAGGCAGGCTTTTGAGGATCATGTGTCCTTAACTTAAATATAACTGTTTAATTCCTAATCTAAGAGGCTAATCTCTTCACATTTCTAGTCATTCTTCCCTCCCTTTCCTTCTAGAGCTTTCTTGTTCCTCTTTTCTTTACATTTATTTATTTATTTATTTAGTACATGCATGCCATAGCACACATATAGATATCAGAGGGACAACTTGTGGGAGCCAGTTCTCTGTTCCTATAATGTGTGTCTTAGGGATCAAATACAGTTCATCTGGATTAGTGGAAAGCACCCAGAAAGAGGGACCTCTCTCTTTTCTATTTTCTGGTCCTTCAATTTATTGGATGTGAAAATTCAGCTAACACTTGCCGCCTCATTAAGCTTTACCACCTGTGTTCTCTTAACCTTGAATTTAGAAAAATTAACCCCTAGGAAATGGTTATTTCTAGTGCCTAAACCTCAGAATTCTCCAAGCTCCTCACCCTCTTTGCCCAGATTTTAGTGAAAGCCTGACATGGGATTCCATGGTCATAGCCCAAAGCATCTAGCCATGGATGGAAATGGAGAAATGAAGAGCGTGTGCTCCCAACAGACACATGCCTGCTAATCTTGAACTGTCCCCTCCGTTGCTTAGAATTCCTGCCCTTAACCTGCATTCAAAATAAATTCTTCCAGTGTCCCATTCTCAGGGAGAGATGGGAGGAAAACCTGCATCCTTCTGCTGGCTTGTCACTGCAGAGTTGAGATAATAATAGTCTTTTTCTGATCCTCTGAACTTTCCCATCTGCTTCATAAAACAATGGCAATTTTTCCCTTGCTCTGTCTTCCTCTCTCTCTTTATTTTTATCCTCCTACACTATAATTTAAAACTGTGGCAGTGCTATAGCCCTTGAGGGTTTTTTTTCCCTTCCTTTCTTTCCCCTTGCTTTAATACATTACTGTTATTTAAAACGGCCTTTCATGTGAGCAGCAGGAGACCGCCAGGCAGGGACACTTCCTCCCTGGCTTTTAAAGGGAGGGTAGGCCAGGCTGCCCCTATTCTAGACAACGACCTCGGTTCCCTTCTCAACTGCCATGAAAGTCAGAAGCGAGGCTCCTTTTCCTTCAAAGGTAGCTATACAAAAAGACCTCAAAGTCCAGGTCTGCAAAGGCCCTTACCACTGAAATGGCCATCCTGTCAAACTGGTGGCCCTTGGTGGTTCCTCCAAGCTTCAGGTCCAAATCAAGCAATTTTGGCTGTATGCAGTAGATTCAGTGTGCCCATGGATACCGGGGAGGGGTTGTTTGTCAGCCACTTCTGTGGAGACTCTCAGCATATCTGTTGCCATGCAGGCTTCCCTTTGCTTCTGTGCCAATCACACAACCTTGGGAATCTCTGCTCCAGCTGATGGGCAGGGCAAAAGTGTGTTTGGGGTTGGGAATAGGGCCCCATTCCCAGGGAAAATGTCAGCTAGTTCAGGGATCCAAAAGAGGAACCAGACACTAATGCTTCTCATACTGTCACTACGGCCTAGACTTAGTTGCTCTCTGGGTTCTGTCCTCTTACTTCTGTGCTAGAAATCCCTGCATACTCCTGCCCATCAGTGCAGCTTGTTCCTGAGTGCCTGCACCTCTCAGAACAGTGGATAGGACAGATTTGGATTCTCTCCAAGCTTTCTCTGAAGCCGCAAGGAACCCATTCCACGTTCTCAATGGGCTTTGTGAAGGAACACAGTATTGCATTCAAATGCAGAGGGAAACCGTGGACTCAAGGTTAGATAAAAGCGTAAGCCTCCGTGGTGGCACAAGCCTTTAATCCTAGCACTCGGGAGGCAGAGGCAGGCAGATCTTTGTGAGTTCAAGGCCAGCCTGGCCTACAGAGTGAGTTCCAGGGCAGCTGGGACTACAGGGAGACCCTGTCTTGAAAAGAAAAAAAAAAAAAAAAAAAAAAAAGTGTGAGAGTATGTACATGTGTAGGAGTGTCAGTTGTGAAAGTATATGGATGGATAAAAGTATATTTGTTGTTTGTGTGAGGCTATGCTGTTGTGCGTGTGTGTTGTATGGGTATACTGCAGATATGTATGTGAGGGGATGTCATTTGTATGAGACAGAAATGTGATTGTATGGGTATGAATGTGTGTGTGTGTGTGTGTGCGCACGTATGCATGCGCACATGCCCTTCTGTCAGCTGAAGAAGGGGCTGCTGGGAAGACAGGACCTGCATAGATGGCTACTCACATGCAGGAAACAAGCACCAGGCTCGTTGGCTATAGGGGAGTAGGCTGATCTTTGGCTCCACTGGCTAAAACAAGAGGATCAGAGGCAGGCAACAGGCTCTGGAGAGCTGGTCTCTCGTGTCGGGTCTGCCCTTCAGTCCCTTCCCTTTAGATATTTTCTTTCTTGTGAACACTGGAAATGGTTCCTGAAACCATGTAAACTAGAGAAGCTGCAAAGCCAAGGGCAGGGCTGACTCCTGAATGTGACATGCAGCCCCCAAGTCAGGGTGACTACTAAAGGGCCGGCTCTTCTAGAAGTGTCCAGAGTGCTTTGCTTTCTCTGGCCAGGCTCCATCCCAACTCCACTATCATTGCTGGTGATATTGTTTAGGACATTATTCTACACATTTTTGCTACACTCCTTGGGCTTCATTTCTCCCTAACCCTCAGACCTTTCATCTGGGAATGCCTCTCTTCTCCCAAGGTCCCTTCTTTCGGGTTTTCTCTGCTGTGGGCAAATTTGCTCTGATTTTACTTAACTAGAATGTCTTATTTTGCCTTGATTCCTAAAGGCCCTTTTCCTGGCTGAAGAATATTCAGTTTGAAGTTATCTCCTCCTGCGTATTAAGGGCCACCTGACAACCGCTTCTGTTGTTGACAGCGGCTGTCATTTTCAGGTCGGATTCCATGAAAGTTGACTGTAACTTTCTTCCCCACCAACAACCTATGCCGTTTTTCAGAAGTTTTTCTCTCTGTCTTTTCTGAAAATATGCTACTTTGTGCCTAGGTAAACATATTCTCGCTTTTTTATTTTGTTTCAAATTTGTTGGTGTTCTTGAATTTGTAGATTGATGTTTGTATTGCTTCTGGAAGATTCTCAGCCTTGATATCTCCCAGCGTCATCTCCTGTCCCCTCTTCCCTCTCTCCTCTCTTTCGGGGGATGCTTGCTAAATAAGTAATTGGCTTTCTCCCTCTCTGCCTCATATGTATGCAATCTCTTGTACCCAGAATCTCTCTGTCTCATCATTTTGTTCCATATTTTTGTCTTATTCATCTTTCATTTATGTAAATTTCTTTACATAAGTGTATAATGTATATTTATACCAATTACGTCTGTATAATATTTTATTCAAACATAATGCATGTATTTAATTTATTGGGAGCTACCAAGATGACTCAGTGGGTTAAAGAACTTGTGCAGCATGGCAACCCGAGGTGGAGCCTAGGGACCCATGAGGAGCTGAAAGAAGGAAAGAAGGAAAGCAACTCCAGGAAGTTGTTATCTGTCAATATATGTCAATATACACATACAAAAAAGCAATGAATTTTAAAATAACATTTACATCTTTAATTCCTATTTTCAGTGTTACAGTAAATATACCTGTCTTTATCATTTTATTTTTCATGGAGTTTGTCCTGATTTCTTTAAAATAACAATAGCCAATGTCCACTCTGTATCTCACAACTCCTTTCAGCTGATCTATGTGTGGTGTGCTTTTCTTGTTTAGCTCTTAATATCATGATTTTTGTGTGACTGGTTAGTTTTTACTTCATGCCAGTCATTTCATCAAGAAAATTAAAAAAATTTTGAGCTCTTTGATGAAAGTAAGTACCTTCCTTTAGGTATAATTTGTGTTTGTTTCTGCAGCATAACTTGGAGAGGTGCTATTTAGAACCTCTTCAAACTACATTATACCCTTCTAGTTTCCTAGCTAGCCCAGGTCATCAAATCCAAAGAAAACTTTCTTGAAAGGAATGCTGCACTTGGAGCATCCTCTCATCTGTGGCTGCAGCATCCTGGGGCCTCCACTTTAGAGGAGGTTTTCGTATTGGAATCTTCAGCTCAGTGTGGTCTTGGGCTTTTGATTGCTGTTCTCTTGGTCTTTGGGGCTTGTCAATGAAGATGAAACGTGTCTCTATCAGTTACACCCACAGACCTGGAGCAGCCCTCCACCGTACTTCCTTTTGTTTAGGATCTAGTCGTCTTCACTAGGAAGGAAACTCTATGGAAACTTTAAGAGAAATGTAAACTTTGCTAACTCAGCTCTGTTTCATGGGAGGTTGGCCTGAGTGAGCACTCTGTCCTTTGAGGAGGTGATAAGCGAAGCTCCCCTAACACACAGCCCATACCCCTTCTCTCCTAACGCACAGCCCATATCCCTTCTCCCCTAACACACAGCCCATACCTCCTCTCTCCTAACACACAGCCCATACCCTTTCTCTCCTAACACACAGCCCATACATCGTCTCTCCTAACATACAGCCCATACTTCCTCTTTCCTAACGCACAGCCCATACCTCCTCTCTCCTAACACACAGCCCATACCTCCTCGCTCCTAACACATATCCCATACCTCCTCTCTCCTAACACACAGCCCATACCTCCTCTCTCCTAACACACAGCCCATACCTCCTCTCTCCTAACACACAGCCCATACCTCAGGGAGGGTGGGTTTTTCATTACTTAATTGAATCATTCAAAAATAAATGTGATTTAAGAAATTTAGAAGCCTCCTTCCTCCCATTAATTTAGTGTTTCTTATTCCCATTATTCAGTGTTTGTTAACCACAAGACTAACAAAAATTCAGAGTTCTTCCAGCTTTGCTGACATCTTTTCCTTGATCTTTGTAGGTCATTTAGTGCTAGTCTTGTTGCAGAATTTCTTCAGTTTTTTAACCTTGACTTTACCTTGGCTGTTTTCCATCCTGAAACTAGCACAGTAAGAATAATGATTTTACATCTATCCTATGAAACCTTTTTTTTTTATTTTTTTTTATTATTTATTTATTTATTTATTTTTGTATGTGTATGAATGTACTGTCTGCATGCAGGTCTGTGCACCCGTGTCATGCAATGCCGCGGAGGTCAGAAGAGGGTGTCGGATTCCCCTGGAACTGGAGTTCTCCTGGAATTGGAGTTACAGACGGTTCTTAGCCGCCATGTGGGTGCTGGGGATCGAACCCGGGTCCTCTGCAAGAGCGTCGGTGCTCTTAACCGCTAGGCTATCTCTCCAGCCCCCCCTATGAAACCTTTTATGCAGAATAGTAAGCTGAAGTTATAAAGTCTGATGCCTTATAGTTGCTTGCTTACATTTAGAGTAGTTTTTATAAATTGATTACTCATTTTCCAAATAGGCATCTGAGCTATCAGAACAGTATTGCCACTCTGTGCAACTTGGACCCTGCTAGAAAGGGGTGCTATTATAGAATTAATTCTGTTAAGATGTTATACTGTAGCTGTTACTACAGGCCTTGAACATAAACATTCTGTAAAGAACTGACCAAGTTTAAAAATGGTTATCTCATTCACTAGATGTTTAACCTCTTTGAATTTAAATGTCTTTTTAAGCTCCTGAAGTAGTNCCCTTTTGTATCTGAATCCTTCTGCTGTATTTTTGTGCACCTAAATCATCTTTTCTAGTTTCAAATCTTAACCTCTTTTCTAGTTTCAAGGTCTTGAAGGCCGAGAGAATTTAGCCCGAGATTTAGGTATCATCGAGGCAGAAGGTACTGTGGGAGGACCCTTGTTACTAGAAATGATCAGGCACTGTCAACAGAAAGAGAGGACCGGCCAGGGGGTAGGTGAGTATCCCGTGCTACTTTCCTGTTCGCATTTTAGTTTTTGGCTACCTAGTTCGGCCATGCAGATCAGTACATCCATCAGGGTTTGCGAAAGAGAAGCGGCTCCTTAGAAACAAAATGAAAGGCAGAGATGGGAGTACATGGTGAGCCTGTTCTGGTTATTGGTCCTCAGAAGGTCAGGTTCAGGAGGCAGACTGGAATCTTTAAAGCCTGACTGACCAGCTGTGACCCTGCCCATGTTCCCTCCCCACCCCACTGCCTTGTTCATGAATGGACCCTCCCCATGGCTGTTGTGAAACTCTTGGACAAGAATTGACACACACAGAATGCTAAGGAAAATGGCACTGACCACAGAAAACATTCCACTGTTAGTTGCCTGTGGGGTTTTGTTTTTAGACATTTATTTGTATTTTATGTGTATGAGTGTTTTGCCTTCATGTATGTAAGTGTACTACATGCTTGCAGTACCTTTGGAGGCCAGAAGACCACATTGGATCCCTTGGAATTCGAGTTACGGATGGTTGTTAGCCACCATGTGGGTGCTTGCACTGAACCCCTTTTCTCTGCAAGAACAGCAAGTGCTTTTAACCGCTGAGCCATTTCTCCTAGCCCAATTGTGTTATTTCAGTTGAATGTGAAAGGCTGATTTATAGACAACAATTTTTTCACTGAACTGTTGGCTGGGCATGGTGGCACACGCCTTTAAAAAGGCAGAGGCAGGCAGATCTCTGTGAGTTCAAGGCCATTCTGGTCTACATAGTGAGTTCTAGGACAGCTGGGGCTACAGGGAAACCCTGTCTCAAAAAGACAAAACAGAACAAACCAAAAAAAAAAAACTGAGCTGTTGATTTGCCTAATTTTAAAATATTTTCAAACTTCCACTTTTTTTTTTTTTTTTTTTGATTATAGGGTCTTGCTGTAGATTCCAGGCTGGCCTGGAATTCATGGCCTGCCTGTCTCAGCCTTCTAGTGTTGGGTTACAGGTGTCTGCTACCTGCCTTGCTCAAGTGCATTCTGTCTTGATTAGCAGCTGCTTTTCTTATTGACACCTGTCTTCTATGAGAATCTTGCTCAGAAGATTATTGATCAGACTGCTTGCATACATTGGCTTTACCTAAAGCTTTACCCACTAGACTTCTCAAGGCTGCTGCACTGTTTTGCTGAGTATGTGATTTCAGTCATAAGACACATTTAGTTCAGAGTGCAGAGGGTCATGGACTACCTGTTTATTCCATTTAGAGATTCTGTCAAAATCTTTAGAAAAGCAGGAAAGTTGTCTGAATACAAGGCATTTAAGGTATAGTTTCCTATAAACAATCTGCTTCTCTCACTTGAGACTGAGTTTAGTTAGCATAAAACAATTGCTTTACTCTTTTTAACTAAAATATTCCCAAATGTTTGCAAATAATGACATTTCTCTATAATCTTAAGTCAAGTGTAAGCATTCGGTTCCTTATATGAGCTTACCATTAACTTGAACAGTTCTGAGCTTTTGGAGGACACAGAATGTTCTTGTATTTTGTCTTGTATTACCTAGAGGTTTGGAAGAACAGTGCCAGCAAAGTGGGAGTTGGATGAGGTTCGAAAGGGCCATGCTGGGAGGGAGGCGGCTGTCCATTCTCTTCATTTATGTGTTCACTGGTTAACATGCTTTCGTTCTGCTAGTTACCTGGGGTATGAACATTTCCTCAGCAGTCTCCAGGACCAGGAGTTGTGGTTGATGACAGTGTCTCTGTCTGGACTTGGTTTACTTCCTGGGACCCTGACCGACCTCTTCTCTCTTCACTTATCCTCAGGTGTAGAGTGTACTGTCAACTCAGGAGGGAAAGGAAACAGAACCAGCACTATAAATGTACAAAGCACCACTGAGATCAGAACGGCCAAAGGGCAACAGGTAAGAAAAGAGGATACGCCGGGCGTGGTGGCGCACGCCTTTAATCCTAGCACTTGGGAGGCAGAGGCAGGCGGATCTTTGTGAGTTCAAGGCCAGCCTGGTCTACAAAGTTTTAGTTTTCAGGGGACAGCTGGGGCTACAGGGAGACCCTGTCTCAAACACACACAGGAACTCACTGTGTAGACCAGGCTGGCCTTGAATCACAAAGATCCGCCTGCCTCTGCCTCCCAAGGGCTAGGATTAAAGAAAGGCGCACGTCACCACACCCGGCGTATCCTCTTTCCTTACCTGTTGCCCTTTGGCCGTTCTGATCTCAGTGGTGCTTTGTACATTTATAGTGCTGGTTCTGTTTCCTTTCCCTCCTGAGTTGACAGTACACTCTACACCTGACCTGTTGGGTTAAGATCCCAGCTGTGCCACATCCTGGCCCTGTGAGACTCAGGCTGCTTCCCCATCCCTGTGTTTCTTTGGGATCTGCTTTCCACGGGTGGGCTTGAGAAACCATTCTCTGGGTGTCTCTTACAGTCGTTGCAGTACAGCAGTGCCTAATGCGAATCTCTGTGTCTCATACTTGCCATGGCTGGTACTCTTTCTTCTTCCTTTTTTTTTTTTTTTTTAATTTCATGTGTTTGAGTATTTTGCTTATATATATGTAAGTACATTTGTTTCATGCAGTGTCCACAGAGACCAGAAGAAGGTGTTGGTCCCTGGAACTGGACTTATGGTTGGGTGTTAGCTGCCATGTGGGTGCTGGGAACTGAACCCAGGTTCTCTGCAGTAGCCCCAGTGCTCCCAACTGGGGAGCTTTCCAGCCCTGGTTCTCTTTCTTATTCCTGTGGTGTTTAGCATATGGATGACTCCTTGCGTCTAGCTCAAGTCAGAATTCAGAGATCTTCACTAGACATGCTCATCTCTGAAGTCCTGTTGAAAAAATAACTTGAACTTCTAAAGAAGTGAAAATATAAGATAGCAGCAAGTAAAACATAGCTCCAGGTCCAGGTGTGCTGCTCGGTCCCCTGGTTGTGCTCACTCTCTTCTGGGCTCCTTGGCTTCTGCTGCAGGTGTAGCCTCTCCTGTGTGCCGTGGTGGCAATCACTTTGCTCGGAGGTCACTCTAGCTGCACTCACCAAGTCTAGCTGTGATTGCTGGAGGGCTCTGTTCTCTGGCCACGCTGAGACCCAACAACAATAGTGTGATGTGAAGATTGAAGCTGAACCCACATGTTCTTCAGAGTCTATCCTGCTTGGAGGACCTGAGATCCCTGCTGTCTTCCTACCCTAACTTCTCAGTTGAGCTTGCCAGTCAGTCCAAAAGTAGGCATCTTTACCTTCAAGAAGGAGATGCTCTGCTCTCCAGATTGCAAAACTATCAAGGTTGGACATTTTTTTTTCTCCACTTATAGCATATGGCTACATTTGACATTTAGTAGTTTGGGGGCTGGAGAGACGCTCAGCAGTTAGGTGCAGTGGCTACTCTTGCAGAAGACCACCCCCATGGTAGCTAACAACAGCCAACTCCAGTTCCAAGGGAACAAACACCCTCTTCTGACCCCAAAGGCATTGCATGACACAGGTGCACTCACACATACCATGCAGTGCACTCACACATTGAGTGTTGTGTGCATATGTATATGTTCATAAACAATACACAATAAGATCAGAAGCTCAGTAGCACCTGGTCTTTTCCATAATTCACTCTTGGTTTAACTTTGTTGCTTTGAAAGGAAACTGTCATGCTAAATTGAAAAATTAAAGGCCTTTTAAGGGTTAGAGAGGTGGCTCAGGTTAAGAGCACTTGGTGTTCATCCAGAGGTCCCAGATTGAATTCCCAGCACCCACATAGCTCTCCTGTATGCCTTTCCTTTCTGATAATTGCAGTGAAGATGTCATAGTAAAGAGTCACCAGCCTGGTTGTGTTTGTCCATGCAGTGGAGTATCTTGCATCTGGAATACTTAGCAGAGCATTTCAGATTTCTGAGTTTTGGAATTTGGGGTGTTTCCATAGGCTTTGCTGGTGAAGCATTCCTAACCTGAAAATAGGACATTTGAATATTGGATTTGGGATTTCAGATCTGGGATGCTCAGTCCTTTACTCAAGCCAGGCTGAATGTATTTCTTGAGAGAGACTAGTGCTTTCCAGCCTTGTATTCTGTCATCCTGCCCTCCACCTGCAATGGCCCTTCCTCACCCGTGGAATTATCACTCCTTCTCAGCTGAGTCTGCTGCTTCCTCTTGTTTCTCCTCTTTCACTGTTGACAGCTAATATGCAGCGTAGTCCCTCCTCCTGCCATGTTACTCCTCCTGGACCTGCCTTTGCCCTGTTACTGGATGGATCACAAGTCTGTTTGGATAGAGCCTTTCTTTCCATGTCCCTGGCAGGGTCTGCAGCACAGTGATTCTTTTTTTTTTTTAATTATAAGTTTATTTTTATTTTTTTGTGCATTTCATAGATTTTAAATTTAGACCCATTCCTTTTCGTGCCACACACCTCACCAGAGCCCATGCATTCTTGCCAAACATCTTGCCCTATTCCCTCTCCTTTCATCAGTCCCATTTTTCTCCTCTTCTTACATAGCATTATTCCTAGATTGAGGAAGTTGATCTGTTTTGGAACCAGAACAGCTTCAAATCATTCCGTCTCCAGTTATCTTCGATGCAAGCCCTATGTCTGTTGTCTGTTGTCAGTGTGCTTGGTCCTCTTGTTGCACAAATCACGCACTCTCATCCCCCAACCACTCGCTTCATTGGAACAATAGAAGCTCAGTTTGGGCCTAGAACATGACGACCAAGGGAGCACATGGTACTGTTTACACAACTATAGTTCGTTAGCTTTCGTTGCAAGGCCTAATTATAGACATCCAATCAGGACAGAGTTGGTGTTCCAGAGAAAATACCATCGTCTGACAGTGCTCTAGTGTGCTATATGTCCTCAGGACTGATGCTCTACTTCACTCAGGCGAATGATGTCCTTCTGAGCATCCAGCCAGTGCGTGTTCCTGGTCAATCGATCATCACAGCTCTCTTCCATGTTCGTCCTTCTCAGTGTTATTGTCATGCCTATGTAACGACCACAGTGGCCATTGTACGTTCTTGAGCATCGTCGCCACTCAGTGTCTCGTATCCATCTCTCTTCTAGTTGCAGGTGGATGTTCGGCGTTTGGTTCCAGATATGAACTCTGACCATTGGTAAGTTCGATGAAGAGAGCACTGAAAAATAAACAAATATGGCCGTGCCTTTACCCATAATCGATATTGTGCCTGCCTTTTAACAGATAAACTAGCTCATACCACACCTAGATAAGTTCCCTAGTGGCATTGTGATGGTAGCATGAAGTCTTAAGAGGACTCTACGAAGGTAACATCGCCCTAGGTATCTCTGTGTGAAGTGTCGTGAAGCTTTTTTTTGTAAGTCGGTTTCTATGGACTCTCCCAGAGTGGCCTCCAGGTCTCTTGCAGGGGTTCGTCTGGCTAACGAGGTCTTCGGATTCCACAGTCTTCATCAACGTGGCGCTTCTCCACCTCACCTGGCTTCTCTCATCATAGTGTGAGGTGATCGAGTTTAAAGCCATCGATGGTGCCCTACGAGTCATGTGAGGGCCATGTTATGTGTTCCCCGTTGTCCCACAGCCTCTCTTCTCCCAGCACTTCATGAGCTGAGCTAATTACACTCTTGTTCTTCTAGATCCCTAGACAACAGCATGCTGCTATGGCAGTGAGGTCCTCAGATCATACTTCAAACTGGTTAATTGCATATTGCACTTTTCGTCGGTAGGAAAATCGCTAGGACTTTCAGTCCTCAGATGTTAGCGAAACACCTTCTAACAGGTGCTTTGTCTCAGCTGACATACTCCTCATCTAATTCCTCACCCTGGTGCTGAAGCTCTCCAAGTGCCCCTGTCCCGGATCTTCTGTACTCACCCCATACTATGGATGTAAGTGGCGTCATTCTGTTGTTCTCTGTAAGTCTTCATATTGTTTGCTTCATTGGATCAGTAGACGTTTAGTGTATACTCTGTGAAGCAAATCTCAATGCTTGTCAGATGCTCATCTATGAACAGTGAAGGTAATGTACTCTCACTCTGTGGGAGTTCTCTTCAGAACTTCCTTAGATTGTATCCCTGTGTTCCCTGAAACCTGCTACCAGAAGGCCCTATTTGAGTAATGTGAACAAAGGATCCTCACCCTTATGTCCTAATATGAGTCCACCTTAATCCCTCATGCCCAGCTGTAGTACTGATTTTAGGAAGGTCCTATTTCCTTCACCCTATGTACTTTGTATCATCATGCCAACTTTTTCCTTCTCATCTCCGCCCTTCAGAAGTTGGTAATCACACCATGGATGGTCTCTTTCGTTACTCATGCTCGGAAGTAGTGGACCGTCTACAGATCCTTCATTTATAAGGGTAATATTGTTGTAAGCGAAGGCAGGATAGGGGTCATTAATTTTTCTTATCTTTATAATTCAGCAAGATCGAATGATCCCTATATTTGCCACATATTCATCCAACTGGTTAGAGAAGACTCAGCGTGTACTTATATCTTACAGTTGTAGGTATCTTCACCCACTTGTAGGCAATTTATAAGTGATGTGCTAGATGGAATTAATGAGATATTAACGTGCATCAGATTTTGATCTCTAGATTCACAGGATTTTTGTCCATTTGCTAAAACAGGTCGGTTTCTTAGTTGACACAGGAAGGTTAGGTAGTTATACTCTAGTAGACAATAAGTTATATATTTATGCTGACTAGGTAGCGCACGTAGTTGCTAGATAGATATAGATATTGACTCAGTTGCTACTAGAACTATTACAAAATTAGTTTGGAAGTAATTGGTATTAGTGAAATGATTTCTCCCGCCCTGCTTAATGTAGCCTACTTCCTGAACATTCTCCAGGGTCATGTGACTATATTGGTAAGGAGATCTTCTTTGTCTTCCTCAAATATAAGACCTTCTTATTAGGACTGTTCTCACGAAGCCTGCTGAAGACACATCTGTGGGAGAAGAAATCTGTTTTGTATTGGAAATGAATTTTAGCTTCAATATACATATCGTATGACCAAGCTTAGTTGTTGGGGCTTATTACAATAATGTGGAGCGGCATATTACTTCAAAGGTTGTTAATTCTTCCCCTAATACCAGCATCCAAGAAAATGAGCAATTATGGGAACCGCCGTTTTTTTCCATCTATCATGATGTACTTTCTTCTCATTTCTTTCTCAGGATTAAAGAGTCTCTACCTCTTAAGAAATCTCATTTTTGGGTTGGTGGAACGAATAACTACTTGGAATGTTTTTGGCTTTTAAGTTGTTTTTGGTTCCTTAGGTTCTTATAAGTTATTGGTCTCCTTTTAGAGAGCAGGTGATATGTTGGACGTAAGGGACAGCCTCTCATCATTAGAAAAATTACTCTATAACGTCCAGCTATTTAAGCACTTTAGTACCTAGTCTAGTGTAATAGAGTCAACAGGTCCAGTGGATTGCATTTTTTAATATTATCTCTGTAATTTCTGTATAGTTATCGTCCTATGAGCTCGTCAGAGGCTGATTCTGCAATTCGTTATGTATGGGCTTTTTTCCATGCAAAGATGCCAACCCGTGATATTTAAGAAAGTAGCCCAACTTATCTATAAACTTTACAATGCCCTGCGTGCGAAGGCTCGCAATGAGGATTTGCAGCCGAATCTCCATCAAGAGGACACTGAGTAGGTTTCTCCTGGGGTGGATTTACTGCAGTACTTCGGTTTTCAAGATCCCTCGTTGTGGGTGCTGAGACGAAGATCAAGAACATCACCGGCGGAGGTACACGTACTGTTCAGGACAGTGAGCGCGAGGGGGAAGCTTGGGTCTGTCTGAACCTAACGATAGGCCAATCTCCTCGCGGCGCTCCGCAGCCGCCCACAATTGACTTTATTTTAAGCGTTATATTCAATTTGATATCCTGCAACTTCTTCGCTTGAAGTGAAGGAGCTGTTAATGTTACGTAGAGGATGAATACTAGGTAGGCCTATGTTATAAGTATGCAGATCCCAATTCAAAAGGTAGAAACCAAAACCAATCCTCAATCATCAAGGCAGAAATAGGGATATGCTTGACCTCTCCATTCTTATTTATCAAAATTACTACCGTAGCGTACCCTCTTCAATTCCCTTTCCTTGCTCTTATCTATGCTTCATTGCAGAGTGTGCCAAAAACACTTTAAACATATTGAAGAGAGTGGTAGAAATGGGAGGCAGACATTTGCTGAGAGTTACCACTACCTATCTTTAAGTTAAGGGCCAACTGTATTCTGTTCAGGATCTTCACGGCACACCACTATTAGGATGAATATTGGCTGTTGGATTGCTCCAGCTGGTCGTGATTATATGGCTTTTTACATTAACCATCTCGAGGAAAGCTTGATCCCCCCTCCAATCAAACACCATTCCGTGTTCTGAGAAACACTAGTCTAGGCTTACTCGCAAGAGGATGTGCATTTATGACCACAAGGACTCTATTTCCTAAGCTATGTCACAATTGATGATGTCATTATAGTGCCGCTTGTCCTTGAATCGATCAGCGCTTAATGTCGTTTTCGACTGCATATTGTTTTATTTCCTGTTCTAATATTATACATATGATGAAGCATCATCCTGCATCTCTGGATATGAAATACCGAATTTATGAGATCCTTCTGAGGTCTCTGAGATTGATTCCTTGATGTGGGTACTAGTATCGCAGATTTGTCTCCATCAGTTATCTTGTTTTAGAGTTTTTTGCATCTGTGTTCATAGGGAGATGGCGCCTTATATTAGATTCTCTCTCTCGCTCTGTCATTCTCCTTTTGTCCTCTGGTCTGCTTTCACATCTCTAAGAGCTGATGTCTTGGCTTCCGTTAGCTAGCCGACATCTAACACACACACAACAATACAACACATACTAAAAACAAAACCATTAAAAAAAAAGCCATCAAGATCCCATAAACACCAAAACAACCATGAACAATATACTCTGAAAACTTGGCAGAAATTACCTCCTGATTGCTATCGCTCTTCGTATACACACAGTTTCGCATATAGGATGTATGAGTTTTGATAAGCTGCTCTTTAATAGGTAAATACTCTCTAATATACGCTTACTCTGGCTCAAGAATCGAAAACTGATCTGGGACCTGGGCATTTTTTTAGTTGAGAGTTTTATTCTACAATTACGGATACTCTGAAATAATCCAAAATCAATAATTCATAACCCTAAACAACTAATATATCATCCTACTTAAGACAACCCTGAAATATCAATATTAATAAAACTCTATGGATACTAGTATAAGATGCCGATCCTCTTCATACATTGGAATCGAGAGACATTTGAGTGAATTCCCCAAAGGATTTATACAGCAATTTCATCCATTTTTTCTAGGTTTTCACATACTGGTTAGAATGTAGGAGTTTTGTAAATATTGCCTGGTATGATTTATTCCAATGGGATTCTTTCCTATGTGGCTGTGTGTTGAAACCGTACCTCTCTCCCTTTCATGGATTGTGAGTGTGATGGTTGTGCGAAGTTGGTATGCTCTTCTCTCTTCTGGTTAAGCTGGGTGGTTACGCAGGTTGTGCCTCAATTCTTTGGTGTTTGATTCTCATCCTTTCACTAATAGAGTGTAGTCCAATAACTTCTGGTATTCTCACTTGATTTTTTTTTTTTGTATTGTTTGCTTGTGTCTATTTGTCAACTTGATGGATCCCTGACTCTGATTTTGTAGTTTCTTCTGCTGTATGCTTTTTACCGAAGATCAATCTTCCTCGCTGCCTCTCAAATGTGTCTTCTTAGCTTACAGTTGTCCCTAATTAATCACTTGTAGCATACTTTACTGTCCTCTTATTCATATGAGGCCAACCCAGCGGTCTATAAACTATCCCATCAAGAGAGACATAGCTTAATTAAGGTGTCACATAGGTTATGTTGTGTTGTAATTAATCAGATATGTGCTTCTAACTCACTAGAAACTTGTTCCCAGGGACAATGCTTCTTATATCTTCTACACTTAAATCTTCTTCCTTTTTTGACTGTCATGGATTCATCTATGTTCATGAGTGTCTTCTTATATATCCTACTTCCACTTGTGTTCTGTCACAGGCCATCTGTTTTGGCTTTATTCCTAGTGTCTTGGTGTGAGCTTATTATTTGGCTTTATTTCTTTGTGGTCTGATAGAATGTTTGAAATTATTTCAATCTTTTATTGTATTTGTGGAGTTTTATTCTGTGTTTTTCCAGCTATGTATTGTGTTATGGTAAATGTTGTAACTCGGATTTTGTGACGATTAGCTGTTCCTTTGTGAGTTTGGGTGCACCTCGTTCAATGTGAGGACAAGTATTGTCTTCTCCATGGTGGGTAGGTTTAGTGGATGAGGAGGTTTTCGCGGGTTGAGGGTCGTGTGAGTCGCCATTGGGACTGTGTGAGGTATGTAGTCTTCTAAGTGGTTAGTGTCGCTGGGCTGTTCTCTAGTGCTGTTGTTTTCCTGTGACCTACTCCCAAAGGGACGGTCGCATGTATGGAATTCCCCTTACTAGTGGGGTGTGTAGGGGTTCTGGGTTAATATGTGACTTGTGGTCCTGGAGAGAATTGTCTTTATAAAGTGTCTTGGGACCTTGTGCCACAGGAGGTTCTTCGGTGCGCAATATATATCGAATTGATTGTCAGAATATGGTTTGCACCTTCTTTTGTGATGAAAATCTTGGTTCTCTGATAAAGATGTAAATTGGCCTTCTCTTGTCTCTCTGATTTCTTTTACTTTTTAATTTTTTTTTTTTTTTTATCTTGCAAAACTGAAACTCTCCACCCATTAAATAACAACTCTTGTTTTCCTTTTGGTACCATTTGCTTGGAAGATTTTTTTTTCCATCCTTTCACTTTAAGGTGGTGTCTGTCCTTGAAGGTAAGATGTGTTTCTTGTAGACAGCATATCGATGGATTCTGTTTCCTAATCCAATCTCCCAGTCTATGTCTTTTGATTGGGGAATTTAGTACATTAATATTTAAGGTTATGACTGATAGGTTTGTGTTGCTTCCTTTTGCCTTATTATCCATTTGCCGTTTGGGTTTAGGTTTCTACTTCTGCAGTTATGCTTTTATTGATTTCTCTTTCTAGGTGCCTGGGGATGGTTACTCCTTTCTTCTGCCCTTTGAATTGCTTCAAGTATTCTTTGAAGGGTTGGTTTTCCAGACATATATTCTTTCAACTTGTTTATGTCATGGAAGGTTTTTCTCTCTCCTTCAATTATAATATACATTTTTGCTGGGTATAGTAACCTGGGTTGGCATCTATTGCCCCTTAACACTGAGAATGTTTTGTTCCACATTCTTCTTGCTTTCATAGTTTGCATTGAGAAGTCAGTTGTAATTCTGATAGGTTTCCCCTTATAGGTCACTTGTTGTTTTTCTCTTGTGGCTTTAAGGATTTTGTCTTTGTTTGGGGTGTCCAGCATTTTAATTATGATGTGGCATGGAGAATTTCTTTTCTGATCTTGTCTGTTTGGAGTTCTATGTGCTTCTTGTATTTGTATTGGTTTGCCTTTTTTAGTTTGGGGAAATTTTTATCTATTATTCTGTTGAAGATCTGATCAATACCATTCTCTTGGGATTCTTCTCCTTCTTCTATTCCTATGATTCAGAGGTCTGATCTTTTCATAGTGTCCACCAGTGTTCCTGGTTGTTCCACTTTTGTGTATTTTTAAATTTTTCATAATCTTTACTTGGGGTTTTTAGTTGTTCTGTGTTATCTTCCAGGTCTGATATTCTTTGTTCTGCTTCCTCCATTCTGCTTCTGAGGCTTTTTCCATTCCTTTCCTCTTGATTGGATGAGTGTTTGATTTCCTTTTTCATTTCCTTTTCTGATTTCTTTAGTATTTCTACTTCTTTTTGGAGCTTCTCAATATCTTCCTGTTACTCTTTGCTTTGCTGGTTGGTTTCCTTATCCTTTTCAGCATGGGATCTTTTCAGTGTTTCTACTTCCTTCTGGAATTTGTCATTCTCTCTCTCTCTCTAGGTCCTTCTTGAGTTCTTCATTCTCTTTTCTTAGTTCTTTGATTTGCTCTTTACACTTTTGTAGTTCTTTAAATATGCTCCCAATTGTGTTTCTGATATATGTGTCCTGGGCCATCCCCAGGGGGATCCCACTGTAGGAATCTTCCATAGGGTTGGTAGAACTTTTTGCGGGATTACCCTGCCCCTTTCCCATGTTGTCTCTTCTTCGTGTTCCTGGCATATGGGCTTCTCCTTGCCTGTATTCCAATGTGAGTCCTAAATGCCTCTTCACTGTATTGAAGGCTTGGTTTGCTTGCCTCCTTCAGATGCCTTCATAATCCCAGTTGGGGGGGTACCTTGGCTTCAGCTGGTCTCAGGAGATCTCAGATCTCAAGACTCAGACAACCCTACCTTTTATACCAGCTGGGAGGATAACTCCACCCTCACAGCCACAAAATCCAATTAATCCAAAGACAACTGGATTGATGGATTAAATAGATTAAGTCAATCAACAATCAGCCTTGCTGAAGCACCCAGCTCCTACCTACCTACCTGCACTTGCTTCAGCTGGTCTCGGGAGGTCTCCGAGTGTACTTTTGAGCATAGAGCAAGGCATGGCTGGCTTTGTAAACAAATTTCACCCCTCAAAATCCTAGTTTCCTTCATAATGTGAAATGAAGCCAATAATGTTTTCTGCCTACCTCATGGCATTATTGCAAAGCTCAAATACAACTACCCATCTCTCTCTGTCTCTGTGTCTCTCTCTCTCTCTCTGACTGTGTGTGTGTGTGTGTGTGTGTGTGTGTGTTGTGGAGTGCCAGGCTATTACCTATCACTTAGGTATTTGATTGGACACTGTTTGTTTCTCAGTGATAACCAGACCAAAGACCAAAAGTTCAGTAAGGGTTAGGCAAGACTCTCTGGTATCTCTGGCTTCATCCAGGGAAGAAACTTCTGACTGAAGGCAGGGACTCTGTAGACCTGGAGGTTTTGTCTGACCTGCCTTGAGCAGGGGGTAGCCCCTATAAGGTTCATGTCTTCCCATTCCAATGCCTATGAAGCAGGTTTCTCTGTGAATGGCTCCGCCCTCCCCATCCCTGACACCCTCAGCCCCCTACTCCCCTCCCCTTCTTTCCCTTCCTTTGGGGCTTACCAACAGAGTCTGTTCAACAAGGATCACATTCTTTTCTTCATCTTTATTCTAATATTTAATCCCCATGTTTAAAAAAAATAGAAATTTATCTTTAATCACCCTCCTAGGATTTCTTCTGTTCCTTCCTTCTTATTTAATTCTGACAGGCATTATGTAATAAATATTTAATTTGATAGGCTCCATAAGATCCTGTAGGCAAAAGAGCTAGCCAACAGGGTTGAATGTAGTCACCGGTTAGTCTACCCTATCCCAGCCTGCCCAGCTGTCTACTCTCCAGAGGGAGATAGTTCTAGAAAGGAAAAAGGGTGGGTGATACTGTGGAATGTAGTCAGAAATAAAAGCAAGCTCAGGTGCAGAACAACAGGGTTTTTTGTAAGGAAAGTAGGGGAAGAGGTGCTGGATAGAAGGACAGGAGGGTGGGGTAGTTATAAACCAGATGTGCTGGATAGAAGGACGGGAAGGTGGGGTGGCTATAAACCAGATGTGCTGGATAGAAGGACGGGAGGGTGGGAGTTTATCAGTGACAGATGCTGAAGAGAAGGGCATGAGGCTGGGTGGTTATGAATGAGATGTTATTTGATAAATCCAAAAAACCACCTTGGACTGATAGATAAACATCTCTGTGACAGGGCACCCAAACTACCACCAAACAACAATCAGCTTCACAGGGCAGAGCACCCTCCAAATGAGGGTAAATGATCCATGATGGACTGTCTGCACCTCGAACCATGTATCCAGTTATGAGAACCAGATTACTCCTCTGCAGTGATGACAGAGGCAACAGCTTCTCATGGTGTGACCTTGTAGGACCAGAACTGACCCAATGAGAAACAAGACCACACCATGACCATTACTGGTAACTATGCATACCTGTTATTTCCTGCCATATTTCCTCCATTTAAACCTAACATTCATGCCAGTGCCTTGAAGATGGACTTGGGACCTGGGGTTCACTGGACATTTTTAACTATTCCTCTCTTATTATGGCCACCTTTATTAAATCTCTTAATTTCTTTAATTGACATATTGGAACTAGTGGCCAAGCTTAGTTTTCTGGAACTCCTAGAACCAGGATTTTTGCCTTAAAATTCAAGTAACAAGGCTAGGTGCAGCTTGGGGATCTCCCTTAGTGATTATCAGCGGGAAAGAAGCTCTTGAATCTACAGCTACTTCCATCTCTGATATAGATGGGTAAACAAGGTAACTGCCTACTACAATCAGCACCATTTCTGAGTAGCACAGATTATTTTGAAGAAGTAAAAAGATATTTCTGGGGCTGGAGAAATGGCTCAGCGTTTAAGAACATCGACTACTCTTGGGGAGGACCCGGGTTCAATTCCCAGTACCCACATGATGGCTAAGAACCATCTTTAACTCCAGATCCAGGGGAATCTGACACCTTCTTCTGACCTCCTCAGCATTGCACGACACGGGTGCACCAACCTACATGCAGACAGTACACTCATACACATAAAAAAGAATAAATTTGGGCTGGAGAGATGGCCTAGTGGTTAAGAGCGCCAACTGCTCTTGCAGAGGATCCGGGTTCGATCCCCAGCACCCACATGGTGGCTGAGAACCATCTGTAACTCCAATTCCAGGAGAACTCCAGTTCTAGGTGAATCTGACACCCTCTTCTGACCTCCTTGGCATTGCACGACACGGGTGCACAAACCTATATGCAGAAAATACATTCATACACATAAATTAAAATTTTTTTAAAAATAATAATTAAAAAAATTTTTTTAAAGATATTTCTATAGTGAGTAAGATGTAGGTTTGAGAACATGAACATGTTCAGGAAGCCATATATGGCCCATGCCTCTTTGCGTCTCATGGCATATACAGTCAATGTATGATTCTTGCGGATGGCTGTTCCCTAACATGTGGGTTCTGGGAATCAAACCCAGGTCCTTTGCAAGAGTTCTCTTAATTGCTGAACCATCTCTCCAGCCCCATCATTCAGGAAATTCCTATCCAACACATATTCAGAACACAGCCCAGGAGCAAAACTCTCTTCCTAAGATGCCTCCCCAGGTTCTGCCAGCTGACTGTCTCATAGTGATAACGACTCCGATTTACCTAAGGCTGTTGAATCTCCTATGTGTGTTTCCTATAAGCTACCACTGACAGTTCTGATGAACTTGAGATATGGGAAGCACTGTCACTATTCCATCCATGAGAAGAATGAAGTCAGGCTTAATAAACCTAAGACATGTAATCAAACCAGGACTTGAGGTACAGGCTGGCTGACTATAATGTAATATTTGCTCCTATTATATAACATTTATGAACATGGGACCCATTTACAAAAAGAAAACAGAGTTTAAAAAGTCCTGGGGCTACAGGGAGACCCTGTCTCAAAAAGACCAAAAAAACAAACAAATAAATTAGGAACCTAAGATATAGATAAGTACAACTTAACTTATTTTTGTTAGTTCTACAAATAACTTGAAAATTACCAAGTCCCCATTATTTCCCCCATTTGCAAATAACAACAGTGAGATGTAGAGGAAGTGAAATAACTTGTCCAAATCCCTGTGACCAGCTGGTTTCTGAGTCTATAGAACTACACTTGTTTGATGTCTCTCCTACAGGACTGTTTTCATGCATGACAAAACCATGAGGCTTTATTATAGTCAGCTGACCAAGCCCGCAGTCTTCACTTAACTATGTGTTTATGCTCATAGTTTAACAAACCTGAACTCTCCCACCCCTTCCCAACCCTGAGACTGTCAGACTGGCATTCACTAAAGTGTTAGTATTTTAGTCTAAAGCTGGAGAAGAGGACTCCTCTGCCCAGCTCATCTGACACATGAGAGTGCATTGGACACATAGCCTGCCTTTGCTGTCTGCTGAAGACAGAGCACCAGTGCTTAGATAGGAGAGGCTAGAAGCTGAGTTAGTTAGCACCCCAGATTTCCTCCAAATTGCTCACATGGAGAAGAATCTGGAGAGGCAAGATAGTTTTTTTTCAGGCTTAGCTGTAAACTCAGGCCAAGGAGGAGCTGGAAGATAACTCCCTGTATTGGGTCCAGAGTCCTTTGCTTTCTGCACTTCTGTCTCCAGTCCACCAGCTTGCTAGATCAGAGCCCCTAACTCAGTCTGGCAGCCAGGCTCTACTAGCTGACTCTCAGCTCCAGTGACAGACTGCACACTCAGCTCAGCTCAGCTCCTCAGCTCAGCCATGGACTGACGTTATCGTCATATTTTCATCCTCCCTACGGAGCATCTTTCCACCTCCCTGCACCTTGCCTGCTTTTTTTAATTGTTGGAAATTGACAATTTATAATTGTATGAATTTGTGGGATACAAAGTGATGTTGTGATTTATGAATACAATGTGGAATAATTAAATCAAGGTAGTTAGCCTATCCATCACTTTATATACTTAACATTTTTTTTTTGTTATGAGAATGTTTGAAATTTACTCTTAGGAATTTTGAAATGTACAATACTCTATTATTAACTATATTCATCATGCTGTGCAACAGAACTCAGAATTAAGGCAAACATCAACACATTCCTCCTCTTTAACTGAAATCTTATGCTCTCATCAGAACCCCCTCCCCATTCTTCCTCCCTCCATTCTCTGTAACCATCATTCTGAACCTCAGCTCTGCTTGTATGAGGTCAGTTGTTTGGCCCAACACCTATAGCTGAGAACGGGCAGCGTTTGCTGTTCTCTGCCTGGCTTCTGTCACTTAACATATTGTTCTGTCATCCCTCTCTTGTCACAAATACAGGAGTTCCATTCATTTTCTTTTTTTTTTTTTAATTTAATTTTTATTGATGGTTTGTGCATTTTGTACATCATTTTCCAATTCAGATCAGGCATATTTCCCTTTCCCTTCCCCCCCACCCCCACCCCATCCCAGATCATGTATTCTGCCATAACTGTCCTGCATCTTTCAGGTTTTTTTTTTTCATTTTTTAGCTATAAGTGATAATCCATGAGTATAAGCATCCTTCGTGCAAAACCAATCTACAGACTGTTGTGCCCAAACCCCCACAGTCCCACCATTCAGTGGGGGGTGACAGGTTGTTTGTTCAATCAAGTTTTCAAGACTGACTATTATTCCATTGTGTATATGTGCCACGTTTTCTTTATTGTTCAGATGTTCATGAACACAGGTTATTCCACAGTATGGCCACTATGCACAGTCCTGCAGTGGTCATCTCATTGTGTAAGAAAAATAATTTGACAAAATCTAACATGATTTCATGAGACATCCTCAACAAAGTGGGGTTTGGAGGAATGCACCTAGTCACAATAGAGGCTGTAGATGAGAAATCCAGATAAAATTGTCCCCAACAGTGGAAAAGTAAAAGCCTGTCTCTGAGATCTGAAAAGAACAAGATGCCCTGCTCACCTTTCCTACTTGGCACACTATGAGAAGTTCTTGCCAGAGCAATTACACAAGAGGAAGATAAAAGGCCTCCAAAAAGGAAAAAAAAAAAGAATTGTCATGACTTAGTGATGTAATGATCTTATCTATAGAACATTCTACAGATTTTGAAAAAAAAAAAAAAAAACAATGAGAATAAACAGATGCAAGGAAGGGCAGAATACAAGCCGTCACACCCAATAAGTAACAATTAACTATCTAAAACAGAATCAAGAAGACAATTCCATTTATAATAGCCACAAAGAATAAAACACTTAGGAATAAATTTAACAAGGTGATAAATAGACCTGTATATAGGAGGTTATAAAATATGAAGAAATAAGCTCAGGAAGGTTCAGATAAATAGAAAGACATCTAATGTTCATGGATCAGAAGAATAAGTATTGTTAAAATTTGGATATTATGATGTTGCTTCAAAGAAATAAAAATTACTTAAACTCACAAGGAGTAACATCAGAAAACAGCAAATATCCATGACAACCACAAAATAAAACAGCAACTTGCAAGATATTATGTATTCTGATTTCCAGCTACTAGAAAATAATTAAAATAGTGTGATATTCTTTCAGATGAACAAGCTGGCATCTGTGCTGGCTTGAGTGATTGTCCCCCATGGCTTGTGTATTTGGACACAAGTGGGTCCCCACTTGCTGGTGCTGTTTGGGGAGATTTAGGAGGCACACCCATGATGGAGGAAGTGTGTCCCTGGAATAGGCTTTGAGGGTTTTAGAACCCTGTTCCACTTCCCAGCTCGCCTTTTCTTGTTTGTTGTTGACCATGTAATGCCTCAGCTTTCTGCTCCGGCCACCATGCCTGCCCATTGCCATGCCCCCCCCCCCACACACACACTGTTACGGACTCTCCCTCTGGAACCAAAAGCTAAACTCAACTTTCTTCCACAAGTTGCTTTTCGATATGGTGTTTTATCACAGCAACAAAAAGAAACTAATATAGCATCAGATGATGAGTGAGCATTATCATGGTCACTCCAGGGGACATGTCCACCCTCAAAGCACCACCAGACCAGAATTTATGCAAAAGTTTAAATTTTGTTCTATTTTATTTATGATTTATTTTGCGTGTGCATATGTTCATGTACATATGTGTATGGATGTTCATGCCATCAAGCACATGTAGAGGTGAGAGGACAACACGCGAGTTTCTTCTCTCCTCCTGCCATATCCCAGGGATCAAATTCAAGTCATCAAACCTGGTGGCCAGTATTTTTACCCACTGAGCCATCTTGACAGCCCATGAAAATTTTAATGAAGAATAGACACCATGCTGGATAGATTTAGTAGTCAACTTGATGCCCTTGAGTAGAGGGAGGCTCAGTTAGGGAATTGCCTCCATTGGACTGTGCCCCTGTCTGCAGAGGGATTTTATTAATTGTTGAGTGATGTGGGAAGGCCCAGCCCACTGTGTGCGGGGCCTTATCAGGGCAGGTGGCCCTTTATTGTATAAGACGGCAGGTTCAGCATGGGCACAGGAGCAATCCAGTCTACACTTCCCTTGATAGTGGATAGTGCTTGTAAGCCAGATAAACGCTTTCCTTCCCCCTCCAAAACAGTGTGATATTTTTAAAACTTGTACATATCAAGAGCCATAAAGATGATTCCAACACTTAAAAGCACTGGCTGCACTTGCAGAGGACCTGAGTGCAGTTCCCATCATCTACATAGTGGCTAACGGCCATCTGTAACTCTAGTTCCAGGGGATCCAACACCCCTTCTTTCCTCCATGGGCATTGCAGGTACAGGAACACTTACATACATGCAGGCAAACTACTCATAGACATAATAATTAAAAATAAATACATAAAATTTATATATATATATATATATATATATATATATCTCAAAAATTGCACAGAATAAAAATTTCACTCATGAAGCCAGGCACGTTAGGTCAGTCGAATTTTGACAAAGGTGGTAGGACAGTTAGTGTTAATCATCATTGTATTGGGATGGAGAGATGACTCAATGGTTAAGAGCACTGTCTGCTTTTGCAGAGAACCCAGGTTCAATTCCCAGCACCCACATTGGCTGTTAACACTGTAACTCCAGTTCCAGGAGATCTGGCAGCCTATTCTGACCTCTGCAGACATTGTACAATACATGTGCACTTACCTACACGCAGACAATATACCCATACACATAAAATAAAAATAACAAATAAAATGACTTTAAAAATTTGTCACTGTATTAGTTACTTTTCAGTTGCTGTGATAAAACAATACAACCAAGGCCACTCATGGAAGGAACAGCTTATTTCAGCTTTCAGGATCAGAGGTAAAATGTCCATCGTGGCAAGGAGGCATGACAGAAAACAGCAGATATAACTTTCAGAACAAGAAATAGAGAGCTCACATCTTGAACAATAAGCAGAAAGCAGAGAGAGTGACCTGGAAGTGGGATGAGGCTATGGACTCTCCAAGCCTGCCCTTTGTGACACACTTCCAGTAGCAAGGCTTCACCTCTTAAAGGTGACAGGACCTCCTCCCAAACACTTCTCATTTAAACCACAGCAGTCAGAATCTGGACAGACAGAATACAGGGTCATGGGGGTGGGGGGGGGGGATGGGTCTTGGGACATACCTCAGGGGGTTTATCTTAACTACATGAACTGAGGTGGGAAGGAAGACCTGCCCACTGTGGGTGCTGCTGTTACCTAAGCATAGATACTGGACTATATAAAAAGGAGAAAGCAAAAAAAAATCAATAGTATTTCTCTCTCTCTGCTTCCTTTTTTATTTTAGATTTATATTTACTTTAATTGTATGTATATGTGTGTATGTGCACATGAATGCAAGTTGCCACAGATGTCTGAGATGTTGAGCTGTAGTTAGAGCAGGTTATGAGCCACATAATGATGGTACTAGGAATCCAACTTGTCTTCTGTAAGAGCAGTGCATGTTCTTAGCAGCTGAGCCATCTCTCCAGCAATCTCTGCTCCTTGACTATAAACACAATGTGACAAGTTCACTCAAGCTTCTACCACTGTGAAGAAACAATGACATATAGCCTGGAACCTTCAGCTACAATCTAACTTTTTTTAAGTTGTTTTTTTTTTTTTTTTCCAGAATATTTTGTCACAGTGGTGGGAAAAGAAGCTAAGACAGGTATGGGGACTATGCATTGGAAAAGAATAGTCTCCAGTAAATAGCACTTGAAAAAGTGGGTTTCCATGTATAAAATATTTTTCTCTCTCATTAGGTGCCGGTGTCTACTCAAAGTGGTTAAAGACTTAAATGTAAGACCAGAAAGTATAAGACTACCAGGAGAAATCATGAGTGAAAACTGCACTGTAATATTCTAGGCAATGACTTTTTAATGTGAATGTGAAAATGTGAATGTAGAAATAGGATTATATTAACCTAGGAAGCTTCTGTATCACAGAAGAAGTTAGCAGTATGCAGAGAGCATCTATAGACTGGAAGAAAACATTTGCAAGCCATGTATGCGATATGGGGCTAATATCTAAATTAATGTGGGACGTTAACTTAAGGAACTCAATAGTATGAAAAGATGAGACCCACTTAAACTGAATCAAAAGCCTGCCTAAATGCTTCTCCAAGAAAAATACAGAAGTAGCTAACAAATAAATGAAAAACAAAACTGCTCATCAATGCTAATCATTAGGGAAATGCACGTTAAAACCACAGTGAAACTGATCATTCACCTGTCCGAATGACTGTTGCAGACAAAAAGGAAATCTAAGTGTTGGGAAGGATGAAGAGGAAGAGGGGCAATGCATCATGGGTGGGATATAAGTCACTATAGGAGTCCCCAGCAGTAAGGGGTGACACCTAGCATGGTGGGGCAGGTACTTGGGAGGCAGAAGCAGGTGGATCCTATGAGACCAACGCTAGCCTGATCTACATAGGGAGTTCAGGTCAGCTGGGCTATAGGGAGATCCTGTTTCCAAAACAAAACAAAACAAAAACAAAACAAAACAAAAAACAAGCAAACAGACAATAAGGAGTCCTTGTAAAAACTAAAAATAGATTTGCCACATGGCCCAGCAATCTCTTTTCGGGGTATTTACCCCAAAGTTCTGAAGTTTGTTGAAGAGAGGTTGTTCTCTTGGCTATTTATATTAAGGCCTTACTTTTTTAGATTTCCTTTCTGTCTTTCTCATTTCTTCATTGTTTTATTGGTTATTTCTGTGATTTCTCTCATTTTTGCCTAGAACAATTTGCTTTCTCTCCACTTTCTCATCTTTCTTCAAACAGCACTGCAAACTGTTACTTTTCCCTCAGTTCTTGACACAGCACTGCAGACACACATGCTCTCTTCTTAGACCATCTCATACCCTAGGGCTGTTCTTTACTTCCTACCCATGGCTGTGTTCATGTTGTTCTGAGTTCACATTACTTCTACGCTGTCTTCTCTGTAACCGTTCTTGGCTCGGTTCTTGATCTCTTCGTTTCTCCTTCTCCAACATGCCTGTCTAGCTCTCTCACTGTGGTTTGGAATCCTCTTTAGCTTCCCTGACCTAGATCATCTTTCTCTTTATTCCTGGGAAACAGAACAACACCATCCCATTGAGACAGGAATTGATGGCTCAGTGGAATCTAGATTCTTCTTTCCCTGGAGTATGGATGAGTTCCACTGGCCCAAATCTGGCTGCTACCGATTAGATTCTCCAGACGCTATGACACTATAGGCCGGCCGGGGTTTGATCTGTACATTGTGGTATATTTCCCAGGACACCTGGTCTCTATCACTATGAGTCAGTGCCAATCATTTATTAATTTTACAACCACGAATATCTCCAGATAGCACCAAACGTTCCCTTGAGAGAAAATTCTCCTTAGTTGACAATAACATCCTGGCTTTCAACCTACAACCTCTTCTGGAACTAGAGGCTGAGATGAGGTTACTCGTACTCACTGGAAAACAGGTGGTGGAGGTATGGCATAGTCCTTTGTGTCCCATGTCTCTAATTCTGACCTTTTTTTACTCATTCCTTACACGTTTTTAAAGGTGCAGCTCCTTTTTAGTCTTTTTTCCCAGTTGATAATATGCTGCTCTTGAGTCTCAGGCTACTGAAAAAGCGTATAGGACTCTGATTCTGATTAAGTCCTTTCGATGCTTCTTGCAGAGGTGTCTCTGACGGTGTTCCATCTGTATCTCGGAAAGGTCAAGGTGTCACTCCCCTGCTTGGGGGGACTTAGCTTCTTGGTTCCCAGGTGGTTCACGTCTGTTTGATTAGCTGTGAAACAAAATCCAGAAAATGCCAAGAGGCAAATTTCAGCTCACCTTTCAGTGAGCTCCCTCCCCTGCCCGGTCGGGAAGAAGGGTGGTGGGAGCCACAGCTGTTCATTTCCTGACACGGTAGCCAGCAAACAGACGGGGCTCCAGTCCGGCTCCTCGTCCCTGCCACCTCACCAGAGTCACCTTCAAGGTTTGGCTGCAGAGTCCTGGCTGGAAGATAGTTCAGTCTTCCTTGCTCCATTTCCTGCTCTGCAGTGCCCTCTTGCTTGGATGCCCACCTTCAAGGTAACCCTGTTTTCTTCCACTGCCGTCACCTTCCCTTCCTCGTCAACACTCCTTCCAGCTCAGCTCTGCAACAAGCAACCGGGCTCGGCTTACATCTTCGATGCGTTTCTATCAGAAATAATCTCAGTCTCAAATGTGCCAAAGCAAACACCACAGATACACCCAGCGAACTCGCCCTACCTCCTTTTTTCTGTCCCTGCCCCACATCCGTGCATAATATCTCTTCTGGGGTCAGGGAAAGGTGGGTATAGGTGAGCTTCCAGAAGCCACCTCATGTAAGTCAGTCTCCTGCCACACGCTGAGGTTCCAGCATGGTCGTTGCATAGTCCAGTCCTGGTATGATTCTCCTTCTCACACGTAACCCTCTGATAGGGAGGTTGCATCACTGACATCCCCAGCCATAATTACGACTGCAGCACCACAAATAGGTGACATCCACCGTCCATGCCTTGGCCCTGCTCCTCTGGTGATTACAGAGAGGGAATTTGTAAAGAAAGCTGGCAAGAGTCAGAATGCCATCCTCAGCCAAGGAGCAGAAATCAACTAACCACTTGCCATACTGGGCCTCTGTGACAGACACGAGTGCCTCTGAGATAGATAATCAGTCTTCTCAACTGAAGGTTTCTACGAGGGTGATTCCAGCCACTTCAGACGTCCACCTCCATTCCTTCCCTTCTATAATGCACTATATTTTCTCACTTCATGAGCCAAAATAAACCTTCCTTTCCTTAAATTGCTCTTGTCAGGTATTTCCTCATAGCAAGGACAAAAAAGAATATACTTCCTGGCTAGGCCAATTAGTTATTTTCTACTTTACATGACAAGAGGCTACACAATTTACTATAAAAAGTTGTTTATTTGGCTTGCAGTTTGGGGGCAGAAAGTCCAAACAGCATGCATTAGCTCTTGCCTGGGACCCCTGTTTACAACACTTCATTGTGGGTCACGTCTGACTCACTCACCTGTGCTCCTATGGAGAAGCAGAACCTGCTCTGGAGTGGAGAGTGTGCAAGGGTATTCCCCTTGCATGGAGAATCAGTGCAATGCCTCACAGATGATTTTCAGTGACTGCAGAAGACGGTGAGACTGGTTTTCCAGCCCCACCATTTCTGAGGCCCGCCCCTCAACCCCCCGTGGCTAACTTGTGCCCCCTGCCAATTTTAACTCCAGCAGAGTGGGCCCATCTCTGTGGAAATGTGTTTTCATGGGCCCCAGCTCCCACGAACAAGATATGTGTATGTGTCTGTCTGGCTACATGTCTGTGAGAGCATCTGTCACTCTGCAACATTTCCTTTATCATTGCAGCAAATTATTTAAACACTACCCACTGAACCCCATCTGTCACTGCACCCCATCGCTGTCAGGGGCTGCCTCCCCAGGTCTGTGAAGAAACTCACTGGCAAAGGCTCCGTGCCAAACAACAGGGCAAATTAAATCAAAGTGCGCTCCGGCACCCAGGGGGAAAATGCACATCAGCCTTGACTTATTGCACGGAGTACGCTTACAAGAGAGAAAGCAGCGGCTTTTGTCACTGCAAGGGGCCATGAAAAATGAATTAGGGCCTCTGCTGTGAGAGGGCATGGAGGAGAATCTTTCATTCTGAGACTTTGTCCTCTCTCACCTTGCAAGAAGGCAGTAATAAAAGGAGAACTTGTGGTGGGTCTAAGTCTCTCCAAGGTTGGACTCTATCCTGAAACCCTTCTGAGTGGTGAAGGGAGTGAGGTATTGAGAGAGAAGGGTTTTGAGAGGCTTGAAAGCAGCTGGATTGGCAAGCCATTTCCACAAGACGAGAGAGACACAGAGCAGAGGCCACTGGGAGTGAGGAACATCCTTCTGAGGGGAACTGGAACAAAGTGCAGGTGTGCCTGGGTCTCGTCTTCATCCTGCAAAGTGGAACTACCTGGAGACTACTTGAGAAGTTGGCCAGAGCGAAGGGGTGGGATGTACACTGGGGCCATTCATTTGGGGTCACTTCCAGTGTCTTCCTCCCCCTTGACATTCTTCAGTCCTCCCATTAGAATGAGTCAGTTAGGAATAGAAATTACTTTTTCCCATTTTGTCAGTGATGAACCTCAGAACATTCAAAGCAGTTGTGACCTCCCATTTGCATCAGCAGGGCCAGGTTCCAAATTAAATCCATTTAACTCCAAAGTCCACTGCCTCCCTTCAGAAACGTGTGTGTGTGTGTGTGTGTGTGTGTGTACATATATAAACATATATGTATATATAGTTCTGTCTCCCTGCTCCTGAGAGAGGCATGGCTCATTTGTTAGCTGTAATGAGGGAAAGCCCTTTGAGTTCCTAATAGATTGCTCACCTGCCACAGTAATGGATCTGGCATTTACTGTGGGTCAGCTGTGGAGCCTTACCCACCAGATGCACCTGTATTCGGTGATGGCAGGAACATACAGACAGCTGCTTACGCATCTCCAATACACCCCCTTTCAAGCAGTGAGCTCAGCTGGAGGCAGCATGAGCCCCTCTTTCAGGAGAGGACAGGACAGAGATAACTTGCTGTAAGTTTTCTATTCATCTAGGGGGTGGTACATCTCCTCTAATGTTTAGCAGCAGGTCTTATCCCAAATAGAATGTGCCATGTACTGAGTGTCTAAGAGTGTCTTTTTACACTCTCTCATAACTGGAAGTGTCCTGGCTCAATGAGCATAGACCTCCATCTGCATAGTTCCCAAATGTTTGAGCTCATATAATTTGACTGTCCATCAATTATCATTGACTAAAAAAGAAAAATAAAAAATTTAGATCTCCATTTAAAAGGAACCGTTTGAAAAAAAAAAAAGAAAGAAATGTTTGTCTGACCAGCCAGTTTTATTCAATGAAAGCACATAGGTCGAACTCAGGAAAGGAATTGTGCTTATGGCTTTGTCAAAAACCTACAGGCTCATCGTAGTGGTGAATGAGTTTCCATCTGTGCAGCAGTGACAGTCACCCTTCATGCGTGTGACGGTCAAGCTGAGTGCTCAGTTGAATTCAGCCAAAGCAATCCAATCAGTAAACAGCCAAAAGTTTTGTTCAGAATCCTTTTCTGTGCTTAATTTCTTTGGTTCTCTGTGTGTGGATTGCCTATGATTTAACTACTAAAATTATCCACAATCTCTGTGAATTTACTGTAAATATTGACCACCTCATAAGCCTCCAAATTTGATGAGAATTACTGTTAAGTAGGTTAAGCAGGACAACTGTTGGGAGGCAAATGGCATATAAGAATGTTTTATCTATTAGAAAAAAAATCATGTAATATTTTTCTTACAACCTCTGGCCCCCAAAGGTATTTTCTAAAACAATCATGTTTTTAGAATAGTTACTATCTGCAGTGAGTGGAAGTTTTGATGGATTAAGATTGTAAAAAAAAAAACAAAAGATTGTAAATTCTTGTGCAGATTTCAAGCACTGAAAGACCAGGGGCAGAGTGAGCAGGCTCAGGAGATAGTCAGAAGAACATAAAGGAGATAGAGCCATGGCAGTTCAGAAATCAGTGTCTTTATGCATCTCTTATAAAATAGGGCTGTGTGGATGCTGGAGGTCAGATAGGCAAGTTTTGAAAGGTATAGATAGCATCAGTGAGTGCAGAGCTTTAGCAAGGCGAAAAGGAGGGCTACAACCTAACAAAGCAGGGTATTTTCAAAATTGGAAGCTAGGAAGGGAAAGGACCACCAGATGGGGAATTTGATGTGGACTGGCACAGAGCTCAGAACACAGAACCTGGGTTAAGTGCTCTCTTTCATTCTCCCCCACTTCTCTCTTTCTCTCTCTTTCCTTCTCCTCTTCTTCCACCCTCTCTCTTATCATCATGAGAGTCCATAGGCAAATCAAATGAAATCTGAAAGGTATTTTTAAATATAAGAGGGTAGAAGTCCCTACATATTAGTGAACTTCTAAAAGCCACACAGCTTATTATCTGAAGGAAGGCCAGAATTCAGCTAGTTGGGTTTTCATCACTGGCTTTTAAAACATCTTAAACATCTGGCTGCTTCTGTATTATCACAAAATATAGTTTTTTCATTCTTTTGCTTGTTTTTAAGAATGTTCTAGAGCTTGACCTTGAACAAGAGTACTTCAAAATGTGGGTGATATCTCTAGAAACAAAAACTGGAAGGAATGTGACCCTTAAAAGGCGCGAGTGTGATACTTGACCGTATTGAACTAAAGGTCATCATGAATTGGTGCTTTCAACCTACAACCTCTTCTGGAACTAGAGGCTGAGATGAGGTTACTCGTACTCACTGGAAAACAGGTGGTGGAGGTATGGCATAGTCCTTTGTGTCCCATGTCTCTAATTCTGACCTTTTTTTACTCATTCCTTACACGTTTTTAAAGGTGCAGCTCCTTTTTAGTCTTTTTTCCCAGTTGATAATATGCTGCTCTTGAGTCTCAGGCTACTGAAAAAGCGTATAGGACTCTGATTCTGATTAAGTCCTTTCGATGCTTCTTGCAGAGGTGTCTCTGACGGTGTTCCATCTGTATCTCGGAAAGGTCAAGGTGTCACTCCCCTGCTTGGGGGGACTTAGCTTCTTGGTTCCCAGGTGGTTCACGTCTGTTTGATTAGCTGTGAAACAAAATCCAGAAAATGCCAAGAGGCAAATTTCAGCTCACCTTTCAGTGAGCTCCCTCCCCTGCCCGGTCGGGAAGAAGGGTGGTGGGAGCCACACAAGCTGGTGTCAGATGGGTTCTGACACGTAGCCAGCCAAACAGACGGGGGGCTCCATCCAAGGATGGCCTCGCCCATGCACCCATCACCAGAGTCACCTTCAGGTTTGGACTGGCAGAGATCCTGGCTGGGAAGATAGTTTCATTTTTTTCAGATCTTCCTTGCTCCATTTCCTGCTCTGCAGTGCCCTCTTGCTTGGATGCCCACCTTCAAGGTAACCCTGTTTTCTTCCACTGCCGTCACCTTCCCTTCCTCGTCAACACTCCTTCCAGCTCAGCTCTGCAACAAGCAACCGGGCTCGGCTTACATCTTCGATGCGTTTCTATCAGAAATAATCTCAGTCTCAAATGTGCCAAAGCAAACACCACAGATACACCCAGCGAACTCGCCCTACCTCCTTTTTTCTGTCCCTGCCCCACATCCGTGCATAATATCTCTTCTGGGGTCAGGGAAAGGTGGGTATAGGTGAGCTTCCAGAAGCCACCTCATGTAAGTCAGTCTCCTGCCACACGCTGAGGTTCCAGCATGGTCGTTGCATAGTCCAGTCCTGGTATGATTCTCCTTCTCACAGACAACACTAAACCCCTCTGATAGGGAGGTTGCATCACTGACATCCCCAGCCATAATTACGACTGCAGCACCACAAATAGGTGACATCCACCGTCCATGGGGGCCTTGGGCCCCTGCTCCTCTGTTAGATTCAGAAGTAGGGAATCTTGTAAAGAAAGCTGGCAAGAGTCAGAATGCCATCCTCAGCCAAGGAGCAGAAATCAACTAACCACTTGCCATACTGGGCCTCTGTGACAGACACGAGTGCCTCTGAGATAGATAATCAGTCTTCTCAACTGAAGGTTTCTACGAGGGTGATTCCAGCCACTTCAGACGTCCACCTCCATTCCTTCCCTTCTATAATGCACTATATTTTCTCACTTCATGAGCCAAAATAAAACGTCCTTTGCTTAAATTGCTCTGTTACAGGTATTTCCTCATAGCAAGGACAAAAAAGAATATACTTCCTGGCTAGGCCAATTAGTTATTTTCTACTTTACATGACAAGAGGCTACACAATTTACTATAAAAAGTTGTTTATTTGGCTTGCAGTTTGGGGGCAGAAAGTCCAAACAGCATGCATTAGCTCTTGCCTGGGACCCCTGTTTACAACACTTCATTGTGGGTCACGTCTGACTCACTCACCTGTGCTCCTATGGAGAAGCAGAACCTGCTCTGGAGTGGAGAGTGTGCAAGGGTATTCCCCTTGCATGGAGAATCAGTGCAATGCCTCACAGATGATTTTCAGTGACTGCAGAAGACGGTGAGACTGGTTTTCCAGCCCCACCATTTCTGAGGCCCGCCCCTCAACCCCCCGTGGCTAACTTGTGCCCCCTGCCAATTTTAACTCCAGCAGAGTGGGCCCATCTCTGTGGAAATGTGTTTTCATGGGCCCCAGCTCCCACGAACAAGATATGTGTATGTGTCTGTCTGGCTACATGTCTGTGAGAGCATCTGTCACTCTGCAACATTTCCTTTATCATTGCAGCAAATTATGTAAGGACAGGGGGGGGGGGGGGGGGGGGGGGGGGGGGCTACCCCGTGAACCCCATCCTTCACTGCAGCCCCATCAGCTGGTCAGGGCGGCCGTCCCAGGAGCTGTGAAGAAACTCACTGGCAAAGGCTCCGTGCCAAACAACAGGGCAAATTAAATCAAAGTGCGCTCCGGCACCCAGGGGGAAAATGCACATCAGCCTTGACTTATTGCACGGAGTACGCGGACAAGAGAGAAAGCAGCGCTTGTGTCACTGCAAGGGCCATGAAAAAAAAATGAATTAGGCCTCTGCTGGGAAGGTGCATGGGGGAGGAGAAGGTCTTTCATTCTGAGACTTTGTCCTCTCTCACCTTGCAAGAAGGCAGTAATAAAAGGAGAACTTGTGGTGGGTCTAAGTCTCTCCAAGGTTGGAAACTACATGAACTGAGGTGGGAAGGAAGACCTGCCCACTGTGGGTGCTGCTGTTACCTAAGCATAGATACTGGACTATATAAAAAGGAGAAAGCAAAAAAAAATCAATAGTATTTCTCTCTCTCTGCTTCCTTTTTTATTTTAGATTTATATTTACTTTAATTGTATGTATATGTGTGTATGTGCACATGAATGCAAGTTGCCACAGATGTCTGAGATGTTGAGCTGTAGTTAGAGCAGGTTATGAGCCACATAATGATGGTACTAGGAATCCAACTTGTCTTCTGTAAGAGCAGTGCATGTTCTTAGCAGCTGAGCCATCTCTCCAGCAATCTCTGCTCCTTGACTATAAACACAATGTGACAAGTTCACTCAAGCTTCTACCACTGTGAAGAAACAATGACATATAGCCTGGAACCTTCAGCTACAATCTAACTTTTTTTAAGTTGTTTTTTTTTTTTTTTTCCAGAATATTTTGTCACAGTGGTGGGAAAAGAAGCTAAGACAGGTATGGGGACTATGCATTGGAAAAGAATAGTCTCCAGTAAATAGCACTTGAAAAAGTGGGTTTCCATGTATAAAATATTTTTCTCTCTCATTAGGTGCCGGTGTCTACTCAAAGTGGTTAAAGACAATGTGACAAGTTCACTCAAGCTTCTACCACTGTGAAGAAACAATGACATTTAGCCTGGGAACTTCAGCTACAATCTAACTTTTTTTAAGTTGTTTTTTTTTTTTTTTTTCCAGAATATTTTGTCACAGTGGTGGGAAAAGAAGCTAAGACAGGTATGGGGACTATGCATTGGAAAAGAATAGTCTCCAGTAAATAGCACTTGAAAAAGTGGGTTTCCATGTATAAAATATTTTTCTCTCTCATTAGGTGCCGGTGTCTACTCAAAGTGGTTAAAGACTTAAATGTAAGACCAGAAAGTATAAGACTACCAGGAGAAATCATGAGTGAAAACTGCACTGTAATATTCTAGGCAATGACTTTTTAATGTGAATGTGAAAATGTGAATGTAGAAATAGGATTATATTAACCTAGGAAGCTTCTGTATCACAGAAGAAGTTAGCAGTATGCAGAGAGCATCTATAGACTGGAAGAAAACATTTGCAAGCCATGTATGCGATATGGGGCTAATATCTAAATTAATGTGGGACGTTAACTTAAGGAACTCAATAGTATGAAAAGATGAGACCCACTTAAACTGAATCAAAAGCCTGCCTAAATGCTTCTCCAAGAAAAATACAGAAGTAGCTAACAAATAAATGAAAAACAAAACTGCTCATCAATGCTAATCATTAGGGAAATGCACGTTAAAACCACAGTGAAACTGATCATTCACCTGTCCGAATGACTGTTGCAGACAAAAAGGAAATCTAAGTGTTGGGAAGGATGAAGAGGAAGAGGGGCAATGCATCATGGGTGGGATATAAGTCACTATAGGAGTCCCCAGCAGTAAGGGGTGACACCTAGCATGGTGGGGCAGGTACTTGGGAGGCAGAAGCAGGTGGATCCTATGAGACCAACGCTAGCCTGATCTACATAGGGAGTTCAGGTCAGCTGGGCTATAGGGAGATCCTGTTTCCAAAACAAAACAAAACAAAAACAAAACAAAACAAAAAACAAGCAAACAGACAATAAGGAGTCCTTGTAAAAACTAAAAATAGATTTGCCACATGGCCCAGCAATCTCTTTTCGGGGTATTTACCCCAAAGTTCTGAAGTTTGTTGAAGAGAGGTTGTTCTCTTGGCTATTTATATTAAGGCCTTACTTTTTTAGATTTCCTTTCTGTCTTTCTCATTTCTTCATTGTTTTATTGGTTATTTCTGTGATTTCTCTCATTTTTGCCTAGAACAATTTGCTTTCTCTCCACTTTCTCATCTTTCTTCAAACAGCACTGCAAACTGTTACTTTTCCCTCAGTTCTTGACACAGCACTGCAGACACACATGCTCTCTTCTTAGACCATCTCATACCCTAGGGCTGTTCTTTACTTCCTACCCATGGCTGTGTTCATGTTGTTCTGAGTTCACATTACTTCTACGCTGTCTTCTCTGTAACCGTTCTTGGCTCGGTTCTTGATCTCTTCGTTTCTCCTTCTCCAACATGCCTGTCTAGCTCTCTCACTGTGGTTTGGAATCCTCTTTAGCTTCCCTGACCTAGATCATCTTTCTCTTTATTCCTGGGAAACAGAACAACACCATCCCATTGAGACAGGAATTGATGGCTCAGTGGAATCTAGATTCTTCTTTCCCTGGAGTATGGATGAGTTCCACTGGCCCAAATCTGGCTGCTACCGATTAGATTCTCCAGACGCTATGACACTATAGGCCGGCCGGGGTTTGATCTGTACATTGTGGTATATTTCCCAGGACACCTGGTCTCTATCACTATGAGTCAGTGCCAATCATTTATTAATTTTACAACCACGAATATCTCCAGATAGCACCAAACGTTCCCTTGAGAGAAAATTCTCCTTAGTTGACAATAACATCCTGGCTTTCAACCTACAACCTCTTCTGGAACTAGAGGCTGAGATGAGGTTACTCGTACTCACTGGAAAACAGGTGGTGGAGGTATGGCATAGTCCTTTGTGTCCCATGTCTCTAATTCTGACCTTTTTTTACTCATTCCTTACACGTTTTTAAAGGTGCAGCTCCTTTTTAGTCTTTTTTCCCAGTTGATAATATGCTGCTCTTGAGTCTCAGGCTACTGAAAAAGCGTATAGGACTCTGATTCTGATTAAGTCCTTTCGATGCTTCTTGCAGAGGTGTCTCTGACGGTGTTCCATCTGTATCTCGGAAAGGTCAAGGTGTCACTCCCCTGCTTGGGGGGACTTAGCTTCTTGGTTCCCAGGTGGTTCACGTCTGTTTGATTAGCTGTGAAACAAAATCCAGAAAATGCCAAGAGGCAAATTTCAGCTCACCTTTCAGTGAGCTCCCTCCCCTGCCCGGTCGGGAAGAAGGGTGGTGGGAGCCACAGCTGTTCATTTCCTGACACGGTAGCCAGCAAACAGACGGGGCTCCAGTCCGGCTCCTCGTCCCTGCCACCTCACCAGAGTCACCTTCAAGGTTTGGCTGCAGAGTCCTGGCTGGAAGATAGTTCAGTCTTCCTTGCTCCATTTCCTGCTCTGCAGTGCCCTCTTGCTTGGATGCCCACCTTCAAGGTAACCCTGTTTTCTTCCACTGCCGTCACCTTCCCTTCCTCGTCAACACTCCTTCCAGCTCAGCTCTGCAACAAGCAACCGGGCTCGGCTTACATCTTCGATGCGTTTCTATCAGAAATAATCTCAGTCTCAAATGTGCCAAAGCAAACACCACAGATACACCCAGCGAACTCGCCCTACCTCCTTTTTTCTGTCCCTGCCCCACATCCGTGCATAATATCTCTTCTGGGGTCAGGGAAAGGTGGGTATAGGTGAGCTTCCAGAAGCCACCTCATGTAAGTCAGTCTCCTGCCACACGCTGAGGTTCCAGCATGGTCGTTGCATAGTCCAGTCCTGGTATGATTCTCCTTCTCACACGTAACCCTCTGATAGGGAGGTTGCATCACTGACATCCCCAGCCATAATTACGACTGCAGCACCACAAATAGGTGACATCCACCGTCCATGCCTTGGCCCTGCTCCTCTGGTGATTACAGAGAGGGAATTTGTAAAGAAAGCTGGCAAGAGTCAGAATGCCATCCTCAGCCAAGGAGCAGAAATCAACTAACCACTTGCCATACTGGGCCTCTGTGACAGACACGAGTGCCTCTGAGATAGATAATCAGTCTTCTCAACTGAAGGTTTCTACGAGGGTGATTCCAGCCACTTCAGACGTCCACCTCCATTCCTTCCCTTCTATAATGCACTATATTTTCTCACTTCATGAGCCAAAATAAACCTTCCTTTCCTTAAATTGCTCTTGTCAGGTATTTCCTCATAGCAAGGACAAAAAAGAATATACTTCCTGGCTAGGCCAATTAGTTATTTTCTACTTTACATGACAAGAGGCTACACAATTTACTATAAAAAGTTGTTTATTTGGCTTGCAGTTTGGGGGCAGAAAGTCCAAACAGCATGCATTAGCTCTTGCCTGGGACCCCTGTTTACAACACTTCATTGTGGGTCACGTCTGACTCACTCACCTGTGCTCCTATGGAGAAGCAGAACCTGCTCTGGAGTGGAGAGTGTGCAAGGGTATTCCCCTTGCATGGAGAATCAGTGCAATGCCTCACAGATGATTTTCAGTGACTGCAGAAGACGGTGAGACTGGTTTTCCAGCCCCACCATTTCTGAGGCCCGCCCCTCAACCCCCCGTGGCTAACTTGTGCCCCCTGCCAATTTTAACTCCAGCAGAGTGGGCCCATCTCTGTGGAAATGTGTTTTCATGGGCCCCAGCTCCCACGAACAAGATATGTGTATGTGTCTGTCTGGCTACATGTCTGTGAGAGCATCTGTCACTCTGCAACATTTCCTTTATCATTGCAGCAAATTATTTAAACACTACCCACTGAACCCCATCTGTCACTGCACCCCATCGCTGTCAGGGGCTGCCTCCCCAGGTCTGTGAAGAAACTCACTGGCAAAGGCTCCGTGCCAAACAACAGGGCAAATTAAATCAAAGTGCGCTCCGGCACCCAGGGGGAAAATGCACATCAGCCTTGACTTATTGCACGGAGTACGCTTACAAGAGAGAAAGCAGCGGCTTTTGTCACTGCAAGGGGCCATGAAAAATGAATTAGGGCCTCTGCTGTGAGAGGGCATGGAGGAGAATCTTTCATTCTGAGACTTTGTCCTCTCTCACCTTGCAAGAAGGCAGTAATAAAAGGAGAACTTGTGGTGGGTCTAAGTCTCTCCAAGGTTGGACTCTATCCTGAAACCCTTCTGAGTGGTGAAGGGAGTGAGGTATTGAGAGAGAAGGGTTTTGAGAGGCTTGAAAGCAGCTGGATTGGCAAGCCATTTCCACAAGACGAGAGAGACACAGAGCAGAGGCCACTGGGAGTGAGGAACATCCTTCTGAGGGGAACTGGAACAAAGTGCAGGTGTGCCTGGGTCTCGTCTTCATCCTGCAAAGTGGAACTACCTGGAGACTACTTGAGAAGTTGGCCAGAGCGAAGGGGTGGGATGTACACTGGGGCCATTCATTTGGGGTCACTTCCAGTGTCTTCCTCCCCCTTGACATTCTTCAGTCCTCCCATTAGAATGAGTCAGTTAGGAATAGAAATTACTTTTTCCCATTTTGTCAGTGATGAACCTCAGAACATTCAAAGCAGTTGTGACCTCCCATTTGCATCAGCAGGGCCAGGTTCCAAATTAAATCCATTTAACTCCAAAGTCCACTGCCTCCCTTCAGAAACGTGTGTGTGTGTGTGTGTGTGTGTGTGTACATATATAAACATATATGTATATATAGTTCTGTCTCCCTGCTCCTGAGAGAGGCATGGCTCATTTGTTAGCTGTAATGAGGGAAAGCCCTTTGAGTTCCTAATAGATTGCTCACCTGCCACAGTAATGGATCTGGCATTTACTGTGGGTCAGCTGTGGAGCCTTACCCACCAGATGCACCTGTATTCGGTGATGGCAGGAACATACAGACAGCTGCTTACGCATCTCCAATACACCCCCTTTCAAGCAGTGAGCTCAGCTGGAGGCAGCATGAGCCCCTCTTTCAGGAGAGGACAGGACAGAGATAACTTGCTGTAAGTTTTCTATTCATCTAGGGGGTGGTACATCTCCTCTAATGTTTAGCAGCAGGTCTTATCCCAAATAGAATGTGCCATGTACTGAGTGTCTAAGAGTGTCTTTTTACACTCTCTCATAACTGGAAGTGTCCTGGCTCAATGAGCATAGACCTCCATCTGCATAGTTCCCAAATGTTTGAGCTCATATAATTTGACTGTCCATCAATTATCATTGACTAAAAAAGAAAAATAAAAAATTTAGATCTCCATTTAAAAGGAACCGTTTGAAAAAAAAAAAAGAAAGAAATGTTTGTCTGACCAGCCAGTTTTATTCAATGAAAGCACATAGGTCGAACTCAGGAAAGGAATTGTGCTTATGGCTTTGTCAAAAACCTACAGGCTCATCGTAGTGGTGAATGAGTTTCCATCTGTGCAGCAGTGACAGTCACCCTTCATGCGTGTGACGGTCAAGCTGAGTGCTCAGTTGAATTCAGCCAAAGCAATCCAATCAGTAAACAGCCAAAAGTTTTGTTCAGAATCCTTTTCTGTGCTTAATTTCTTTGGTTCTCTGTGTGTGGATTGCCTATGATTTAACTACTAAAATTATCCACAATCTCTGTGAATTTACTGTAAATATTGACCACCTCATAAGCCTCCAAATTTGATGAGAATTACTGTTAAGTAGGTTAAGCAGGACAACTGTTGGGAGGCAAATGGCATATAAGAATGTTTTATCTATTAGAAAAAAAATCATGTAATATTTTTCTTACAACCTCTGGCCCCCAAAGGTATTTTCTAAAACAATCATGTTTTTAGAATAGTTACTATCTGCAGTGAGTGGAAGTTTTGATGGATTAAGATTGTAAAAAAAAAAACAAAAGATTGTAAATTCTTGTGCAGATTTCAAGCACTGAAAGACCAGGGGCAGAGTGAGCAGGCTCAGGAGATAGTCAGAAGAACATAAAGGAGATAGAGCCATGGCAGTTCAGAAATCAGTGTCTTTATGCATCTCTTATAAAATAGGGCTGTGTGGATGCTGGAGGTCAGATAGGCAAGTTTTGAAAGGTATAGATAGCATCAGTGAGTGCAGAGCTTTAGCAAGGCGAAAAGGAGGGCTACAACCTAACAAAGCAGGGTATTTTCAAAATTGGAAGCTAGGAAGGGAAAGGACCACCAGATGGGGAATTTGATGTGGACTGGCACAGAGCTCAGAACACAGAACCTGGGTTAAGTGCTCTCTTTCATTCTCCCCCACTTCTCTCTTTCTCTCTCTTTCCTTCTCCTCTTCTTCCACCCTCTCTCTTATCATCATGAGAGTCCATAGGCAAATCAAATGAAATCTGAAAGGTATTTTTAAATATAAGAGGGTAGAAGTCCCTACATATTAGTGAACTTCTAAAAGCCACACAGCTTATTATCTGAAGGAAGGCCAGAATTCAGCTAGTTGGGTTTTCATCACTGGCTTTTAAAACATCTTAAACATCTGGCTGCTTCTGTATTATCACAAAATATAGTTTTTTCATTCTTTTGCTTGTTTTTAAGAATGTTCTAGAGCTTGACCTTGAACAAGAGTACTTCAAAATGTGGGTGATATCTCTAGAAACAAAAACTGGAAGGAATGTGACCCTTAAAAGGCGCGAGTGTGATACTTGACCGTATTGAACTAAAGGTCATCATGAATTGGTATCTAGGGCTTGATTTATCTTAGTATGCACAGTTAGATTATAAACTATTTCAAAAGATTATTTTATTTGCAATCTGGCCAAACTGACTAGTTTTGGCTGAGGATCCACAGCAGAAGAGGGTCACCAGATGGGGAAGCCTCGTCTCCAGGGCAGAGCCTGAAACACAGCTGAATTTTTAGGTGTTGGCAGTAGAACACCAGGGAACCTTCTGTTCAAATGTGCCCCAGACCCATTAAGTCATCAGCCTCAGCCTGGTTTGGAAAGTGGTTTATGGAGCCTTGGTCGTTTCCTCAGAGTACCACTCTGAGCCACATCCTTTAGGGGAAGCAGGTAGGATGCCATTTGCCACCAATACTCCAACAAAGTTATGGAGTTAACACACTTAGGGGCCAGAACTCAGCATAGTGATTCTGCTTGTTCAGCACAGTCAAGTATATGTCTGTTAATAATAGTGAGAGAAGATGCTTGTTTTCTTTAGGATTGGCCTGTGCTCAAAGCCACTCTATTCATCTGTGAAAGAAGCAGTCTTTCCACAGGCAGAAGAGCCACTCTTCTGAAAGACCACAGGAGCATTCATTTCCTGAAAAACTTTCCAAATGGCTCTCAAGAGCAGCAGTATATGATTATGACCTCATCATTCTGAGACTCACTATCCTCAACTTAAAATCAGGGTCTGGGCCAATAAAATTGGGCAGGAATTAGAACGCCAAGCACTTGTATATTAGGGTCAACAGACATCTGGCTCCAAGCTCTCCTAGTGTTGGCTACACTTTGAAGAACGGGAGTCCACTAGGGCAAGCTTCTGAGAATAGTTTCCTTTGCTTGGTCAGAGCGGGTTAAAAACAGAACAGGTAGTTCTGTCACCCATGTTCCAGGGCCTAGTTTAGACGACAGCTTCTGTGGCATGCCGTTTAAGACTGAAGATGGGCTTATAGAGGGCCACTGAGCACAATAGAATACAGAGCAGAACGCTTGTACTTCATTGTCTAGAGAATAGATGGGTTTCAGCTGCAGGAGAATAAGACCTGCCTGTCAACCATCTTAATAGAACAGGAGAGATACATTTCAATAAGAGAAATGAGTATAAATATTGTGAGTGGAGGAAGGGAGGAAGCACACAGATCACATTTGACTCATCACAGTGGGGGAACTTTTCAAGAACTTCAAATGGGAAGCATGTGGAGCTGAGGCAGGTGGCTGGGATGAATCTCGCAGGCAGATGTTAACATGGAGTGCCCATTAGTAAGGCTCCCACAAGATAGAGGGGACTGGAAACTGCCAGGTTTCTAGGCTCACACTCGTCCCACGCAATGAAAATTCAGCTTGCTCCTTCATTGGCCTTCTCAACCTTTAGTCTGGAGAGGGAGCCCCCACAGGCAGAAGGCCTGCAGCTGTTACCTTTGTGGCAGGTCGCCCCAAAATTCTCTCCTTGTGTCCTTCCACAGGAGGACTGTCTCACTGTTGGCTTAATAGCACATTTTCTGGTGGCTCCTGATTGGCCTTCACACTTATAGACCTTCTGCCTGTGTACACCCTATCCCGTGCTCCTCTGTCTGTGTGTCAGGCCCCTGTGGCATTTCTGAATCCCTTAGAGAGAAGTCTTCCACAAGCAGCATCTTCCCTGGGCTGCACTGCAGCCCTCCACCTGCTTCCTGCATTTCTCACCTCACCCTCTGCAAGATGCCCAGGTGGTGTGGTGTCTACTTGGAGGACTACAGCTCCTTCAACTTCACATGCCTGCGCCTGCCACTTGCTCACACTTTTTCCCGTGGATTCCCTTCTTTGGGGATTTGACCTGTGAAGTGATAGTTCTTCCTGGAGACATCTCTGTCCAGTGGGCCCTTCTGATGCTAATTAGGAATTTATCTCTGTCCCCACCCTATCAATGCTGATCAAAGTATTTTGGTTATCCTAATAGGGTACTTATTTTATGGGGCAAGACCACAATAACAAGGACCACAATGGACACCAGGAAGCTATAATGAAACAGGTTCCAACGGCCTTTGTAGAGATGAGCAACTGATCCTTAACTGGTTTGAGCCACTTTGTCCCTCTTGCCTACATTTTTGTGATAGCTTAACTAACCTGACCTTACCTGACTATACCCTCACCCTGCTTCAGCCTATTCACAAAATAGCACCTAAAACAGCCTTCTTTGAGCTGGACCTTGTTAATCCTGGCCCAAATTCTTGTGGTGCTTTCCAGCTCATTCAGAGCATAAGCCTGACCTCTCCCACCTCAAGTCCTCCATCTCTTTCCTTTGAATACTCTATTCCAGCTACCCTGCTTCCCTACATATTTCTCAACTGTGCCTGGTGGGGGTTCCCACCATAGTCTTTGCACTTGCTGTCACATATTCCTGGAACACTCCTTCCCAACACTCTGTGGTTCACACTCTCATTCTCTTCAGATCTCCATGCACTTGTCCTTCAGTGGTACTTTTCCAAATTTTCTGTATCAATTTAACTTCCCAGCCCCAAACTCCTGTCCCTGTTACCTGATTTCCCTCATCAAATATATGGTTCTATATTCTGGATGTGATTCTATATACAGACTGACAGGTCTCAACGTACCAGAAGATTTTGTATCCTTTCACTATAAGAGAGAGAGACAGAGAGAGAGAGAGAGAGAGAGAGAGAGAGAGAGAGAGAGAGATCATTTCTGCCTCTTTTTATGAGGGCACCAAAGCATTCTGGAAGATTCCACCTTGTAAATTAATGTCCATGAAAGGACCCACCTCCTCACACTATTGTGATGGAATGAAGTCTTAACATGGGAATCTCTGAGAGATAGTTCAGCATTTTGCCTCTGCAGATCCAATTATTTTAACATCCTTCCTGCATGTGAAGTATATTCATTCCATCCCAGGCCCCTCACATGTTGAACTCTGAAACCTAAAGCCTTCAGTTTCATTTAAAAATATTTTTATTTTTGTCTATGAGTGTATTTATTGTTTGCATGTATTTAAATGCACCCATGTCATGCAATACCTGTGGAGATCAGAAGAGGGTGTAATATTCCCCTCGAACTAGAGTTACGGACGGACAAGTTGTTAGCCATCAGGTGGGTGCTGAGAATTGAACCCTCATCCTCTGTAAGAACAGCCAGTGCTCTTAACTGTGAAGCCATCTTTCCAGCCCCAAGATTCAGTTTTTGTATCATTGAAATCAAGTGTAGGTGAGACTTGAAGTCTACAGGAAAAGCTGCTCTCTATTTGTGGACTTACACATAAGCAAACAACTCATGACTCCAGAATACAATAGTGGACAAGACCAGGACTAGACAGTCTCATATTGAAAGGGGGATAGGTAGGGAAGAAGAGGGGCTTCATCCCAAGCAAGCACATGCCACAAGGCACATTCCAGATGACCACACTGGTCTCCTAGACCCTCTAGGGTAACGATCCTGCTGCCATAGCTCTTGGGGGGGGGTGAGGTGACATGTAATGGTCCTGAACAGCTGCGACTGTGATGCTTTTGTATGAAGAAGGCAGTCTGGTCTTTTGTATGAAGGAGGCAGTCTGGTCTTTTGTATGAAGGAGGCTGTCTGTCCTTTTATATGAAGGAGGCTGTCTGGCCTTTTGAAACCAAGTTGACGCTTTCTTCACTCTAGCTTGAACCCAGGGAGTCAACCCTGATCTGTGAATCACCTTCAAGGTCATCCTTCCCCATCTTGAAGACTAGTTCATATTCATGAATGAGTAGCTGTACCATGGACTCATGGAATCTGAGATCTCAGCTAGCTTCACTTCCCCATCTTATGCCCTTCCTCTCCCATCTGCAGCTCCCTGCAGATGTTGCTGCTGTTCCGGGTGTGAATCACATCACACCAATTTCCTTATCCAAGAGGTCAATCGGCCACTCGCCTCATGTTCTCTTACAAGCACACTTTCTCATCTTTTCTAACAGGGAGAAACTGATAAATATTCAGATCTTATGTTCCTACTCCTTTCTCTGATTCCATCTTCTCTTTATGTTTCCTTGATTCCCATTTACCTATTAGTCAAGAGGACAAGAGGACCAAGCTTGTGCTTCAACACATTGTTTAGAAATCTCAGCTAAATAGCTTATCTGTCACTAGCAAATTCTACCTTCCACAAAACACTATGCCATGAACAAAATCCACCCAAGTTCTTCACCAGTTTGTAAGCAGGACTGCTTTTCCTCCAGTTCCCAGCAACATGTGCTTCACTTTTGCCTGAGAGATTATCAGAATGACGCTTACCGTTCATCTTCCTCCAGCATCATACACATAGTTACTTACGTATCCCTCAAAATATGGAGACTTCCCCTTCAGCTTTCCTACTCTCTGAGCCCTCACCAGAGTCAGTTTTATTCCCTCATGTTAACATCCCTCTTCCTAGTATTCTCCTAAGACCTGCTGTAATGGAGGGGCAACCTGCCAGAGGCCACATGCCCAAAAGAGAGTCACCCCCTCCACAAACAGAGACTGCTAATAGCTCCTCCACCAAGAGTAGGACCAAATGGAAGACATTTACTATGGACAAATTTTAAATAGTAGGAGTCTTGATCCCTCTGCATCCAGACCAACTAACACTCTGCTGCCCCTGGGCCCACCCATACTCTCTAGCTAGCTGGGCAATCCCCATGCGGTCCCTACCTGTACCTTGGCCCTGGCTCACCTCCCTGATGATTCTGCCTAAGATCTCCAGAGTATTCTGTTAAGAATCAGAAACAGCCTAAATATCATTCAGCTGATGCGTGGATAATGAAAGTATGGTACATTCATACAATGGAGTTCTGCTCAGTGGTAGAGAAAGATGAAATCTGCAGGTAAACGGATAGAAGCAGAAACAGTTATACCAAGTGAAGTAATGCAGACTCAGAAAAATGACATATGTTCTTTCTAGTTTGTGGAACTTAGCAGGAAATACACACACACACACACACACACACACACACACACACGCACACACACACACACACACACACACACACACACATCCTGATGTGACTTCAAGAGCCAGGAAAGTGGAAAGAAATCATGGAGATGAGTATTCTTGTCACTCATCAAAGAAGCTTCTTTTGCAACAGATGGAGACTATTACAGAGTTCTACAATGGTCACACACAGAAACTTAAGTGTCTGTGAGATGCCCAGCCCTAAGTGACAATTCTACAGTGGAACCTCTACACCCACGGCTCACATACCATAGCAGAACAGGTGAATACTAATGTATCTCTCAACTCTCACCAGTCACATTTCCTTATGCAAAAGAGGGCAATTTACACAGAAAGCCATAACTGGACAAAAGGTAGAGAATAACAGATTGCAAGTGTGTGCCTCTGGACAGGACTTCTACCCTAAACTTCTACCATCTGGGGCTCAGGGACCATTGCAGAAGATGGAGCAGAAAGATTGCAAGTAGCAGGGATAATGGACCACAAGGAAACACCTTGCTATGCAGTGGGGGATTTGCTCATAAGAACTTACAGCAATGTTGACAGTATGCACAAGACCCATGCAAACTGAAACTACAAAAAGTGCAACAAAGAAGCAGGGAAGTGGGTAAGAACCCCAACCTTAGCTGAGGAATCATTGGATTTGCAGCTGATCCATGCGGGGTGAGGGAGACTTGGTCTTCTTTAAGAGAGTAATGCTCTTCACTGATGAGTGGATACAGAAAATGTGGTACATCTACACAATGGAGTACTATGCAGCAGTAAAGAAAGATGACATCATGAAATTTGCAGGTAAATGGATGGAACTAGAAGATTTTATGCTAAGTGAAGTAACACAGTCCCAGAAAAACAAAAAATGAGTGGTATCCCTCATCTGTGGATGCTAGTACCAGGTACCTAGGTGTAAGACAAAATGAGCAACGTTAATATTATACTCCTCATGATCTAAAGACAAATATGCTCTTGTATTGGGAATCCCTACACAGGTTCTAGAGCTGACATAACACATATTCTCAGACCTTGGACTTTTAGTATATGATGGAGGAAGGACATGTGTGCATCTTTTAGGGTAATTTGGGATTAAAATGGAAATATATGAATCAAGAAATATGCTATGGAAATAACTTATGGTTTGTTTCCAAAGGATACAGTGTTAAGATAGGTGCATTGTAACAGGCTGGTGCAACTTAGCCTTTCTGAGTGCTTAATGACCATATCTGAAATCCCTACCAATCTGACCGAGGGACCTGGGGGACAACTTTGTTCCTTGCCCTCAGAGGTCAACCAAGTCTTAGGGGACTATGCATGGGGCATCTCTTGAAAAGTCCTGCAAAGGTGGATCACCAGTCTTCCTGTTCAGGGAGGTCTTGGAGAGCCACTAATGGGTCTTCAGCCAGTGTCCAGTCTATAAAGAGGAAAGTCTGCTCATCCTTCAGAAAAGGAAGCCTGGTCTAGCAAGACCTAATTTTGTCCTCATGTGGATAGAACTGGTGGATGAGGAGCTGAAAGAAGCACGGGTTCCCCCCTCCCCTCCCAAAAAAACCCCAACAGACTCCTGAAGACCAGATTCTCAACTGACCTCAACAAAACAAAACCTTGGTTAATCTGGGTTATCTGTATGATCTTAAGCATCCAGAAGGAAAGTACAACCAGAAATAAATAATAAGACCAGAGCACCTGTAATGCAAACACAAAACTTGAGATGTTAGTAAAAAGACAGAAAGGAAAAAAAAAAAAAGAAAGCACCATTGTTTGGCCTGTCTACAATTCTTACAGGCAGGCGCATATGCTCTGTAGATGCCACTGTTTTAGGCACTCCTCAAAGACATGAGATACAGCTTATTTTACTTTTTAGCCTTCCAATGTGGACTGAGGACTGCTGAGATACTCAGCTTATGAACTAAGCAGCTAATGGAAATTCAGCCTCCTCAGAAGATGGACTGACATTGTTGGATTACCTTGGCAGTATCATGGAGGCCAATGCAGGGGGATCAAGACAGGATGCGTGCTTACTAGACTTCATTTGGGGGCACAATATTTAAAGCAGAAGCACATCAGTAAGGGTTTCCTTCTGCATAAGATTTTTTTTTGTAATGTAATGTCTTAATAATAGTCTACCATCAAATATTTTAGGAATATCTTTAATGTCTACCATCAAATATTTTAGGAATATCTTTAATGTTTAGATAGTATATTAGCAGCATGCAATAATTACATCATAGGTTCTCAAGCAGAGGCAGTCTATTGCAAGGACCTTCTTTGCTGCCAGTTATCATAGGCTGTTTAAAGTTAGAAAACTGAAGAGAAACACTGAATATTGTAGAAATGCACTTTGCTCAGTAATACTTGAATTGTTGCAACATTAGACTATCCATTTGGTTGTTACAGAAAATCCTTAACCGTAATTGATGGTTGTTGCTGTAATAGTATATTGCCTGTATTTCTACCTCTAGTAATGGGCTTTATGTGCTAGATTTCAATATCCTTGAGCTCGGGCAAATGCACAAGTCTTTTTTAAAAGAAACATGGTTTACTTGCACAAAACTGATCAGATTTGAGAGATCGTTAATGCCCTTGAAGTGGTTTTTGTGGGTGTGAAACAAATGGTGAGAATTTGAACTGTTCCCTTATTATAGTATTGAGATTAAGTCTACTTAATCTATTAAACCATGTTCATGCCCTGATTTTATATACTTGTATCTATCAATAAACATTTAAAAAATAAAAATAAAAAAAGAGAGTAATGCTAGGTAGGTTGACCAGGTTCCAGTGGATCGAGGAACCCCTGGGAACAAACTTGACCAGCTAAGCCTTAACATACATAGAAGAATGTATAAAATCCAGAGGGGAGAGGGCCGTGTGGGGGGTGCAGATAGCTGAGAGGGTCTAAATATGATTAAGACACATTGTATGACTTGCACAAAAATTCAACAAAAAATGTATACCGAAAGAAGAAAAAAAGGAACTGAGTCAGGCTTTAAATATTACCAGTTTCCAAAACTACTTCCAGAATTTTAGAGATGTGACCCTGCATCAAGCGTCCTATCTTGGGACCCATTTTTCCACTCTGTCTCCTATATCTCGTGCAGCGTTTAGCAAAATCTGTTAATCTTTTAGCTTGAAAACTCTAATTTACTCCTACTTATAGTTTAATCATAGTCCTCAAATTTTCTGTAATTTTTATAGCTGTGTATTAAAACATGTACGTCATCATCATAGCATGCATGTGGACATCTTTTACTTATACTACGCTTAAAATTCTATAACCACCGATTTTTTCATTACTTTTTTCCCTTTCTGAATCGTGTTTTGTGAAGTTCATACAATATATTTTGACTGTACTTAGATCCCCTTCTCTATCTGTAAACCTCCTTACTAACCTCACCCAATTTCTTATACTTTTATGATTATATATTAAGCAATATAGAGTCAAATTTTTGTCACCAAATATTCTTCAGTTGTATCCACTGAAACCTGTTTAACCTACAAAGATTCTCACCCTTGAATGAGTCTGACTCTCCCCTCCCAGCAGCCATCAGTTCCTAGTACGTCCTCAGGTAGGGTTGGGGTTTCAGTACCTGCTGTCACCATTGCTCGAAGTTCATATGAATAACTGCCCAGCTGTCTGGGAAACTCTGTTTGCTATGATCATCACCACCTCTGACTTTCTACAATAATCCCTGAGCCTTTGGAGGCAGAATCTTGATACAGGTGTCCAATTCAAGGATAATTATCCTGCAGACTCTGATTTTCTCCATGTAGGCCAGTTGCCTTCTGGTGGGAGCTGAGAGATGCCTATGGGTAGAACAATAAGTTGTCAGGAGTGTTTTTTTTCCTATTCTTTATTTTTTTCATTTTTTTTAACAATAAGTAATAATTTATGAGTACAAGCATCCTTCATATAAAACCAATTTGCAAACAGTTGTGCCCAAACCCACACAGCCCAAGGCTCCCACCATCCAGCTGGGGGGGGGGCTTGCATGTTCAATCAAGTTGATCAAATAAGTGTCCAGACTATATTGCTGTAGTTTCACCATTCATCCCAATCACAGCCCTTACATTCTACCACACCCCCTCTTCTGCAGATTGTTCCCTAGGCTTAGAAAAGGGGCACAGGTGGACGAGAAGCAAAATAGTCTACTTTCTCTGGAGCTGTCATTTTGGACTCTGGTCAATTCTGACTGTTTCCTTTCATGGGCTGACAGTTTGTCCAGGAATAACCTTTCAATCCTACTAATGAAGCACAAGAAATTAGATATATAGGTATTTAAACAGTACTAATTGTTATGGTAGGTTACTTTGGTATAGACACAGATATTTGGATAGTATGTTAATCCTTGAATTGTTTTTTCTGTAAAATATGACAGCGTCTTACTGTGGCTTATAACATCTAACCACTAGAGGATGTAAGCTTGTGGCATCAGCTATAGGTTATTCCTCCAAGGAGAGAGCTAATAGCCAATTAGATTTGGGATATCCAGGCATATGGCTGCCACTGCTGCACAGTATTTCCAGGCAGGTGAGGTGTAGCTGGTGCTGATGGAGGAGTCTTACTTAACTCAAGGAGACCTATATTTGCTTTATTGTTTTAGTGGCCTTTGGTAACACTCTCTGGTATTCCAGAGACCAACTGTACACTTGCAAGTGCGGTCTCAATACAGCTTTCCCATGCTTACATCAGGTCTTTGACAGCAGGGCCTTATCGCCTCTCTTCTTGCAGGTATTCCAGTTTACAGGCAAGAAGCCTTTATCTTTTGGGGGGCTTGGATCCCCTGGCCAACATCTCCTTGGTAGAATAATCCATTGCTGATATCAGAGCTCTCCTGTATCAATATATTTTGCTTAAGTGCATAGCTTAAGGAGACTTTAGTATTATATTTGGTTCTGAATAGAGAATAATCCTTTTCACAGTTCCTATGTCTATTAGTCAACTAAGAAGGCAGTTTTACCAGTTTTATTTTTTTTTATTAATTTTTATTTATTTCTGTATGTGTATGAGTGTACTGTCTGCATGCAAGTTTGTGCACCCATGTCGTGCAATGCCGCGGAGGTCAGAAGAGGGTCTCAGATTCCCCTGGAACTGGAGTTCTCCTGGAATTGGAGTTTCAGACGGTTCTCAGCCGCCATGTGGGTGCTGGGGATCGAACCCGGGTCCTCTGTAAGAGCGGTCGGCGCTCTTAACCGCTAGGCCATCTCTCCAGCCCCAGTTTTACCAGTTTTATAAGAGATTGAAAAAATTTAAAAATACTCAAAAGTGGAACAACCAGGAAATATGGTACACTATGAAAAGATCAAACCTCCGCATCATAGGAATAGAGGAAGGAGTCTTTTTAATACTTTATCTATTTAGCAGAATAATAGCATATGGTTTCCCTCTGGCCTGTGGCCTGTCTAGCTACATGTTCCTAGGCCTGATATCACTATCTGGTAGAGACTCCATTTTATAATCTGAACCTTGAATCCAATTAGAAACTGATTGGTTACTCCCATTACAATCATGCCACTATTGCCCCAGAGGCCATAGTTTGCCAGGCCAGTTGCTGTTGAAGCATACAAGATTCACAACTGGGTAAATTTAATTATTAATTTTTTTTCTTCTGGTAACATACATGACATCTTCCACCAGCATGAAAGCCAGTAGAGACAGAGCTTCGAAGTCAGCACCAGCTTGGTTTCTCCTTGTTTTTGCTATTTATCGTGTATGTAGTATCTTCAGCGATAGATCTTACAGTAAAGTCTGGTAGGTAACTGAGAACAGGAGCAGTGGCCAGCACTGTTTGAAGGTCTACAGGACCTCTGGTCAATGGCCTAAAAAAGAGTCCATCCCTGGCATTGGGCTTTTTCTTTGCTAGCCTATGAGGTCTAGTAGAGGCATACCTTGGAATCTTTTATAATATATATGTATATACTTTAAGAAACTTCTACAGTGGTAAGTTTCCATATGACTTTTTCTAAAGGTCTTTAGTGTTATTTATTCCTCCCCATACTTCTACTTCTGTCTTACCCTCCCATGTCCCACACCAATGAACTCTTCCTATTCTATTATTCCCCTTCCCCCCTTTATAACTCTGTAGTCTAGATCCCTTTCCACCTTTTCCCTTGACCGTTTGTTTCCTAATTTCTCTAGTTCTTTCCAATTGAACCATGTATATCAAAGAATTCAAAGCTAGCCTCCAGCTATGAGAGAGAACATGTGACCTTTGTCTTTTGGGGTCTGGATAACCACACATTTTTAAACTAAACTAACAATATATCATATATATTTCCTTCTTTGCATCTACATAGCTAGATGGAATTTGATTTAGTGGGAGTGTGTTTATAATAGGCTCTGTTGAAATTTATTTAACTTTGTGATCCCTAGTCATTTATAAATTTTACTCTTTCAAATTGTACTTCTCAGAATCACTTTATGCATGAAAATGTTTGTATATTTATTTGCATGCTATATTCCTAAAATGTAGACTCTTGCAATAGAATTGCTTGGTCATGGGGCTTGCTTATTTTAAATGTTTATATTGCCAGCCAAATTGCCCTCTAAGAGGCCTACATCAATTAACAATCTAGTGCAGAGAAATGTCATATTCCTGCCCCTTCACCCATAGCAGATACTCTCAACAGTTTACATCTCTGCCAGTGTGATAGGTAGGAAATTGAACCTATTTTTATTTACATATTCTAGTTTCCAAGGGAAGTCATTGTGCATATTTTTTCATATTTCATAGTTTTATTAAATGTTTGTATGTCTTGTATGAATTGCTTGTCCTTGTTCTTCATCCATTTTTCTATTGAGTTATCACTTTTAAAATTGATTTGCGCGTGTGGCAGGTATTTCTAATGTTAACCCTTTGCTATAAACATTGCAAGTATTTGTCCCAGTCTGTCTCCTGTCTTTCAGCGTATTTTATAGTACCATTTTTCATATAATGGTTTCTGATTTGTCAGTAATAAAATCTGCCAATCTTTCCTTTTATGGCTTCATCATTTCCTGATTTGTTTAGGCAGGCCTGTATGCACACACATTGCATTGTGTATTTTTATAAGCCATCTTGAAGTCTTTTAAAAAAGTAAACTCAAGATATAAAGAAATGAATGAATTTAAATGAGAAGAGTTCCTCCCAGGCATGTCACATATGAAGACAGTAGTATCTTATATTTACATACCACTTTTACTTCCTAAGTGTTTTCAACTTTATTTTCTCATTACTCAGCTTTTGCAGTGTATCCAATAGACAGAAGTGCCACAGGCACCCTCAAGCAGCTGCTGGTATAGTTACCTCCATTCCTTCTGCTGCCGCCCCTTGAGGGACATGCAAATCCTTTAGGCTTAGAATGTTGGGGCCCAGCCTTGCCCCAGAGTCCCTGACAACCCACTGCAAAAGCTCCCATAGGTCACCCACTCTTCTATGTAGGTGATGAGTGTGGTTTTCAGAGAACTCTGCATTCACTGCTGAGTGTTCCAGGTCCCCCTTGGCATCCTGCATCCTGTCATTTACAACACCTAGCTGTTTACCTGCAGGATAGGAGCAGTGTGAGATAGCTAGGGCTTTGCAAACACTGAGTGGGTGGCTACCAACTATAGAGTAGGGAGATAGGACAGCTAAGAACTACAGAGTAGGGCGATAGGACAGGACAGCACCAAGAGAATGTTCTCACATGCTGCGCTCTCAGCTTACCTGCTTATGTTTTTTTTTTTTTATTTGTATGTGTATGAATGTACTGTCTGCATGCAGGTCTGTGCACCCGTGTCGTGCAATGCCGCGGAGGTCAGAAGAGGGCGTCGGATTCCCCTGGAACTGGAGTTCTCCTGGAATTGGAGTCACAGACGGTTCTCAGCCTCCATGTGGGTGCTGGGGATCAAACCCGGGTCCTCTGCAAGAGCAGTCGGCGTTCTTAACTGTTAGGCTATCTCTCCAGCCCCGCTTACCTGCTTATGTACTGAGAATCTGAGCAAGGCACTCAGTGTTTAAATGAGGTCACACAAAGGAGAGGAAACAGCTGGGTTTTCAAGCCTCAAGTTTATCAGCTTAAATGCCAGTCCATGGTCTACTCTGTCCTTGCTGTGTGAACATGGGCAAGGAAGTGTCATTGTTCTGGTGAGAATTGTCATTTCAGAACGTTGACATCACAGTCTGCCCTTCATTCCTAGAGTTGACAGGGGAATTAATTTTATTACATATTTCAGGATTTTAAACATAGATAACAAGAAAGACCAGAGATTTTTATTTTTTTACAAAGGAGACTGTAAAACCTCTGATACCACTGGAAGCAGCTGGCTTTGGTGGGCAAATTGAGTTTTGACCTAGGTTTATCATTTTTCAGCTGTGTGACCTTGGGTAAATTATTTAGTTTCTTTACCAGACTTAAGTTCTTGCCTTGCACAAAAGAGATGGCATTAGATCTGCTGTGACTTTGTTCCAGGACCCTCTCAGGTTTTCCATTGTCATTTTAACCCCAAGCTAATAGCTGTGTTCTACCAACTGGAATTCCTTGCTTACAAGAATCCAACATTAACATTAACAAGTTAAAGAGAACATATTATCAGAAATCTGGTGTCATAGGGTTTTGGACAAGCAGGAAGCATGACAACTGGGGGTCAGAGAGAAGCAGAGCAGAAGGTAGCAATGATGAGCATAATGATAATGGTGACAGTGCTGACTGACAATGAAGACACTGGTCACTGACAGAGTCTAACTGGGCATCAGGTACAATTGCAGAGTTTCTTGATTATTAACTCATTCAAACTCTATAAAAACACAAATGACGGACATACTGTTATTCATTTCACTTTACCTAATGAGCAGCTGAGCTCTGTAGATTAAATACAAAAGCAAAGGACAAATAGTCCATGACAGAGCCTCCATTAAATCTCAGCCATGGATTCCAGCTATGGCCAGTCACCACTACTGAAAGATGCTCATTCTAACTAACCACTGCCACCTCCCCACCCCAATGGAACACTCATCCAAGATGCTATCTGATTTTCAATGTTCCATCCCAGGAAGGAAATGTGAGGGAAACCTGAAGTGAAGTAGGATTGGAGGAGGAGAAGGAGGAGGAGAGAAAGGGCAAGGAATAGGAGGAGAAGGAGGAGGACAGGGAGGAGGAGGAGGACAGGGAGGAGGAAAGGGAGGAGGAAGAGGAGGAGAAGGGGAGGAGGAGGGGGGAGGAGGAAGAGGGGGAGAAGGAGGGGGAGGGGAGGAGGAGGGGAGGAGGAGGGGAGGAGGAGGGGAGGAGGAGGGGAGGAGGAGGGAGGGGAGGAGGGGGAGGGGAGGAGGGGGAGGGGAGGAGGAGCCACATTGTTCCTGCAGCTTCACAGATACACACCTGAGGACTTGGGGCCCTCTTCTCTTCTCTGAGAAGAGCCATGGGTCATCCCTCCATGCCAGTGGTGGTGGAAGGAGGAGCACAAATAGAGGGATGGCTCCTCTTCATCTCCAGACTCTGCTGCTGGAAGCACACTTCAAGGCTGTGAGCTCTAGCCACACCCAGCTGGATTACCCAGTCTCATGTCCAGCTAGAGCCTCCCTGGTGCAAGTCTATCCAGGGACAGTTACGGCTGTCTGAGCAACCTGGATGTTACTCAGAGCAGAGTGAGCCCTGGCTAAGGACACTGAAGCTCAGAAGCACAGCAGGTGTCCACAGCAGCCTGGGGAGTGTAGAAACCGAGCCGCCTCCTCACCCCAGCACTATGTACATGATGCTATGGGTTCAGAGTCAAACAGGGGCTGCTAGCAATGAAGAGAAGCCTTTAATCTCTTCCTCCAAGATAGAAGCATGATAGAAATTTTAATGATAGAAATAGAGCCAGAAAGATTATGTGATTTGAATGAGGTCTTAAGCTATTTAGATATGGTAGCGAGAAAGAATCAGGTGCCTTAGAATTGTGATTTTTGTTACTGATAAAGATCTGATATGCTCACAGCAATTTGGGATCAGATGGGAAGAGGGACTCAGAAAACTGAGGATGTGTGCATAGTTAGGTTTTGGCTACCTGTTTTGGAACATGTGTTAATGATATAGTTAACAGTTAAATGATATCGTTAACATCTGAACTAGAGTGGCCTATTAATAGACTGTCACTATAAATGTTTCATGGGAAACCAAACGATCACCATAAAGAATACAAATAGGGCTGTCTGTCATTGTGGGGCAGCTGGGCATGTGAAGCTCTGGTGGAAACAGTTGGGACTGATGCTCCGGTATTACACAGAACAGCGGGAGGGGTAACCACCATTTGCCATTCTTTTCCAGAGTGAACACCTGTAATAAGGTCAAGCACAGTCTCACATGTACATCCTGTGCTTCCCTTCCCCAGAGAAAATAGATCAAAGTAGGTTTCCTTGTGAAGGCTCATTTAGCCTCATTGCAAAGATTCAGGAGATGAAAGAGGAGAAGTGCAATCCAGGAGCACAGAATCAATTAATTTGAAAAACACAGTGTAATACATTGCAGCTGGCTACTTAGGGACACTTAAAATATTGTAAAGCCATTGGAAGGCACGTTACCACTTAGATACACATGATTCTCACCCTTTGTCATATGACTCTAATTTTCTGGAATTTGAATTGCTTCTCTCTCTCTCTCTCTCTCTCTCTCTCTCTCTCTCTCTCTCTGTGTGTGTGTGTGTGTGTGTGTGTACACATACACACATATGCACATGAAGGCTGGAGGTTGATCTCTGGTATCTCAGTTGGCCTTTACCCTAGTTTTTGAGACAAGTTCTCTTCCTGTACCTGGAAAATATCAATTTGGCTAGATTAACTGACCAGTGAGCTCTAGGGAGCCTCTGTCACACAGAGTTGGAATTTCAGAAGTATGATCTCTTCTACTGTTTTTTTTTTTTTTAATTTTTTTTATTAATTTTATTTATTTCTGTATGTGTATGAATGTACTGTCTGCATGCAAGTCTGTGCACCCATGTCGTGCAACGCCGCGGAGGTCAGAAGTGGGTGTCGGATTCCCCTGGAGCTGGAGTTCTCCTGGAATTGGAGTTTCAGACGGTTCTCGGCCGCCATGTGGGTGCTGGGGATCGAACCCGGGTCCTCTGTAAGAGCAGTCGGTGCTCTTAACCGCTAGGCCATCTCTCCAGCCCCATCTTCTACTGTTTTTACATGAGTGCCAGGGCTCTAAATTCAGTTCCTTGTGACCACAGGGCAAGGACTACTGATCAGTCCATCTCCTGAGCCCCCTTCCCTCCTTAGCGACATGCAATGGATTTCAGATCCACACTCAGGCTCTCATCCCCTCCTTGAAGGCATTTTCCTTTCTGTCCAAATTCCTGCTTTTGTTCACTTAAAACATCCACTGGAAATAATGTGTTTTTTTTTTTTTTTTCTATGAAGTTTCTCCATTAGTATCCAGGTTTGTGTTTTCTTCATCGAAAGGGAGGAAATTAACATGGAACAATAACAATGAAACACATCTTGGAGGGCTCATTGTCCTCGTCTCTGTTAGGTATAAGTGTCTTTAGACTCAGGGACTAGAGCTTAGAGTGTTAGCCCATGCTCACAAGGATGTTATCACCCAAGAAGTTTAACAAGAATGCATTGACTGAGTGAAGTGTGCAAAGCTCTGTGCCGATGTGATGTGGGGCCTGCAGGACAGGCAAAGGTGGAGTACAAACCCTCACCTCCATCTACATGGTAGTTAGAGCTTCACCCAAATTCAGTTTTTTTCTGTAAGGGAAACTTCTGGAATCTTATTTTATGTGTAAATAAACAGTCAAAGAAACCTGGTGCTGAGTGTTTTGTGCAAGACACTGTGCGAGGTACTCACAAAATATTACCTGATCTTAAGCTGCATCTCAACCTTGAAGTGTAGACAGCACTCTCATTTTTTTTTTAAAGATTCAGAAGAACCAACCAATTCTATCGGCTGGTGGTTAAGGAATTTTTTTTTTTTACTGTGGATGGTTTAAGATAGTTTTATTTTTTAATATTTATTTATTTATTTATTCTTTTTTATGTGTATGAGTGTACCGTCTGCATGTAGGTTGGTGCGCATGTCGTGCAATGCCGCGGAGGTCAGAAGAGGGTGTTGTATTCCCCTGAAACTGGAGTTAAAGACAGTTCTTAGCTGCCATGTGGGTGCTGGGAATTGAACCTGGGTCCTCTGCAAGAGCAGTTGGTGCTCTTAACTGCTGAGCCATCTCTCCAGCCCCAGCATTGTCATTTTTAATGAGGGGTTCAAACTTAATGAATAGTTAATAAAAGTTTAGCAGCACGTGTGTGATTACCAAATACTTCCTGCACCCTGTTTTACCTTCTTTTAGAAGTTTGTTCAGTAAGAAAATAAGCTTCCTATGTCTCTAGGGTTGACTGAAGACTAATTCACATACACTTGAATGTGTATGTATTTAGGATGGAAAATAAATTTAGGATTAAATTCCATTGTTTTTTCATATAGGGGTGGGTGGGCCAAGGAGAATTTTGTAATTGAAAAAAAAAATACCCAGTTTGTTGAGAGTGGCGTGGATGATGATTCCCAGCAGAAGGGAGAAGACAGCAAGTGTTACCAGCAGTCAGAAGGTCCTCAGTTGCCCTGCAGATGTCAGCAAGGGTGGCTCAGTCTCACACAACCCCAAATTGCCTAGTATTTCTCTCACTCCATTGCTTTTATTCCATATCCCAGACCAAAACCACCAGAAATAAATAAGAAAAAATCCTCAGACAGACTGCATGGTTCCAGTATAATTACAAGGATGGAGACTGCTATGTGAAGCAAAAGGGCGGAACTCAGGAGGAAGGATTAGAGGACACTTAGAGAAGCAATAAACAAAACAGGGGAAGACTACCACCTTCTCTGGGGCTTGAGAATTTGTCATCTGCATAGACTTAAACTCTGTGGCAGATCTAGGTACCTAGGAAGAAGGACAGGGACAGAAATACAGGCGAGCTTTTAAAAAAAAATAGTGTCAAAAGGTAATCAACCTCCCCCTCCCCCTTTCTGCTTTGGTAGAAGAAGAACAACTGTCTTTAACAAGCAGGATGCCAGGTTCCTGATTGGCTGCCTGTGTCATCTACCCCACTATAAAAAGCACAAGTGCTTCTCGAGAGGTTGCAATTCTTCTTAATAAAACACCTTGCAGTAACAAACCCATTTGATAGGCAGACGATGACACAGGCCTTGTGTTACAGGCCAGGATTTATACCAAAATTGTACAGGTCCTAAATGACACAGCCAGGGTTGGAATCAAGATTCCTGACTTCCAATTTAGCGATGTCTGCATTACAGGCAATGGTCCTGAGAATCACAAGGCTGCACTGAGAAGAAGGTAAGAAAGCATAGTCATTGTGTGATTGGAGGGTCCTGGCAAGCTGGCAATTTAAGCATCTTGAAATTCCATCACTCGGGAACCAGCCCTGTATAGCCTCTCCCAGAGATATGTCGTTGCTTTTATCAAGCTATTTTTTCCCCAAATCAACTTCACGGGAGCTATAATTTATATACAAAGAAATTCAAACATTTTAAGGTTGATGGCTTTTGACAAATAGTGTACAGTCATGTAATGACCACCTTAATCAGGATATAAAACCTCTCCAGCTAGTAAGAGCACCTTTCCTTTCCCTGTACAGGGTTTTCTCTCCACAGCACCACGTTTCAGGCAGCCAGTGCTGTGATTTCTGTAATAGACAGGATAATCTACTTTGTATTTAGATTCACACAACACACATTCTTCAGGATGAGCCCCCCCCCCCACTGCACCTGTCTATGATTGAGGAGGCAGGAGGGCTTCATTATTTGTTTCTTTGTTTTAATTTTCCCATTTTTCTCAACTTTCTTTCATATTTTTATTTTTATTTGTATCTTTTACTGTGGTTTTCCAAGACTGGTCTCTCTATGTAGCTCTGGTTGACCTGGAACTTTCCACGTAGACCAAACCAGCTTCGAACATGTGAAGCTCCCTACCCTGCTTTTGCCTTCTCAGTGCTGGGATTGCCAGTGGACACTGCCATACCCAGTTTTTTTGTGTGTTTTTGTTTTTAAGATATTGCCTCTCTGTGATACCCAGGCTCTCCTTAACTCAGAATCCTCCTGAGTCAGCCTCCCAATTTACTAGAATTAATAGGCACACACCTTGGCAATACCTTATTTTTTTTAGCACATGCATTTATTTAAGGAAATTTAGCTGCTTTCTAGCTCTAGGCTCTTATGAATAATAATGTCATAGACATTTGTGTGCATGGCATTTCATGAACATATGTTTTTGTATCATGGGGCAAATGCCAAGATCAAAATGGCTATATCACATGCTCTGTGTATGCTATACATTATAAGGTAGAGGACAACAGTTTGAAAGGTGATTGATCCCTGTTACCACACAAAACATACAAGCTTTCCATTTGCTTTCCATTTTTACAGTTTGAAATTGTGTCTCTTTTGTGGTATAATTAAGTAAATATAATAAAGAAAATGAGTAAGTATGGTTACTAGAATTAGTGAGACATAATTGCCGTGATTTACAATTCATTCATTACAAGTATATAATCTATGGGTTGAGGCCTGTTGGCAGACATACAGCCACCAATCATTTGCTATTCAGGACAATCATTTCTCAAAGATTTTTTTTTTACCCTCCAATCTTTAGCCTCTGAAGTCACATGTAATCTCACCTCTCAACCCAGTTTTCTCTGCTGTAAAATGTCAAATACTCCTAACTACCATCTATCTCTACATGGAATATATTCTATAATGGCTAACATCCTGGAGATGAGCTATTATTGGTCTCTTTGTTGACTTAGTGTAGTTTTGAGGTTCATCCATGTTACACCTCATAGCAGACTTCATTCTTTTTATAACTGAGTGACAATTCAGTGTGTAGATAGTTTACATCTTGTATCCATTCATTAGTTAATGGATGTTTAGATTATTTCTATTTTTTGACTATGACTATTGGAATATATTTTTTGTTTTTTATTTAATTTATTTTTTATGTGTATGAATGTAATGTCTGCATGTAGGTTTATGCTCCCGTGTTGTGCAATATCGAGGAGGTCAGAAGAGGGTATTGGGGGTCCTCTGCAAGAGCAGTCGGTGCTCTTAACCACTAGGCCATCTCTCCAGCCCTGGAGTATATTTTTGACTGAATGCATATTCTTTTTTATCTTGGTTATATATCTAGGAATGAAATCACTTGGGTATATGGCAAATTTGCTTAATCTTTTGATTAAGCTACCAGAATACTTTTTTTTTTTTGTAATTTTCTTTTTTTTTTTTTTTTTTTTTTTTTTTTTTTTTTATTGATGCTTTGTGCATTTCGTACATCATTTTCCAATTCAGATCAGGCATTTTTCCCTTTCCCTTCCCCCGACCCCCACCCCATCCCAGATCATGTATTCTGCCATAACTGTCTTGCATCTTTCTCTGTTTTTTTTTTATTTTTTAACAATAAGTGATAATTTATGAGTACAAGCATCCTTCGTGCAAAACCAATCTACAGGCTGTTGTGTCCAAACCCCCACAGCCCCACCATCCAGTGGGGGGTGACATGTTGTTTGTTCAATCAAGTTGATCAAATGAGTGTCCAGACTACATCGCTGTAGTTTCACCATTCACCCCAATCGGAGCCTTTACATTCTACCACGCCCCCTCTTCCGCAGGTTGTTCCCTAGGCTTAGAAAAGGGGCACAGGTGGATGAGACCGCACATGCAAGTGTACAGATGGCCTCTGGAATGCCAGAGAGTGTTACCAAAGGCCACTAAACCAATAAAGCAAATACGGGTCTCCCTGAGTCAAGCAAGACTCCACCGTCAGCACCAGCTACACCTCACCTGCCTGGAAATACTGTGCAGCAGAGGCAGCCATGTGCCTGTATATCCCAAATCTAATTGGCTATTGGCTCTCTCCTTGGAGGAATAACCCATGGCTGATGCCACAAGCTTATATCCTTTACAGGTTAGGAGATGTTATAAGCCACAGTAAGACCCTGTCATATTTAACAGGGGGGAAAATGTAATTCATGGATTAACATATCATCCAAACATATGTGTCTATGCCAAAGTAACCTACCATAACTATTAGTGCTGCTTAAATACCTATATATCTAACTGCTTGTGCTTCATTAGTAGGATCGAAAGGTTACCCCTGGACAAACTGTCAGCCCATGAAAGGAAACAGCCAGAATTGACCAGAGTCCAAGTCAACAGCTCCAGAGAGAGTGGACTGTTTTACTTCTCATCCAGAATACTTTTGAAACTTGCATTTTCATTTTAATTCTCATTGTAACATATCCCATTTCTGGTATTTCAGTATCTAATCAAATGGTTGACATTATCTTCCATTGGAATTGTGGCCTATGTAATGAGTATAACGTGTTGTCTCAATGTAGTTAGGACTTGAATTTCTCTGTTGGCTGATGATATGAACATCTCTTTATGTGTTTATGAGCCATTTATATATCTTCTTTGGAAAAATACCTACTAAGTACTTAACCGTTTTAATTGGGTTATCTTTTTCTAGTAAGAGTTCTTAATATATCCTACATGTGAGCCCCTTACCCAAAATATCATTTACAGATATTTTCTATCATTCTGTAAGTTGTCACTTTACTTTCTTGATGGTAATCTTTGAATCACCACACATATTTTATTGACAATCATTTTAGGTTTATTTTTCTTCTGTTGCTTGTGCTTTGGGTTTTATAGCTTAGAAAAACAAAATCATGAAGATTTACTCTTACACTTTCTTTTAAGAGTTTTCTGTTTTATGGTTTTCATTTTCAGTTAATTTTGTATATGCATATGGTAAGGAACAACTTTGTATTTAGCAAGTGAGTGTATCTAGTTTTCTCACCTTTTGCTGCAAAGAGCATCCTTCTCCCTGAGTTGTGATATTCTTGCCTAAAGTCAAATGATACCAAATGCTGAGTTGGAGTGTGGTTTCCAGAGACTCAATGTACCTGTAAAAAATCTATCCATTTGTATTGATTTCTATAGTTTCCTGTAACTTCATGGTCAGATTTGCAATCTGCAAATATAACTCTTTTAGATTTTTTTTTCTTCGATTTCAAAATTGTTTTAGATTGTTACAGGACCCCTGATTCAAATTATACAAATTTTATAATCAGTTTGTCAATTTAGCAAAGAATGCAGCTGGAAGTTTTGATAGCAATTACATTGAATCTCTGAATCAATTTGGAGAACGTTGCTATTTTAACATCAAATCTTCCAGTCATGAACACAGGGTGTCTTTCCAGGTACTTGGATATTCTTCCATAACTTTCTACGTTTTTTGTGGTTTTCAGAGTATCAATCTGACACTCTTTTATTCACATAGTTGGTAAGCACTTCATTCTTTTTGGATACTGTAAATGTAATCTTTTTATGAGTTTATTTTCAAGTTCTTCATTGGAATTATTCTGGAATTCACATCAGTTGGGCACATTGACTTGTATCACCTGTTATCATCAATAGTGCTCTAGTGAATTATTCTTCTTTCCCAACTTCCATGCCTTTTTTTCCATTTTGTTTCCTGTGCTCTATGGCTAGAAACTACAGTGCAGTACAGTGTTGGATAGAAATATTTAAGAGTGGACACCCTCTTCTTGTTCCTGCTTTTATGGAAAGCACCTTCCACATTGATTGAAGAAACTTCCTGCTATCCCTGCCTTTTTAATGTAAACTGTACTGATTAATTTCCTTCTTCATTTGTTGAGAGGATCTCATCATTTTCCTTTCATTCAGTTGAAATGATGCCTTACAGGAAATGATTTTCAGATGTCAAGCCAACCTTGTATTCCTGGTATGAATCTCATTGAGTCATACTGTATAAGCACTTTTATATGCTGATGGATTTCACTTGGTAGCATGGTGTTGCAGGGTGTAATAACACGTGCAGTGTAAAGTCAGCTGTGTGTTCAGAACCAAAGTTGTAGTTGGATCACATGACATAACACAGGCAAACAGAGCCAGAAAAACTTCAAACTTATGGCACATTTCATTTTGAATTAGTTTGTGATCATTGAGTGTTTAGAAATTTTTATTATTGCCAGGTATGTTCATGACCCCCACATTCACTTACCCACATGGAGACACAACTCACAGTTTAAGAAGCTGGCATGTGGACTGTCTTAGAGAATGTAACATGTGGCTTTGACAAAATACTGCCTTTGTAAGAAGTTTTCATGTCAGTCTTTAGAATTTTGGCAATCAATGAGTGCTAAATATTGTTTCATTTTGCTAAGTTGTCTTTCTATTGATGAATAGTTTAAAGCATCTGTCAGTGTTTAGCAGACCATTTCTATATTTGCTTTTTAAGTTATTTACATATTTAAAAATATTTATTGTTATTGAATTACAGATACATCTTAAGTTTGGAATATAGACCTCCATAAGAGATACATAATATATTTATTGTAAGTGTTTTCTTTCATTCTTTGGTGGACACTTTCAATTTCTACAACTGTGCTCTGAAAAGCTAAAAGTTTTACTTTTTGAAAAAATCCAAACAACCTGGTTTTATACTTGACTCTACTTTGTACATGATATTTATAGTCACTCTGAGGATCTCTGACCACCTTAAGTTTATGATAATGTTCTTATACATTGTCTTCAAGATGTTTTATAATTTTATTTTTTTACTAAATGTATGAAACACTTGTGTTAATTTATATACAAGAGGGTCGGGGAATGTGTGTTTTTCACTTTTCTGGATAAAGAATCTAGTTGCTTATGAGCAAATGTTCATTGACTTGTCAAAATCATTTGATTGGATATGAACAAGCAGTTGGACATGGATTCTACTTATTTGTCAATTATTTATCCTTACTATGGTAGTTATTCTAACTCTATAGTTAGCCTTAAATGAAATCATACATGTCTACCAGGTCAAATATAATTGAATAATTTTGTTCTACTTTAAATGCTTTATATTTCAATATATTTTATAGTAAATGTCAATTTCTGGGGGAGGAGAGAAACTCTGGTATGTAATACCCTAACCCAATCCCCAACCCTAACCCTAACAATAACCCTAGCACTAGACCTAGACCTAAGCGTATGCTTAACCCTAACCCTAGCCCAAACCCTAACCTGAACACTAAGACAAACTGTAAGATGAACCCTAACCATAAACCTAATCCTAACCCTAACCCTAATCATAACCCTATACCTAACCAAAACACTAAACCTAAACCTAAACCTAACACTAACCCTAACACCTAACCCTAACCCTAACATTAATCCTAACACTAACCCTATCCCTAACCCTAGCCATAAACCTATAACTAACCCAAAGCCTAGAACTAACACTAACACGAAACCTAAACCTAAACCAAACCCTAACCCCTAACGCTAACCCAAACACTAACACTAACACTATCACTAAACCTAACCCTAACCTAAACATATCCCTAACCCTAACCCTAACCCTAACCCTAACCCTAGAACTAAACCTAACCCTAACTCTATCCATAACACTAAACTTAACACTAACCCTATACCTAACCCTAGGTCTACCCTATCCCTAACGCTAACCCTATAACTAACAGTAGCTCTAAAGCTATCCCTAAACCTAAACCTAACCCTAATCCTAACCCTAGCCCTAACCCTAACCCTAACCCTAGCCCTAACCCTAGCCCTAACCCTAGCCCTAACCCTAGCCCTAACCCTAGCCCTAACCCTAGCCCTAACCCTAACCCTAACCCTAACTCTATCCCTAACCCTAACCCTAACCCTAACCCTATCCCTATCCCTAACCCAGACCACTGGCAAGCCTGGCCACTTAGAGTGGTGTTTGGGAACTTGATTTGTAAATAGTTTTCTCTATTTGTTAGAACAAGAAAGACTGCCTATCAAAGTGGGCTCACTGTGCTTGCTTTCCTTCCTGGACTCTGGAATTCATCGGAGGAGGCAGATGAGTCCACTGAGTCTTTACAGGGCTTCCTTGTACAGGAATGCCACATACATGTGGCTGCCTTTTCTGTGCCAGGGCACAGAGAGTTCCATGTCACTCATTTGAAGGAAAGAACATGAAAGTATTCACATGAGCTCCTCAGGGTCTGTCTGCATCTTTGTTATGACCTGGTTGCACATCCTTACCACAGCACTGTAACAAATCTTAGCCTCAGTGCAACTACATCCTGGATTTTGGGAGTCTTCCAGCATGGATCAGAGGTGCAGGGGTATCTCAGGGTCCCCTGGCACCGTATTGAATTACTCCATTCCAATATGTTGTCACTACTCTGTACTAATATAATTGATTTTCTTAAGTTGACCTTGTATTCTGGGACATTACTACTGCTGCCCTTTGTTGTAGCAATGCTTTACAGATCTCTTCAGTTTCTTAATAGCATCATGCCATTTGAGGGCAGAATAGCTTTAATTTTTCCTTTCCAATCTATAAACCCTTCCTAGATTTTTGTTTGTTTTCTGTTATCTTGCTATAGTCAGGACTTCTACGGATGGAAGTGGAAGTTGAGTACATTCTTGCCTTGTTTCTTACTTAGATGAAAATATTTATTCTTTTATTTTTAATTTGGTGTTTATTTTAGCTACTTGTCTATTTTTAAATTTTATTTTATGTTAATGAGTGTTTTGCCCGAATAAATGTAAGTACACTATGTGCATGTAATGCCTGTGGAGGCCAGAAGAGGGCATCAGATCCCCGGAACTAGAGTTACACGTGGTTGTTAGGCTCCATGTGGGTGCTGGGAACCAAACCCAGGTCCCTCTGCAAGAGCAGTCAGTGCTCTTAACCACTGAGCTATTTCTCCAGCCCCACTATTGTATATTATTTAACGGATTTACCATCACATGATATTTTTCTTAGAGAAGATTTTCCCCAAAACAAGTAATTATACTATAACACATACTGGGTAGATATCTGGTGACAAAGGATCACAAGACAAGGCCACTACTGATATGGATAAAGAATTGAAAGATGATATTATCCTGCCTAAGGAAGAACTTGGCCCCCTTTTTAGGTTTTCTTTAACTTATCTTTCTTCTTCGTCACTCAGTGTTTAACACATAATAATAAGAAAAAACTTTTTGGAATACTTAAAAGTCAACAGCTCTAATCATCACTTATATTGTTGGATCCCATGATTTTATTTGGTAGTGTAAATCAATAACTGTTCCTTGTAGAGGTATATTGTGAAATATTTCTGGGAACAATGACATGAGCTTGGGATTTGCCATGTGTTTTCATTGCTGCATGTTCCCTGGGGCCCGACCACTGCTTAGATCCGGGGATGAGGTGCATCACATGTCCTAGCATCCAATGCAGGCAGATACTTCTGTGTCTTTGAACTTTCTGCATATCTTCTGTTGTTTCTTGAGAATTCCTATTCATTTGCTTGACTTCTGCTCCACTCAGCCAGTAACCTCTGTGATTGCCCACACTCTAAGTCTGATGGTACTAGATCATACCCAGACACTTATAGTGGGAGTTTTGGACTAGACACAAAGGGTCATCTGTCTCTACCTGGAAAGTGTGGGGTCCCAGCTAGGAAGACCTGAAGGCTGGGAAGGAGTTGGAAGCTGGAAGTAGCAGGCGTCTAGAGACATCTTCGCTGATCTGTGATGAGTGTTGCCTAATATCTCTACCATGTCTGCAGAACTATTTCACAAGGTCCCTCTAGGTAGACTCTCTCCTGGTCTCACTTGGGCTTCCTCAGAACACAGCAGCTGGGTTCTAAGGAACAAGTGAAAGCTATCAGAGCCCCACGCAGGTGTCCAGGGGAGGAATGGCAGTCTTCATTTCAATGGGAATACTGTCAGAGCCCTGTGACAGGGAAGATAATTACCAGATAATGCTGTTCCAGCCTCTTTATGTTATTTTGTGTTTCTACATCTTTGAACTTCCTTTCTTCTTCTCCTTCCTTCTCTTCCTTCTTCCTTTCTCCTCTTCCCCTTCCTTCCTACCTTCTTTCTTTCTTTCCTTCCTTCCTCCTCCTCCACCTCCTCCTTTCCTTCCTCTCCCTCCTCTTCCTCCTTTTCTTCTTTTAACATAGAACAAGTCACAGTTTGGCCTGTCATCCCTGCACAGGGGCCATGCTATCTTCTCTGTATCATTCTATTTTAGTGTATGTGCTGCCAAAAGGAGCACTGACATTGCCCTTCTTAACCTTACTTTGGGCTCTTTATTGCTCAGATGCTGATTGTCTCCAGGTGACTGTGACCTGCATCCGCGCTTCATTCTACACTCTCTCCTTTTACCTCGCTCCAGCTTTTGGCAGTGTCAGCTGAAATGAACACGGAGTGAGCAGATCTGGGGCCCTCACACTTGACTCTCTCACATGCCCTACAGGCCAATTCAGATTTACATTACCCAAATGGAATCGTATTTCTTTTTGATGGCCTCCATGTCATATTATTCCACATTTTTAGGAAATGCACCTACAGTCTGCCTTCCCACTTAACTTGGGTGTTAATTTAGATGCTTCCTTTTTTCATACCACATATTTTCAATCAATTAATTCTTCTAAATTTCCAAATGCCAATATATCTACCTCTCTTACATAATTCTTACTACCACTACCTACATCTTAGCTCTTGACATCACTGAGTCCTTCCTCCTTCAAATCCATCTGTCCTTCTCTACTTCACTTTCTTTTCTGTTCCCAGAAGTTACTTTCTGTCATACATATTTATGTTTCTCACATACACACAGATAAATAATCATGTAATTTTCTTAAAAAACTAATTTCCTGGCAGCATGGTAGTGCACAGCTTTAACCCAAGCACTTGAGAGGCAGAAGTAGGTGGCTGTCTGTTAGACTGAGGCAAGCCTGGTCTACATAGCAAGATCCAGGATCCAGGCCAGCTGGGGCTACAGAAAGACATTGTCTCAAAAAAAAAAAAATGACCAAAATAGAAAAGAATTCCTCACTTAATCCAACACATTCTGCCTAGTAACTCGTATTGTGTGCCAGTTGTTTCTGTTGGAACATAATACCCTGGACTACGTGTGTCTAAATAAAGCTGCCTCTGACACACCTCTGAAACTTGTTATAGATATTAAGAGTTGGAACTGAATTTTTATTTTTATTTTTTTTTTTTAAATTTTTTTTTTTATTAATTTTATTTATTTCTGTATGTGTATGAATGTACTGTCTGCATGCAAGTTTGTGCACCCGTGTCGTGCAACGCCGCGGAGGTCAGAAGAGGGTATCGGATTCCCCTGGAACTGGGGTTCTCCTGGAATTGGAGTTTCAGACGGTTCTTAGCCGCCATGTGGGTGCTGGGGATCGAACCGGCGTCCTCTGTAAGAGCGGTCGGCGCTCTTAACCGCTAGGCTATCTCTCCAGCCCGGAACTGAATTTTTAAATAAATAAACTGTGGAGGATTGTAGGTGTTCAGTAAGTGCTATGATATGCTCCATGAGAGAAAAAAATGCCCTTTGTGGGTCTGAGCCAGCATTACAGGGAAATTCCTGTGCACAATTTGTGTAGGAAGAGTGATTTACCTGTTTGCATATTGGAAATAAATTGGAGGTTTGCTAGCAGAGCTCCCCGAATTACATTAAAAGTGGATGATGTCAGTATCTCATGTGCAAACAGTAACATACCATCACAAAGTCCAGAATTGTCCATCAGATGTGTACTGTGCATAACAGCAGGCTGGTCCTTGGTGACAGTAGACTGAGCAACTGCAGAGCATACTAGGGAAGCATCCAGAGCCACCCAGTGTGCCAGCGCCTCCTTGTTTTCAGGATGGCTTCCACTTCAATGTCCGCATGCTTACAGGGTCTCATCCAACTCTCAAAGCAATAAGCATGGGCTCTTCCTCCAGCCGTTTCCTACAGCCTGTCCATGTCCATGAGGCCGAACATTGAGGCGAATGTAATTTTCTCACCACTAGCTTCTTTCAATCTTTTAGAGCCTTGTTTTCTTTTTTTCTGGCCCCTATCATTTTGAAGATATTTTTTATAATAATCATGCATCTTCATTTAAGCTTATTCGACACTCACTTGCTGTTAAGAAATGCCATGCTGACACTGAGGACCAGCATTCAGTATGTGCATTCTGATAACAGATACAAAGGAGGCCCTGGGAGTGACCGGTAGTGATTCACAGCATGTCTAGGTTTTCACTGGCTAAATATTCTTTTAATCTGCTAAGTCCACTTAACCAGTAATGATGCATAACCACAAACCTGAAGAGTGCAGGAAGTGTAGAGTTGCAGGGATGGCTCAGGGGTTAAGAGCACTGGCTGCTCTTGAAGATGAACTAGGTTCAGCTCCCAGGTCACCCCCCCCATGATGACTAACAATGGTCTGTAACTCCAGTTCCAGGGGATCCAGGGGCCCCCTTCTGATCTCTACAGGCATTATAAGACATGGGTGCACTTCCATACATGCAGGTGATACACTCATACACATAAAATAAAAATAATAACAAATAATAACCAAATTTAATAAAAAAGGAGTGAAGGAAATTTTCTTAGACCAAAATAACATTGTTAATTTTCTTCATACATGATCATTTTAAAGTACTTACCTGACAGTGTCTACAATAAAGAAATTTCCATACAAACATTAATAAGTATCCCAAGAGAAAAATAGTACATACATATGCATAATGTGTGTAGATGTGTACATGCACTGTTTTCCATGACTATGCCAATGCACAGATATACATACCAGAAAATCCTTTGCTCATGTTCTCCTGATAGTTGGTATTGGGCCTGAATAGATGGCTGGCACTTTCATCTAGCCACAGGGCAATGACTCTGGGAGAATCTTCTTTCGTTAACAGACATCCAGTCTGTAAGAGCAGATGCCTAGAAACACACACCTCTGGTGCTCTGAAATGCACAGCTCAAAGACTGAGCAGACAGGAAGATTTCACTTCACAAGCAGGTCAAGCTTGGACAGATTTTTCTTTTAGGTTCAGACTGAAGGTTAATCACATTATCTAATAAGTGGTGGAGAATATAGTCTTGTGAATTCTCAAAGTTATGGGTACTATCAAAAATTAACTTCCCACAGGATGAAAAGAACGAGAAATCTGAGAATTCTTTCAAGTCTAAAAAAAGTATTGTGATATTAAAACAGATGAAATTTATTTTTTATTAAGTTCTGCTTCTAAAATTTCAGTGTGCTTTAAGCCCACATCTTATAATGCTGTTATATTTTATTGCCAAAAGTAACTACATATTGATATTCTAGAAATGCCGCAGGGCCTCTTTGTAACTAGTTGCTATTTTACTTCAAAAAATAAATAATGCTTCCTGTTTTTACTTTTACTTATCTGGAATAAGTAGATATTGACATCTACTGAAGTCAGTATAAAGATTTATTTACCTGAGTGCAAATATTGACCAATAGGGAGCCTGGCTCAATGTTTATATTGAAGGACAATAAATTGTAATATTGACTGGGCTGAGACATCAATATTTGCATTGTCATAAACATTTTTAAAAACCTTCATGAAATATTCCTCAGAAATATTCTTGCCATCAGAGTGGCTGAACCAGAGCTGTTTGGGGAATAGCTTGTGTCTAGAACTTCATAGGTAAATTGAAACAACTATAAATTGTCCTGGTTTCCAACTTTACATAAAGAAACATTTTAAAAAATATTTTATGCCTGGCGTGGTGGCACACGCCTTTAATCCTAGCACTTGGGAGGCAGAGGCAGGCAGATCTTTGTGAGTTCAAGGCCAGCCTGGTATACAGAGTGAGTTCCAGGACAGCTGGGNTCCTGGCATGTGCTCATCATGTGTGTGTGTATATATATATATATATATTTTTTTTTTTTACCAGTTTTATTTTATGTGAATATATGTATTGCCTGCATGTATGTAAATGCACCTGTATTGTGTACTACTTGCAGAGGTCAGAAATGGGCCACAAATCCCATGGAAATGAAGTAATAGTCAGTTGTTAACTGCCATGTGGGTGCTGGGAACAAAACCTGAGTCCTCTGCAAAAGCAGCCAGTGCTCTTAATGATTGAGCCATCATTCCAGCCCCTATTTTGTTCTTATTTTATTTGTTAATTAATTAATTTATTTTTAGACAGGCTTTCCATGTAGCCCCAGATAGCCTGGATCTCCCTAGGAAACCAGGTTAGCCTCAATCTCACAGAGATCCACCTGCCTATGCTTTCTAAGATTAAAGGTGTGGTCTACCATGCCCGGTTTGTTTTAATTTTTGAGACAGTCTCACATTATATCCCATCCTAACTTAAAATTCACAATCCTCCTGCCTTAGCCTCCTCAGTGCTGGGAATATAAGTGTGTACTAACACACTTGGTTTATTTATTTATATTTATTTATTTATTTATTTATTTATTTTTGTCTTTTTGAGACAGGATCTCCCTTTAGTCCTAGCTGGCCTGGAACTCACTATGTAGACCAGGCTGGCCTTGAACTCACAGAGATCTGGCTGCCTCTGCCTCCCAAGTGCTGGGGTTAAAGGTGTGTGCCACCACGCCGCAGCTTTTCTCTTGTCTTTTTGAGACAAGGTCTCCCTGTAGCCACAGCTAGCCTAGAACTTGCCTCTGTCTCTTGGGTGCTGGGTTTAAAGGCATGTGCCACTACTCTAGCCTTAATATCTTTTTAATACTAGAGTAAATAAAATAATAAAATCAGCATTTAGCCCATGTAACAGATTGTACAGTCCACACAAAATCTCACCACTGATGAAGACCTTTGTCTTCATTTTTGGCTTTCTAAGTATGAATGATACATTTGTGCATTTATATTGCATATTTTATTTTATCTGATCTTTGACGTTGATTTTTAGTCATATCACTTTGTTTATGTGTCTTTATATATTCTGTACCTAGAAGAAATAAAATATAGGCAGTCCCTATTATATAGTATAGGAACTAAGTGTCCTTCGAATTCCTTCTGGTTTTGTTGGGTTTTGTTGTTGTTGTTGTCGTTGCTGTTGCTTTTGTTGTCGTTGTTGCTATTGTTTGTTTCCTAGTTTGCTTTCTTACTTTTTGGACAGAGTTTCATGCAGCCCAGGCTGGCCTCAAATTCTCTACATAGACAAGGAGGTCACTGAATTTCTGGTTTTCCTGTCTCCACCTATCAAGTCCTGAGCTTGCATGTGTACCCCACAGCACCTGATATAGGGTGTGCTAAGGATCAAACCCAGTTCATCTTGAATGCTAGACAAGCACTCAACCATCTGAGCCACACCTTAAACTTCCTTAAAATTCTTTTTACAATATAAAATTGATTTATTATAATGAGCACACAAATAAAAACATCATACAGCTAGATTAATTTAGCCACTTAAATGAACACTTAATTCTTAATTTTCTTCAAATCAGTAAAGTCATGACTTACTTTAGTCAGCCAAGAAATTCTAGATGAATACTCAAAATAATTACTACCACATTCTGGAGAAGTACAGATTCATTGCCTAGCACAGGACTTGGATCATGAACAAATGCCATTAGGGGCAGGGGACATAGCTCAGGGGTTGAGGGCTTATCTAGTATGCAGGATGCCCTGGGCTCTGTCTTCAGCACTGCCAAAAAAAAAAAAAAAAAAAAATAGGGAAATGCAATTATGACAACATCCTGATCAGAGATTAACGAGCTCAGGAAGAAGAGCAAAATATGGTGCCTATTAATGCTTGAGTGTGAATTTGGATGGATGATTAAGCATTTAAAAATATTTGCATCATGGTTATATTCCTAGAGGATGATTTTTATTTTTTTTTAAGATTAAAAAGGAAAGAAAAAAACAGCCACTTGTATAGTTGCTAAATATCTTCTTTAGGCTCTTCAAAACACCCTGTTTTAAGTCTCAGGAATGACAGTGTTTTAGTGAAAAGGGCTAGAAAGTGAGGCCCAGATGGGCAAGGATAACATGGGCCTTTCCTGTAAAATGAGGGACTTCTGAGAAAGTAGACATTTTCCTGCCAATAATGGTGACTGCAGTGTGACAGCTCTTGTTCTGAGCCTGTGGCAAACCCCTTTTCTTTTTTTTAAATTTTTTTAAATTTATTTTTGTATGTGTATGAATGTACTGTCTGCATGTAGGTTTATGCACCCGTGTCCTGCAATGCCGCAGAGGTCAGAAGAGGGTCTCGGATGCCCCTGGAACTGGAGTTCTCCTGGAATGGGGTTACAGATGGTTCTTAGCTGCCATGTGGGTGCTGGGGATCGAACCCGGGTCCTCTGCAAGAGCAGTCGGTGCTCTGAACCTCTAGGCCATCTCTCCAGCCCCAGCAAACCCCTTTTCTGTCATCACCAGGAATCCTCCTCACATCCTTCCTGGTCTTACCTCTTCCCTGCCCATTGACCCTCCTCCTTCCCTCTGGGGCAGACACCTAGTAAAGGAGGGAGGAGATGGTTGGTTTCCCAGTGGGTACAGGACAGGCGTTGGATGGCAGAGCAGCTCAGTGCCTGCAGACATCTGACCTAACTCTACGAACCTCCTCTGTAAAGCACAGTTGGCTGTGAGTGTTAGAAAAAAACATGTATGTGAAATATTTAGTACACAGTTTGCCTTCCAAAAGAGATTCTCTCCTTCTCTTGGCTTTCCGAGAAAGAGCATATGGGCACACCTTAAGTTGACTGGGTAAAGGTGTCAGAACAAAGTGCCACAGGCTAAGTGGCTTAAACAGGCATCATTGTCATGGAACTTTGGGGACTAAAATCCATGGTGAAGGTGCTGGTACAGTTGATTTACATAGAGGCCTCGCTCTAGGTGTGAAGACGGCCACCACACATTGCTATGTGCCTACTCCTTGGTTTCTTCTTATAAGGACACTGGCCATATTGATTAGGGTCCATCCAATAGCCTTTCTGTCATCTTAATCATCTCTGTAAAACCCTATTTCCAAATGCTCCCACCCCAAAGTGCTGGCAGTAGGACTTTGGCTTGTGACTGAAGGTAAAGGTGTAAAATGCAGCTCATAGACCTTGCCACTGCCCCCAGCCCCTTCCAGCTCTCCACCGAGAGCCTGAACTGATTTTCTTCAGCCTCCTTAGGGTAAGGGGAGGGTTCACAAGGCAGTCTAGGTTGTCCCTGGCCAATCTGACCAGCTTTGCTTGGATGCCAGTACTGGGCGTGCCAGAGTTGTCAGGCTAGGGTTGTGGGCACAGGAGTTAACTATGCACTCCAATGGCAGAGCTGCCCCCACCAGAGGAGGCTGTGGTGAAAGGAAGGCACAGCTCTGCAGTCAGTCACAGCTGCTCCCAGTGGGGCTTTGCTGTTGAATCAGACTCCAGCTGCCCTGCTTCCCTAAGCCCACCTGCACACCATCTCCATCAGAACCATCCAGTAGTGCCCTCTCCATATACCTGGGCCTCAGTGGCCTACAGCCAGGCCCTCACCTCGCTATGCCTGCTTTATGACATGGATTGGCTGCCGCCTAGACTTGTCCACACTTTCCAGCCTCCTTTGCCACCCTGTGCTCATCAGAATATAGGATGACAATATCCCCAAGTGCTGTGCTCGTCTATCCACTGCTCTTTTAATCTTTAATTGTCAGTCGCATCTTGAGGGAGGACGAATGAAGGGCTCTGTGTACCGGCCAACTCTCCCTAGCTGCCTTCCTTCCTCCTCTCACCCAGCTAGCACCTCCCTTTTAGTCCTGCAGGTCCATTTCCTGGCCTGGCACACTCCTTGCTGCCTGGAAGTATCAGAGTTGACTGTGCCTTCTCCCGGGCTTTTCCTTAAGTCATATTTAAAACTTCCCAGGCAGCAAGTTTTGAAAACAAGTTGAGACATTGACACCAAATGACATGAGAGAGCCCATTCATTCTTTATACCATCCTCCCTTTCTCATCTTCCCTCTGGCCCTCTTTACTGCCAGTGCCTTCAAGCTGTCTGCTTTTGTTCAAACCTTGACAAAGGAGTCCTCTTCCACCAGGACTTTACCATTCAAGGCACAATCTTCTTTTCTTGTGCTGATGATAATCTTGTTAATGTAACCACTCTGGCTTAGTCTAGCTGCTTCGTGATACAAATGAAACTGCTGTGGATGGCTTCACGAGTGGGTATTGTCTAAAATACTCTGCCTTCAAAGAGGACCCACTGACATAACATCTGGCCTGGGATACCTGGCTCCTGGCTGACATCTCATGCCAGACACTTATGCCTTCAGTATGAGCCTCTGATATTTGTGGGAAAATAATTTCTAACACTCATACAATAGAGGACAATTTACAAAATTCCTCCAACTATTTAAAATATTTAAGCTGATCTATACACTTGCTAGTAGATATTCTTTCCTTTCAATTCTGAAGAGGCTATAAGATAAGTAACTCACCCAAACTAGCTCAGTGACAAGCTGATCATCAAACTCTCCAGGCGATGACAAATGCAACAGATTTCTATCTGTTGCAATGGGCTGCCAGTCCACACTTCCTCAAGACAAGTGTTTCAAGATAAGCTATTAGTGGTTTCCTTCAAATGTGGAAGTGTGTCTTGTTCTTTGTTGGAAGTGGGTTTGGGGTGGCTAGAAGAATATTTGAATGAAGAAGTTTCAGGACCAGCACAGAAGGGCCACTAAGGAAACAGCTTGATAATACACACATAATTAAGTACCCTTTCCTTCTCCATGTCCACCCTGTCACCCCTGTGAACCATTTTGTGGTGCTTGCTCTGGACTGTGTCTTCTGGCAGTGTCATGCTATATGCAGTGACTACAAAAACTTGGTACTTAATGATTCACAAGGGCCCAATGCTAAGAGGTTAGTTGAATATACTTGAAGGTATTTTGGTTGTTAGATTGACTGACTGACTCTGTTGGTCTCCATTGGATATGGCTAGGAGTGGTAAATCTGATCAGTGGGTGTGGAGTCTCCCACACTGTTGGACCCTTCCAACTCGCAGTCCTATCATGCTTACACTGAAAACCAAACTAGAGAGGCTCATCCATTTACTAAGCTATGCTTGCCAAAGGGTCCTTAGAACTGACACTGCTCTTTAACCCTGCCTGTTAATCCTTCTGTGAGGTGAGGATTTTCTTCCTGGGTGTTATTCTCTTTTTGCCCGTGTAAGACTTGGTCATAGAAGTTTCTTTGTCTCATAAAAAGAGATTTCATCCTCTTTATCATATAGTTAGTCTTTAAAATTATCTCCGAACTTTCGGGATCCCTCAGGCTGTCAGTGCAGAGCTGTGCCAGGCAATAGGCATCCACTATCCTCCTTATCAGAGCTGTCTCAGCAGTTTTTTGAGCCATTTAGGACGGCTTCTGTTAGATTTAGAGCTGAGTGCTTTTCTCATGCACAAATAATGGTGAAATAATGAAGCTTGTAATCAGGATTGTGGTTTTGGTAAGTGGCGTATGCTATGCTTTCCAAATGCTTGTATTTCATTATGTAGTGAATGGATAATGGAGAAGAACACGAAGCTCACAATCCAGGTGTTCTATTTCGGTGCAACCCCCACTAATAACCTAAAAGCAGCACTCTTTGATCCTGAACTAGGCCTGCATATCACACTGGATGTGCATGTGACTGACCAGGTGTCCCAGAGACCTCATCCTGGGGGTGGGGGGTATCCGCACGTGTAGCATCCTATCCAGCCTCTGCCACTGGTTTCTGGGTTACCAGGCAAAACACAAGGAACACGCTCTCCAATCTTAGTTGAAGACTAGGGAGTTTAATCAGGCTGATCTTCAAAGAAATGGAGGGAAGCGTGCACTCACCAGCTGAGAAGGGAGTCTCCTTTCCCAGCCCGGCCACCCAGAGTCCTGGTATGAATTCTGTGTCCTCCACCCATGATGGCAAAATGGTGAGTGACCCTCAGCCCAGCATGGTGGGCTTTTTATATGCCCCGGCCCCAGCATAGTGTCAGCGGCTTCCCAGCATTTCCTGTGCCTCAGCAAGTATCAAGGGAATGGAAGCATAGAGGGAATCTCTCTGTGGGCTGGGCTCTGCCCTTCACTCCTCTCTCTAAGTATGCCAGACTCCATCTTTGTAGTTCGTAGCTTGTTCCACGATAAGCCCATTTCAAAGAAGTTATATTTTATTCCACACTAGGGGACCTATGAACTGGATATGTATCATGATATTCAAGGTTGAAGTTCTGTGAATTCTTGAGAACAACAAAATGTGATTTTTATGGAAAAAAATTATTATAAAGGTTTTAGAGAAGGATCTGGAGACTGAACAACTTTATAGAAGAGGATTTTAGGGAGCTGTGTGCCAGTGAACCAGTGATCGTGGCTTCATGAAGGTTTCCTTGTATAGAATATCTAAAAATGGATTTAGGATAGAAATAAACATTGTATCTAAGTATTCTGTTAGAGAAAGAAAAATGTGTTAACATATGTGCATGTATGAGCAGCCGTGTGAGTGTGTCTCAAGTAAACTTCTATTCTTGTGGGAGCTTACAGTCTGAGGTCTGTGTTCATATCCAGAGTATGTCTGTAGATGAATGCCAATGGAAGGGAGAGCATGGCATGCTGAGGATGGGTTTGGTTTAAAGTGTCTCCCAAGAATGCTGAGGAATAATTGGGGCTGTTTACTCAATGAACATTTGTAGCACTGAAGAGGATGTCATTTATTGGCTCTGGATCAAGAGCAGTTAAAAAAATAGTTATTATATATCATTATTATATATCAAAGGAAACTTGTGTTTCATGCTGGATATAGAGCCTAGAGTCAGTAGTTCTCTGGTATTCAAGAGAATGGTTTTTGCTAATCAGTTTAGGGCCAGACGACCTTGGAAAGATGAAAAGAATATTCTAGAGAATGTCTTCCTTAGTAGAATACAGAGCCAAGGACCATAACAGCCAAGATGGTATACATTAAGACATCCCAAGCTCTTGGAAGGACACTGAGTTTCTGGGTATCCTGGAGACTCAGATTTGCTTTAAAGGACAAGTAAATCTTAAGATCTGAACAACTTGGGGAAATCCAAGATTCTGACATATAAAACATAAGTTGGCACTGATCAGGTACCATGGAATACCATTAACTACTGAAGTTAGCACTTTTTTAGCATACATTTCTGTGCATACTTTAAGGTATAACTTTATATGTGAAAGTTATTCCTGGTGGATCTTTAGAGTTGGCACTGCTTTAGTCCCTGCCTATTAATTGTTTTATCAAATGGTGATTTTCTTCTTTGATGCTATGCTCATTTTAACTCTTGCAAGACTTGAACAAAGAAGCTCCTTTCTTTGATAAGCAGGGATTTCTTCCTCTCCTTCTTTAGCTTATACTTACTCTGTAAAAACTTTAAAATGCCGGTTACTTGGGGCTGGAGAGATGGCCTAGTGGTTAAGAGCACTGACTGCTCTTACAGAGGACCCAAGTTCAATCCCCAGCACCCACATGGCGGCCAAGAACCATCTGAAACTCCAATTCCAGGAGAACTCCAGTTCCAGGGAAATCCTCTTCTGACCTCCACGGCATTGCACGACACGGGTGCACAAACTTGCATGCAGACAGTACATTCATACACATACAGAAATAAAATTAATAAAAAAATTAAAAAAATTAAAATTAAAATGCCGGTTACCACTAAAATTCATCAGAGTACACGATTCCATCTTCCCACCTTTCTATTGCTGGCTCTTTGCACTCAAGCCCCTCCCCTCTCTTACTCTCTGCTCAAGTTGTCTAGTTTCTCTTTATCTCCAAGTTCACTGCCTCTTTACTCTCTCATTTCCATTATGCCCTTCCAGTTGATGTCACAAACTCGGTTTTAATTCATTTGTTTTAAATTTATGGCTTCTACTTCTGCTAAGAATATATATCTTTACATTTGTTTCCAGAATGTTTGCCTTTATGTAATGGGCTATAATTTAACTACCTAGTTTAAAATCTAAATAATTCCTAACACAGAGATCCTTTCAAGGTTGGTCTTTATTATGTGTATTTTTCTGGAGTTCTTAGCTTCTTCTTGGTCTTTCTATGATGAATATTTAGTATTACATCATGCACATTTTGTAGCTTAAGCTAGGAGACTGTGGATCCTACTAAAACCATCTGAGAACATATCCAGAGATAGAATTGGCTATTTGTGGAATCAGTTAATCCAGCTAGGTTCATGCCTGAAGTCTGGATTTCCTTCTGTTGTAGGTGGCTGGTTGATACCTATTCAGCTTTCACAGCCTGACTAGAACACAGGGGCCAGGTTGGGCAGATCACACATCTATTCTCAAAGCATTGGGCTACTGTTTGGATCAGTTCCACACACTCTGAAGGGTGAAACCGGAGCATCTTATGCTGCTTTAGCAATCCTTTTGTGGGCTTTTTTCTATATGTGATTTTTCTGCACTCTCCATTTTCCATGGGCTCCCATGACTTGCCTAGGCTTAGAAAGCAAGAGCATCAATCTTCCCATCCCATACACCTCACCCCTGCAACCTTAAGGGTTCTGTTTTCTTGTGATTAAGTTGAGCTCCTAGAAAATATGATGAGAAGAAAGAATTTTTAAAAGGAATTAATATTCCTCTAACCATTTTGACCATAGGGCCCCTTTCTCCCAGTTCCTGTGGCTGTGAAGGATTTTCTCCTATAGTTCTACAGAGTTAAGAGGAAGAACCAGGGAGTTCCATATGTTCCCATCTTGTGAGTTATCCATACTCATTTCAGAGAAAAAAATAGAACTTACCTTGAGTTTGTTTCTGTTAGCATCAGCTATCCGGTTCTGGCATGGGACTCTTCCCACTGTGAGTTTAAGTCAAGAAAGATTGGAGGAGAAAATGTAATAAACAACCACCATCTTGTCATTTCTTTAATTTTATCTTTCCTTATTCACCCTAATGATACCTGGCTTTAAAATCCTTCAATAATCTCACCATGTATTTTGTCCACTTTTAATGAGTAGGAGGAATAGAGTGAAGGGCCTTTGTTCCATCTTAACTGGTTCCACAAATCCAATACAGAATATGAGTGATTACAGTAAAACTGACTGAAAGGCATAGCATTTTTTAACTATTATTAATTTGAGTGTACACATGCAGTTTTAAACTCTGTGAGTAGATATCTTCCACTCTCCCACCCTTGTTAAATCACAGATATCAGGAAACTGGGAATTGGGAGGGCTAAGAAATGTCATTCCAGAGAGTCAGGTCTATGTCCTACAGATTCTAAGGAATTGATAAGCATGCTTTGTGTCTCTCAGTATTGATATGGAATGAGTTGTATTAATCACCCCAGGCATAAATAACAAACAGTGCTGATCCAACCAGATAATTTTGTTTTGAGCAGATAACATTTAGATTTCCCTTCCTTCATTAATTTATTTGAATTTTCAGCAACTACATATATATGTAACTATATGTTACAAATGCAAAACTATTACTTGTATTTAATAAGCTTTTAGTGACAATGGAAAGAGAGAAATCAATAACTATAGGCTCATTTCAGCATAAGTACTAACATAGGACACAGCATAATTTAACAGCGAACACGAGACACGGGGTCTCAGAAAGATGAAATCTAAGTTGTAGAATGAAAGAAAATGAAGACAACATGCAATAGGACATGATTCAAGATAGAAGAATGAATAGACCCCGGACCAAAAAGACATGGTCTTCTTCAGGAACTGTCAGTTATTCCATTCAGGTATTAGTAAGTCTGGAAAAGTACAAGGAGAAAATGTTAAAGGAACATAGAGATCAGACTATAAAAGAATATGTTAGAATTCGTACTGGGTGTGGCAAGCCTGAATCAGATGTTTAAACCTACTTTTTATTATTAATATTATGGGAAGAAGCCCAAGGTATCTGTAAATAAGCTTTATAAATTTGAAGTTTCCACATACTGTTTTGGTAGTTCCTGGAGCATAAGGCCACATATAGTAAGATGAAGAAGAAAGGATGGAATCAAAGATTCTTTTTTAGAAACAAAACCCAGGCTGGAGAGATGGCCTAGCAGTTAAGAGCACTGACCGCTCTTACAGAGGCCCCGGGTTCGATCCCCAGCACCCACATGCTGGCTGAGAACCGTCTGAAACTCCAATTCCAGGAGAACTCCAGTTCCAGGGGAATCCGACACCCTCTTCTGACCTCCGCGGCATTGCACGACACGGGTGCACAAACTTGCATGCAGACAGTACATTCATACTCATATGGAAATAAATAAAAAATAATAAAAAAAGAAATAAAACCCAATTATCACTTATTGCTAAAAAATGGAAAAAAGAACTGAGAGAAAGATGCAGGACAGTTATGGCAGAATGCATGATCTGGGATGGGGTGGGGTGGGATGGGGGGAAGGGAAGGAGAAATATGCCCGAACTGAATTGGAAAATGATGTATGAAATACACAAAGCATCAATAAAAAAAAAGAAAGAAATAAAACCCATCACACTTGGTAATACGCTTTGTTTTAGAGTCAGGAAGTGTTGAGAATCACTCCTAGAATTTGGGTTTGAGCAATGGAACTAGTAGGGGGTTATGAGTTAAGAAGAAAAAAATTTGAAGAGGAATGTTTGAAGAGGGGTATCAAGAATCTGTCTTAAAGAAATCAAAATTGGGATACATATGAAACATCTAGTAAAATGTTTTACTAGCTATTGCATACATGAGTCTGGGGTTCATGGAAAGGTAGAGCAATAAGTGTATGAGTCATGGCCATATATGTATCTTCAAAGCTGAAGAGTAAATGGCATGGTTTGGAAAATAATTCAGCAGTGAGAAAAAGAATACCCATCAATTAATTCTAAAGAATTCTAATACTAGAAGTTGGGGAAAATGGGAAAATCTGTCCAAGGAGAGTTTAAAGGAATTAACACAGAAGCACAGAAGCAAATGGCAATTCAGAGGGTCTGACATTACAGATTCTAAGAGGGCCATTTAAAGGAGTTAGCTGTCAACTTCATAAATGGCTGCTGAGAAGTCTTTTAAGAAAACACTTAAATGTGTGCAATTAATTTAAAAACTTGGCACTCATTTGGTGACCTTGGTATAGGTAGGGTCAGAGAAAAGGTATGAACAGCTGTTAAATTGGATTGTCTGAAGTATGAACATGAGATGAAAGATTTCAGAGAGTACATTTGGACAGACATTTCAGGAAGCCTAGCTATCAGTACAAGATCAGTGGAACATACTGGTGATGGGGAAGATAGTTAAAAGGTGAGGGCAGTCATGGAAATAGTCCAATATAGCAAAAGCTGGCGACAGGTAGGAGAAATTGGGAGTAACTGATAGAATGGCATGTGTCAAGAGACGAGTGAAGCAGCAGTGGATGGACTGTAGGTGGAATTATCTTTAGGGGCAGGAAGGACTGCACAGCTATTGTAATACAGAGATAGATAATGAGTGAGGGTTTGCATGAGAGATTGCAATGGGAAGTCAAGAAGGCAAAGGTTTATCAAAAGCTAGTAAGTGTACAAGCAAGGCTTAAATGTCAGATCACTGGATTTGAGGTCCCCATGATGTGAAACTTTGGTTTCCATCCAGTTACTTAGCAGCTGTGGCAAAAAGGGAAGTGAAGTGCTCAAATTCATGACTTTAAAGGTGGTATAGCTTCTGGCATGTTTCAAATGTAAAAATGTGAAATAAGCTGCTGAGGAGAGCAGAGGAAAGTCATAAAGAATCAAGAATGCAAGAGCCTGGCTTTTGAGCAATTACATTCTAGATAACAGGTCTCTGAGAATAATGGTAGGAGTTAGGCTGGATATGGAAACTGCAAGAGGAACAGAGATGTTCTGTGAATGGGAGAAATGGCTAGGTCAATAGAGAACAGAGATGCGATAAAGAGGAACAATATATAGTTATTTAGAAGAAACGTGCCCCAGAGCCACAGCATTGACAAAACATTGCAGTCTACAAGTTTCGTTAGAAATCAAAGATACCAAGTTACAATAGAATATCTGTTATCTGAAAATCAGTACCCTCCACTTGAAAGTCTGTGAGGGCATACATGGGGTCAGACCCCATCTGACAGGGAGAAACAGGCGTCTCTTCAGCAATAAAGGGACATAAAGGAGCTCCTGGCCATGAAGCCCAGGGTCCAGTGTTTAGAATGGAAGTATTGGGAAAGGACAGGAAGGGTGAGGAGTTAAGGTAAAGGAAGGGTTAGATGAACAGTGGACTATGAGACTTATGGACATAGGTGATGAATGTAGGCTTTGAAACCTAGAGCAAGGGTCAATGAAGTACAGGTGATGGGTCAGTTGAAGCCTGCTGACCATTTTTGGATGTGTTGAAGGATAAAAATGTTCTTTTTATTTTTCAGTTGTTGGATATCAGTCAAAGGAGAATAAAATTTGCCCCCCCATATCTATAATTTATGTATCTACAGACTTGGGTATCCACAATTCAAAACGCTTGAAAGGTTATTACACCTGCAGAAGACATTTGTAAACTATTTTGTCTTAGCACTATTCTCTAAATATCATCATAGAAAATAATATTTACATAACTTTTGAACTATGTAAGATTTTATAAATAATCTAGAGATAATTTAAAATATAAAGGAGAACATTCATAGATTATATGAAAATATATTTTATAAAAGAGACTTGAAACTCTGTGGATTTTGATATCCTCTAGCGATCTCAGAGTCGATCCCTAGTGGGTTCCTAAGGACTAGCTGCACTGTATTTTATGATGCATTAAAATGACATGAATTTAGGGGTCTAGAGAGATGGTTCAGTGACTCAGTGGTTTAGAGCACTGGCTGTTCTTTCAGAGAACCCGAGTTCAATTCCCAGCACTCATAGGGTATCTAAGAACTGTCTGTGACTCCAGTTCCAGGGGACTCTTCTGTAGGCATTGCACAGCATGGGTGCACTTACCTACCTGCAGGCAATACACTCATACACACCAAAATAAAAATAATAAGTAAACTACTTTTAAAATGATGCAAAATTGAAATAGCATTCTTTATAATCAAAACTTTATTAATGTGCAACCATACCCATGTAGTTTCTTTATCTGCTTTGGTGCTACATTGGTAGAGTTCAAAGTGGCCACAAAGGCTACATGGTCTGCAAAGCTTCAAACATTTATAGTTTTGTCCTTTATGGGAAAAACTTGGCTCACATTCTTCTAGAAGATTGATCACTTGAAGAACGGTGACTCAGTCTGTGCTGGTGTCTTGAAAGCATGAGAGAATGCCAGGAAACCTCTGGCTGTAAGCAATATTTTCAAGTGATTATGGCTAGTTCCTTTCCATGAGACAGGAGGGATTTTAGCCTCCATGAGAATACAGGAATCATAGAAGCAAGCTTCTGATTTGCCTAAGCAACTGGATAATTGTCTTTATCAACCACTTGCTTTTCTTGTTTGACTGTAATTTTATCAGTTTCCTCTCTCATAGCCCCTTCCCCGCCTCTGACAAGCCCTCTTCTACTTTCTCCTCTCCTCCTTCTTCATGCTTATCGTCCCTGACTCCATTTGTGAGCATCTTTCCAGCATTCCACTGCACCATGGAAATTGTCAGTCAAATTTTAGATATAATTATTAGTCTCCTGAATTCAAGAGTTAAACAGCAATATATACATATATATCAACATTCCATAAGCAAAACTTGTTAAGTTTTTCAGGTTAAGGACTAATAACATTTTGGGTTCTAATTAAGTGAAATGCTCCTAAATCTCTTTTGGTGAAATTGGGGGCAAGGAAGAGATTTACTATATTTGAAGACAATTTGAAGCTTATAGGTTAATGCGGTTTACAAGGAACAAGTGATGGAGTGCCAGGAAAAGCATAGTACTGCCAGTGGTGTGTGCCCCACTAGATTCACAAAGTCATGTGTTCATTTTAGGCTGCAACCATCTTGAAGCAGGTGGGGAGTAGGTGGGATAGTGCTGATTCTCTAGCGTACTATTGCCCTGCTTGGCTGAATTTAGTACATTCACTGGACACAGCTCTTGCTTGCAGCTGCCTCTTCCCACGCTGCTCTACTTCCTGTGCAGAGCTGCTTCTCTTCGTGTGGCGCATGGTCAGTGTTCCCACAGAGAGGGGACCCCTTCCTCTGAAGAACCTCATTTCATGTTGATAGCAGCCCTTTTCCCCTTGCCTGCCCCAGGACGGTAAAAGCCTAGTCACACACCCCACAATCATTCCCTTACTAATTACAGGGAGACAGAGTTGAATCACCAAGCTGGTACCACTCAGAAAAATTCAACTGAATTGCTGATGGCATAAGAAAAATCTCCAAGACTCTTCTGATTAGGGTGCACTGCATCCTCACAGCCAGAGGAGGCAGGGACATTAGTAGCCAGATCATTCAAGAGAGGGTATTTGTGGAGACAGCCAGACCAGGCTTCTCCTGTTTGCTCCAGGTCTAAGCTTTCCCTCTTGGGAAATGTGGAATAAAATTCTTTAACCTTGGGACATTTTAAGATGTATAATAATTGGGGGAAGGGGAACCAAAAAAGAAATATAACTAAGCCTAACTGTTATAATGCTCAAACTAAAATATGTAATTACATCTTCGAACATAAATGTGAAGTACTATGTCTACTATAATGTCTGAACATTGACTACTGACAAAACCATACTATCATGCTTTCACAATAATGTAAAATTTGTTAATCCCACAAAATCATAGTGTGCACAAAATATACAAAAATTCAATTAAGTATAAAATTTAAAAAAAGTGTTTTAGCCAGGCATGGTGGCACATGCCTTTAATCCTAGCACTCAGGAAACAGAGGCAGGCAGATCTCTGTGAATTCAAGGCCAGCCTGGTCTACATAGTGAGTTCCAGGCCAGCTGGGACTACAGGGAGACCCTGTCTCAAAAAAAGAAAAAAGAAAAAAAAAGTTTTATGTATCTAGATCTTAATTATACATGCAAGCAAAGACAAAAAAATCTTAAAATGTAGATATCAGCTATTTTCTCAGAAGTCATAAAAGCAGGTTCTATATAATTCAAGACTGGTATCGCCTATCCAAATGAGAGTCAGCTAGTTCGCTCATTCAAGCCTTGACTTTATGGTTACTTGGTGCCTTCTGTGTGTTTATTGTAGATATTGGATTCAGAATAAGTAAAAGTTTCATTTCCACCTTGAAAAGTAGTCTGTGGCAAAGCAATGTGATTACTGTAGAGACAAGTCAGGAAGCATGGCAGTGAAGACAGGTTTCCAATGCAGCATGGTCTGAGATGGCTTTGAAACCTACATAGACGATTGAAGTGGGCAAATTAGAAACTCAATTCCAGACAAAGAAGGAGGTTCAGAAGCACAGATTAATAACCTGTCTAACGATTTTAGAATGCTGCTGGTGTGTCTAGTGGAGTTAAGAGTGAGTTATGAACAAATATGGAGAAGTGGACAGGAGACAACCTGTAGGAGCATTTGAATACCATGTCACAGAGCCATGTCAAGTAAAGAATGGATTTACATACGGCTGAGACTTATTCCCATTATTGCCAATTATTTCGGTAATAATAAATTAGGTGATAACAACATTAGCCAATAAACGAGAGTTGGGGATATTAGTAGAGAAGATACACAATAATCTAGACTAGACACTGAGAGCCTGAAGGAAAAGAGTAGCAGCAATGAGGAAATGAAAAGACTATGCTGCGAAGTTCTAATAGGGGGCAAGGAATAAGGTAATGTGATGGTCTCTCATCTCAGGAGATCTGGGAGTCAGCACAGGCCTGAAAAGAGGAGGCCGAATCCAGGTTGTGAAGTTCAAGGAACATCAGATGAGCATGCTCTCAGCAGCTATGAGCCTGGGGCTCTGAAGGCTCCTGAGATGGAATCCAGACATGGTAATTATGAGCATAGCTGGCGATTCCCAGCAAAGGAAGAAGTGTTGTACCTATAGATGAACTGGAAAGAGATAATGGAAGCAGAGGAGGTGTGGGTCTTACCAGAGAAGGCGTTGTTGTGGAGCACTTGTTGCAAACTTCTGTGGCTTTTGTTCATAGTAATGATTATCCCTATGTGTCAGTCTTCTGTCTGTGCGTTTCTACAACTTTTATCATGTAATCCTCATGCCCAATCCAGAAATAATAAATGGATATCTGCATTTTACTAACGGAATTGAAATTTGATAACTTACTCAAGGTTATCTATAATAATCGAAATTCAAGAACAACATGCTTGTCTTGTTTTTATATCTCATTTTCTATCAGAATCCAGATGTACTTACCCCTACATTTATTTGTTTTATTTTTATTTATTAATTTTATTTTATGTGTATTGTCTGCATGTATGGAAGTGCACCCACATCTTCCAATGCTTATTGAAGTCAGAAGAGGGAATCAAAGTGCCCTGGAGTTAGAGATGGTTGCAAGCCACCATGTGGGTGCTGGGAACCAAACCTGGGTACTCTGTAAGAATAGCCAGTGCTCTTAACCACTGAGCCATCTCTCCAGCCCTGTTACCACTCCATTTAGATTTCATGTGAAGTGTAAGTGGAACATCCCATCAGTAAGGAATCCCGTGAATTACTGCATCAGACCTTCTGTTGGTTTTCATACACTCTTCTTGTAGTTTCATGTGGTAGAAAAATTCCACCTGTGTATATTGATTGGAACTCAGAATACAAGAGAGAGGATTTCACAAACAGGTGGTCAGAGGTCCTGAACATGTTTCAGGTAGCATGATTTGGTATGAAGTATCTATGTTGGTGAACAGGTTTTTGACAACTGCTTGAAAACATCCAAATTTTTCATAGTTGAAGTCTGCAATCACTTCTGAGTAATGCAAAGTTTTTGGTTCTGTTTTTCTTTCTCTCTTGGGCCAAATGATTCTACTTCAGCTTTTCTTCCTGCTGTGGTTGTGTCTATGTGGTTTGTCTAGTTAACGTCCTACACACGTGAACCAATATATGCTTTCTTCATGCCAATTGGAAATACACAGATGTTTCTCTCTCTAGCATTGATAATACCTTGCCATTCTTCTCTAAGGATCTTATTGAATGCATCTGTTAGGTTACCTTAATTATACATGTGACCGCAGCCCAACTACTCTATTTCATGTCTTTCCAAATAATCACCTTGCTGTAGGGCTTTGTTCACCATAGTCACCAGTAAATGGAATTCTTCAGGAGAGGCCATACTCTGCTCTGAATCTGAGAAATACTGCTTCCTAAGAGAAAGGCATGTCTCCCAACTCCCACCTCAGCCCATGAGCACAGTCAGAGTTTCCATTCTGCATGTCTTTCAGCCTAGGTCTTGGTTGGCAAATACTTTCTCTAAGTGAGAAAAGGAATTCCCTGCTCTGCACGGGTATTCTTCAAAAGTCTTGATTAATAAGCTGCTTCACTTCCTATTCCACAAATATTTAATGACTCACACACATGGCTGAGACTTAGCCTTCTTTTGTGTTCTTCCTCTCATCACCTATATTTTGAAGACTTCCTCTCTCCTGGAGGAGGTATGGGTAGACATGGAGTTGGTTCTAAACCATCAATGGATGTGATGTATAGGACCACACCACATAGATGATTTTGTCATATTTCACCTACTCTTAGGGGCACTTTTGGTAAACAGTGGAATGGCTCCTTAGGAACACACACACACACACACACACACACACACACACGCACACACATTTTGTCTGTTCAAGCCCCTGGGCTAGATTTCCACAATTCTTATATTAAGAGCTACTATGCGACAAGCTTTCTTGATGTCTAAATCTTGGACACTCATATAGCAACTCTTCTGCTTCTAATACTCCTGGGAGGTGGTGGAAAAGGAGGTTGCTAGACCTTTTAATTGAGTCTGCCCTATCTTGGTCAGGAAGACCTTGGCCCTTTAAGAGTCTCTTAGTGGCATTTTCTTAAGTGAATCTGTGCCAAGAGTTCCAAAGGAGCTTCTTCCTCCATCCTCCTCAGCACTCAGCATATTTGAAGAGAGCCAGATAGAGAAGCAAATGCCAAAAGTCTGAGTGAACTGACACTAGCAGCAGCTTCTATATTTATCCCCTATCAATGTCTTTCAGATCAAATTGGCTGAGTTTACAAATCAAAAGCTCATTTACTTATTTATTTATTTTTTTTAGAAGCCCTCAGCTGCACTCCTGAAAATACTCAGGTTCCAGACATCAAGCTGAGAACTCCAAACATCCAGCTGTGTGCTTTGATTTTGATAGCGTCACTAGTAATAGGAGGTCTGCATACAGAAAAGAGCTGCCAGGTCCTTCAGGAAGAAACAGAGGAAGGGCACCCAGCTCCTGGGGCAGAGGGAACTTAGAAGCTCGACCTGCCCAGAAAACTATGCCACTGTCATGAGAGAGGTTACTGGCCCTCTCTAAGAGTTGTACTGGGCTTGCCTCTGGAGATGAGGGCAGATTAGGGTGCAGGTTCCCTTTCGTATGCAGCTAATTCCTTATTCCCAGAAAACTTCCCAGTCCAAACTGTTAATGCAATTCATTTTTTCTACTTTATACCTATAAAATTCATTCATATTTCATTTCATATATGCATATTCATACATATTCAAACATATACATATATTCAGCTCCAACTATGAAATGAGTTTTAATATATGTAGACTATACTAGATACTAACTGAGATATGTATGCATATATATTTTCACATATGCAATTTATAGTTAGCATCAGTTCACATATTTTTATTGAATCTATATATTGCTTTATGATAGAATCGGATTAACATTAATTTTAAGACTACAAGTTTGTATTTCTGTCTCAAGCAGAGGCTCTAGCGAACCCTGAAGGCTCTAGATAACACTGTGTGCAGTACATGTGTAAATGAGGGTCTGAGGCAGCTGAGGCTCTTAGCCACTGTTAATACCTCTGCATACAATAGAAAGGTCATTTGTAAGAACTGATGTGACTTCCCAGGAGTAAAAAGTGTCCATATGAAATAGAAATCTGTGAGTGGCACATTGGAGATGGTGTGCAGAACATGGCTACATACACTCCCTGTGATGTAACTCCAGATCACTGGTAATCAACACTAACCTGTTTAAGGAGGCATTCTTTTAAAGATGGAAGCCAGTCATTTAGAACAGTTCAGCCTGCAGTGCTTCCAAAAGATGGTCCCAAATGTCATTTGATACCAAATCTCATTTTCTTTTGACCCCTGTCCAGGTTTATTCCTCAGTTCATAGCAGGACAAAATTGGGTTGAAGGCTTCTAGAACATTTTCTGTGGAAGACATCTATTAAGTTTGCATATGCTTGCAGACATCATCAGATTCTCCTCCTTGTCAGCCCTCTGACCTTTATCATAAAGGAAAATCAAATGTGTGTGTATAAATTATCTTTAACATTTTATTCTTGTTGTGAATTTAGAGATAGGTCTCTAGTTCTCAAACAGGTTTACCTGGGCTATGCAACTATATACTTGATTTGTTTTTAAGAAGAAGTGATCCTGAGAAATTGTATTTCTTGTAAATCAAATCCTATTTTAAGTGAAAGGAGTAGAACTTTCTAATTAAAGGATATATGATGAATCCTTTGTAAAGTTTATTATTACATTCCTCCCAGCAAAGCTGATACCTGATCTTTCATTTCTGAGTTGAGATTTTCTTGTCTCAAATTTTGTATATTGAAAGGTGCTCAAACTTAGTTCATATCACTAAAACTAATGCTTGCACTAGCTGTCATTTATTGAGGGGTTAGTGTGTCCTATATACTTATGTCTCATTTCATGTTCACAGTTATCCTATAAGGTGGTATGATCTTCTCATCTTATACCAACACAAAGAAACTATCATTCGATACAGTCTACAGGATGTGAGTTATGGCCAAAATTGTGGCTATCCACTTGTAGCCAGGAAGAGTAACATCTAGTCTCTGTGTCTCTTCAGTCACTTTATTGTATCCTCATGTCAGCCCCTCAGAAGCTGTTCTCTGACCAAGTGTTAGTATGTTGATTAAGTGTAGAGTCCATTGACCCCCAAACTTGATCAGCCTAGCAACCCAAGGCAACAGCATTACTTCTAGCACTGCAGTGAGCTCTCAGGCAGCCACTGACCCTGGAGCCATAGGGCTTCCATTTTTCTCTTTCATGAAAACACCTTTAGTTTATCTCTCTAACTGTTTTCTTCATCCATCCAGCTTCTGGGAGTTGGTCCTCAGGAACCACACCTCTATATCAACCAGTACTGAAAGGCACCACGCCTTCTTCCAGTCTAAACACCAACCTGTCATGCTTATCAGCTGCCACAAAGGAGCAGCAATAGATACCAGGTTACTTGACCTAAAAGCAAGTATCCTAAGGAAGCCTGGCCTAAGTTTCACAGAGTCACTCTGAGGCAAAGCGAGGAGGCGGCAGTGTCAGTAATTAGAATGTCTCTCTACTCCTGTGGTCCTTGGCTGGCACTACTAAATCCAGCTTTGGTGCTAAATTTCAAAAATAATTCCTACTAACTCTGTTTCTGGGATTCTGAGTTCTATTTTTTTTTTCAACTTCTGTGATCCATTGACTTTTATCTCAGCTGGTATATATAACATCAAAATATTAAGTGAGGAGACAGCTGTATTCCCTCTCCTATAGCTACAAATGCCCTCCTGGCAAATTTATTCTTGGATATCATAAAATTATAACATGGCTGTTATTATTTTGGTTACAAGAGTTTTATCATCCAGTCTGTGAACTCAAGAGCTCGGGTTTTTTTCTCTATCCATTGCTCTAGGCCCCTGAGCTCAGTACTGTGGCCACTGAGAGGCTTCTGTGGGGCTTTGAGATAGGAAGGTCACATATCTAGCTTGCTTCATCTTGGAGCTTTGGCTGTCATAGTGGTTAATGAAGTAGCTGCGTTCCTAAAAATTTGGCTATAAAACAAACTTCTGTGAGATGAATTGTACCTCCTCATTCAGCTATAGTTTTAAATTAAACACACATTCCTCTGAGGAAATAATTGGCCCCAAGACTAAATGTAAATTATGCTAAACATTTCATAAACCCCCTAAATCATACATTTAAAGAAAATCTTTTCTGTTAGAACTCTAATAAGAATTATGTTTTGTATAGTTAGAAAATATAAATATCATGCAAAGGACAAGTGCTAGAGGTGGCACTGTCTCAGATGGAGAACCACTCAAGGGCAGGTGCAGTATGGGGTCTTGGGATCTTTTTGACTGAATTCAACCATTGGGTCATTGAATAATCAGAATCATTCAACCCAGTCAATCATCCTGTCAATAATTAGTTGACAGGTTTCAAATCAAGTAAGCTAACATCCTACATGCCTTGAGAGCCAAAGATTGCCAGACCCAGGACCTGTTATTTAAGAAGTTCAAATACATGTAAAAAATGAGACAAGAACACAGCACACAAGAACTGTTAGAAACCACAGTTATGACCACCAGAGCAGTGACTCTCTGTGAGAATTTGTAAAGTCCTTCAAACAAAATACTATGGGTCAGTAAGTACAAGTGGGACTCAAACATCTATACCTTTACCAACTCTTCTAGAGAACTCGCCTGCTGTATATCTATGCCTTAGCATAGAAACTATGGGATTATATAGCCACCAATGTAAAATGTCCCTTGGAGCTCTTTTTAAAATTTTTTTACTTATTTTTTATTTGTTAAAGGCGTATGAGTGTATTGCCTACATGTATGTAAGTACACTTTGTTGTGCAATACCTGCCAAGGTCAGAAGAGGGCATCAGATTCCCCTGGAACTGGAGTTAAGGACAGCTGTTAGCTGCTATGTGGGTACTAGGAATCAAACCTAGGTCCTCTGCAAGAGAAACCAGTGCTCTGAACTACTGAGACATCTCTCCAGTCCCTCTTTAAGCTCTTTAGATGAATACTTTCATCATTTCAAAGACTCTGAACTTAACATGCAAAAAGGATTGTTAGGCACTCATAGATATCAAGGGTTAAGATAAAAGGGTGTCTGTTAACGTACCTGGGATCCTGTACAAGGTACCAAGTTGAGGTGTAAAAATCAAGCAGTCACATTTCATTATATCACAGTTCTGGAGACTAGAAATCTGAGCTGGAGACATTGGTCAATCCATGGGTTCTCTGACAACTGTGAGAGGGTGCTGGCCATGTCTCTCCTACCTTTAGTGTTTAGGACAGACATTAGCATGTCCTAGCTTGTGAAGGCATCACACATGTTACTTGGTCAGCTTCTCTCCATGTGCTTTAACACTGCCTCTGGGTATATGTTTATTCATTTTCTTAAAATAAAACAATCACAATGAATGAAAGTCCTCCCTAAAACCACATTTCAATTTTATTACATTGTAAAGACTTCATACCTGCTTTCCAAGCAGGGTATGGTGGCTAATGTCTATACTACTAGGACTTAAAGGGCAAAAACAAGAGGGTTGCCACAGTTTGAGGTCAGTCTAGGCTACAGAATGAAATCCAACCTCCAAAATTAGGAGGAAGGAAGGAAGGAAGGAAGGAAGGAAGGAAGGAAGGAAGGGAAGGAGGGAGGGAAGGAGGAAGGGAAAGAAGGAAGAAGAAATGAAGAACAAAATTTGGGACTCTTGTTGCCAAGTGTAGTCACATTTTGACTGATAGTTACATTTTAAGTATCTTTTGTTGGTGGGTGGCAGTTCATCCCAAATTATATCATTTTTTTTGGACAAGTTAGAACTTGAAATGTGACTGTGAGTTACTTAGGCAGACATGTGTTAAGAACAGTCTGTGAAGATGAGATCATCATATTTGCCCAAGAGGAAAAGTAGCAGAGCTTGCTTAAGGGACACTACATTAGGTCTGAGGAGATGTTGCAGTGGCTAAGGTACTTAAAATGTGATGGTGGTGCACGCCTTTAATCCTAGCACTTGGGAGGTAGAGACAGGCGGATCTTTGTGAGTTCAAGGCCAGCCTGGTCTACAAAGTGAGTTCCAGGACAGCTGGGGCTACAGAGAGACCCTGTCTCAAAAAGACCAAAAAAAAAAAATGTGATGGTGAAGACTGGAGTTCATAGCTCCAGCACTCACATAAAACCTAGAAAAGCATTGGAGGCAGAGACAAGAGACCCCAGGGGCAAGATGGCTAGCTAAACTGACTGGAACCAGCAAGCTATAGATTCAGGAAGAAATCCTGCCTTCATATATAAGGTAGAGAGTGATTGAGGAAGCCACCTGATGCCAACTCCTAGCCTCCACATACATACACACATGTACCTGCCTACACACACGCAAACACACATACACATGTACATACGAAAATATTCTAAAAGAGAGACATGGAGGGCGGGAGAGATAGCTCTGTGGTTAAAAGCATGCCCTGCTCTTGCAGAGAACCCAAGTTTGGTTCCAAGTGACATATCAGGTATTTCACACATGCCTATAACACTCCAGCTTCAGGGAATAATAGAAGCTGCTTTTGTAGCTGACAAAGACTATTGCAGAGTACCATGACTGGTCACACACAGACAGTGGTTGTGAATTGCCCAATCCTAAGTGACCCATTTACAATGCAGCCTCTACACCTAAGGCTAACAGAACATAGAACAAGGGCTAAAGAGGTCACTAATAAATCTCTGAGTTCTCATCAATGAAGCTCCCTCATGAAACAGAGGGCTGGGAACACAAAATGTCACAAATGCCCAAGGCACAGAGAGTAAGATTCCTCAGAGTATAAGTTCTTCTATAGGACTCTTATGTTAAACTTCACCCACCCAGGCCTCAGGGACTATTGTAAGAGCAAAGGAGGAGGTGTATGACCATATGGAAATAGAGTCCTACTAGATCCTGGTACCTTGCTCATATGAATCTATAGCAATAGTGTCAGGATGCACAAGATCCATGCAAACAGACAAAACCCAGCATAGAACTGTGGAAATGAGCAACAAGCCCTAATCTTAGTCAACGAATTATTGGCAGCTGATTACTGCTGAGTGAGAAAGGGCAGATCTTCTTAAAGAGAAGGACTCTACATAGGCTGAACTAGACCCCAGTGGATGAACTTGCACTGAGGAACGCCTGGGAACACTTAGCATGATAGGCCTTAACGCAAATGATAGAATGTACGAATTCCAGGGAGGGGATTGCTGTAGGAGAGTACCAGTGCAGACGGGAGTATAATGATGATTAAGATGGATCGAGATGCTCTGTTTGAAGTACACAAAAATTCAATAAAAATTTATAACAAAAAAGCTAAAACTCAAAATAAAAAAAAAATAGTCCTGGTAGCATTAGAGAATAATGGCAATGATTATAGTTTCTGTTGGTTCAAGAGAACCCATCTCAGCCTCTCACTATAGCCAGGCCACCTGCCTCATGGCAACACTGGAAACGTGTAATATTCTGAGCTGAGCAGAAGAACTTGTAGACCAGAGAAGTGAGCTCACTCACTGTATCATGAAGCTGGAAGGTACAGAAGTGGTTTGTGTGAGTCTCCTCTTTACAAAGATGGTGTATTAGTTAATTGTTGTTGCTGTTATAAAGCATCATGACCAAGACCGCTTACAGAAAGAATTTATTTCACTAATGGTTTCAGAGGGAAAAGAGTCAATCATGATAGGGAGGCATAGCAGGAAGAAGCTGGATCAGAAAGCTGAGGGCTCACCTCTTCGGTCAGGCACAGGAGGCAGAGAGAGTGAAACTAGAAATGGGAGAGGACCCTGAACTCTCAAATCCCACCCCAGTGACCTGCTTCCTGCAACAAGACTACACTCCAAGGGGTTCCCAAAAGAGCATCAACTGACCCGCTGTTCGAGTGTTTAGTCTCTGGGGATTACCTCATTCAAATCATCTTGGGCATGCCGATGGTCTGCATTCCAGAAGGCTTTGCTAGTCAACATGTGTGTTTGATGTTGAAGAGAACGGGAAGCCACTTATAGTGTCTGAAGAGTTGTAACATGAAGAAGGTGATATTTGAGGGAGACGAGTATCATTTTTAGCCAAGGATGCATTTTCTTTGAAGAGAAAGCCAACTTATAAATGAGAATCTATTGACCATGAGGGCTTCTTTCAACTGGGTTTTATCAAGTGGCTTTCCTCTTTCCTTCTTAAGAAGACTGTAGCAATTTTAAAAGAGTGCTGTTAAATTGTTTTTGTTTTTTTTCCCTTCCAATATTCTAAGTTCTTCAAGCTAGTGATAAAGCATTGATCAATTCACAGCCAGAGCACAAATACTGTTATAAGAAACCGTTCCTTGATTTTTAAACTAAAACTTCGTATTTCAGTTTAGGAAGTTTTGTTCATTTGTTTTTTACAGGCAGCACCATCAGGAGCCTCATTCCTGGTGGCTCAGACATCAGGTTTCTATGTGTGCAATTCTTATCATTCTCTTTCATTTTGCTATTGAGACTGCTATTAAAGAAAAATGTCTACTAAGAGAAAGGTGAACATAATAACAATGAAAGGTAAAATTTATAAAGCTCCTTAATACAAATGAACAACTTTTCATAGGCCTTGCCTAATCTAGACATTAAACGTACATATTGGGGCTCAGTGAAGTCAGGTGTTTTCTCTGTGATTCTATATTTTGCCTGAGGAGCAAACAGCAGTAGAAGAAAGTCTCATTTGTTGTCATATGACCTAAGGCTATGAAATATCTGGACCAGTAGAGACCACGTGCCTCATTCAAATCTTATGGCATCCAGTTCCTTCTTTATAGATGACCTGGCAGAAATACATGAAATTTCATATTCATTTATACCATTATGTCCCTGCTGAGAATGTGCTGAATTCTCGATGTTGACTACCATGCATTTATGAACTTCCATTTTAGTTTATAACTACAATCCCTCAAAGGACTCATTGTTTCAGATGTCTGCAGAGCAATTTCATCCCAGGTTGGCCTCTGCAAATCTGTGTGCTCATGTGGAGCATACCTGAATGGTGGAATTAGAAGGTGCATAGGCTTGAGTTGGAGAGAATAAGTGGCCAAATAGTCCTGTGTCTTTTTGTTTCTCTGTCTTGGTAGCATGCTACCTGGCCCCCAAAGACCTGAAGTTTCACCAGTCATTGCTGTGACATCAGAGCTCAATCCAAAAACAGCTGTCCAGAGCTAATTTATTTCCTAATGCTGAGCCACTGTTAATTTATAAATTACACTAGTAATTCAAGCTATTATTAATTTCAGATGGTGTAGGGCAAGCCTAATTAAAATATGACACCATTTGCCACACGTATGTACCACAGACTACCATTTAAAATTAATGGGAATATTAAGTGTGACACTGGTTTCTGAGATGCTTTGCACAGTAATTATAGCATTCTAGCGTGAAAAAGAATCTGACAAATGTAGAGCTGGAGTTGGTGGTAAATAAACAACAGCCAGGAAGAAGAGTGGCAATTTCTTCATGTGAACTTCTCAGTCCCTACACCTTTCCTCAAAGCAAGGTTGGTATTTTTGTCCTGACAATGTGTATTAATACAAAGCAATAATACAGAGACAATGAAATGTTTGTTACACATTAGTACTGTGAGTCTGTGTGAGTTCAAGTTGATGGTCCTCTCTATGAGCTGAACTGTGGTCCCTTGTTTTATACATATGAGTATGTTCTTGCTTCTTGTGTATCAAATGTCTCTATCATGCTTATTACCATAGATATTGGCTCTTCATTTCTCCTCCAAACATAATTGAAGAGAATGTCTGTAACTATGTGGCACAGGTTCTGCATGTCATAAGCCTGTGTGAAGAAGTGCTCTGATTCATGCTAATGACTCTCCATTGCAAGAAAGTGGGGATTATTTTTTTCTTCTGGTTGCTACTATTGTCGCTGTTGCTATTGTTACAGTTGTCATGACAGGAACATGGCAGCATTGGTATGCACAGCTGCAGCTTACATGCCACATGTGTCATTTCTTAGAATTATCAGTTTCATGCTATGGATCAGTAGAAACTTGGGGCAGTGTGGTGGGGGAGAGTTAGGACTTAGATACAAGAGTCCATTTGGGGGGGCTGGAGAGATGGCTCAGCAGTTAAGAGCTCTGGCTGTTCTTGTAGAGGACCCAGGTTTGATTTTCAGCATCCACAGAGCAGCTAACAACTGTCTGTAACTCCAGTTCCAGGGGAATTTGATTCCTTCTTCTGACCTCCACAAGCATTGTATGACATGGGTGCACTTACACACATACAGGCAATACACTCAGACACATAAACTAAAAATAACAAATACAATATTTCTTTAAAGATTCTTTTCTATTTCTAATGCCATCCATGTGACTAAACCTTTGCTCCACTCCAGGCTGTGTCTCCCAGAAGATTATAGGATTAGCTTCATCACCAAGTCAGTAGCACCTGAGCTTTCAACATGCTTTCATGTGAATATATACATGTGAATATATACATATATATATGTATATATTCACATGAAATATATATATGTTATGTGAAATATATATTTATAAACATATATACATATATTTTAAATATATATTTCTAGTGATAATTCTAATTTCAGTTTGTTGCCCCAGAATTATTCATAGCAACCTCTCTCACTTTTTGGGATATTTTCATTCCAATTATCCCCATTAAACAGATAAAGGACAATAGCCCCAGAGTATAAACAACATTTTTGTTCCTTATTTCCTATTGACAAGGAATCTAAAACTCAGGACAACTCTAAGAGAGAACTTGGAAAGCTATTTTCAAGGCTTTGATGTCTTGGACTTAGCCATGTAATCCTGGCACTTAGGAGGTACTGGCAGGAGGATCAGGGGATCACAGTCTAGACAGAATGGTATATGAGACAATGCTTCAAAAATTAAAAAAAAACTAAAATAAAGCCTCAATCTTTGTATAATTGAAGACTCCTGACTAAAAATAGCATGTGTAAAATATAGTATAAAAATGGTCTGATAAATGTTCAAATCTCTGAGTTATTAAGTGATGGGGGAAGATTTGCTTCCACATCTTCTTGCTCATTACCTTCTGTTCAGTCAGTGGGATCTGAAGCTTGGTTTGTTCTTCAGGTTTTATATGTAAGAGCTCCAGGAACTAGGTGTTTGGAAAATTGAACTTTCCCTATCTGGTTGATTTTCTAATGTGAAAACAAAGATGCATTTATTTTATGAGTCTTTTACTGCTGGTATGTGCTTGTGTGAGTGTGTGTGTGTGTGTGTGTGTGTGTGTGTGTGTGAGAGAGAGAGAGAGAGAGAGAGAGAGAGAGAGAGAGAGAGTCTGCTAGTATAGCATCTTCAGTTGACTCATGCCAAAGCTTGCATCCCACAGCTCAGCATCCCAGACTCACTCTAAATTATGCCTTAGAGGTCAGAAAGAGTTAAGGTGCCCGTTCCAATTCCAGGGCTGGACCACACGGTAAGATCCCAGCAGTATAAATGTCAAAATTATTAATCACTTATGGAGAAGCAGTTAATTCTCCTTGCACATGTTTAGTAGGAGCACAAACACTGCAGTGGGACCACCGGAGTGTGGGCCTGTGGAAGGCATAGGAAGAATGGGGGAGGGCAAGTCTGCGTAGCTCCTAAGAATGTGAGCTTATAACGGATGCAGTCCTGCAGATGTAACCAGCCCTTTCCTTGTTTTCTGAGGAACCTTTGGCCTTTTCTTCCCATTTTTTTATACCTCCCTCTTTCTCCTATAGCTGTCGGCTTTGTGAGTGAAGATGAGTACTTGGAGATTCAGGGGATCACACGGGAGCAGTCAGGGGACTACGAGTGCAGTGCCTCCAACGATGTGGCAGCACCAGTGGTACGGAGAGTGAAGGTCACCGTGAACTGTGAGTGGCCTGCCAACCCCACCCTACATCTGAATGAGGCTGGCCTGCTATTAAGATGGCAGCAACAGGCTAGGAAGTGACAGAAAGGACCCAGTATCATTTTCTGTGCTGTACTTTCAAGAGCAACTCCAGTCATGGGGTTTCGATACTTTGTTATAGTTGTCAGGTTTTTTTAAGTAGCTGGGACCAAATTTACATAATATCAAACTTACCTTCATGGCTAGCAAATGAGTAAGTGGAATTGAATGTATGCTTTATCTAAAGTTTTCTCATAATTTACTCCCATGATGAACTGACTATTCTCTAGACCAGCTACGTTCAGTGAGACAGCAAACTGTGCCAGAACATAATGAAGCAGATATTACAACTGTGTGTGCTGTGGTCATTGCATCTTCTAGCAGAGGTGTTGATGCACAGGGAATACATAAGTAATTTGAATATAAGTAGACATAAGTACATATTTTTAGAACATATGTGTCAAAATTTGAACTTGAATAATGGATATAAAATTTAAAAAAAAGCGAAGGCCACTGGTATGGCTCCTTTATTCTCCTTTTAGCAACCTTCTAAATTCTTTCTGGCACTGAGCTATATGAATTATGTACCTGTCTCTCACTCTGTTCCCTCTGGGTCCCTTGTTACAGGCATTAACTAGGTTTCCTATGACTTTCTGAAGATTTTCTCTTAGAATAGAACCCAAAAACTAGACCAGCAACCTTCCTCTGTCAACACAGGCAGGGTAGGGCATACAAAGGATATTATAAATAGATTAATACTTAATGTTTTGTGATTGAGTTTCATGTTTTAGTTTTGAATGTAGATAATATGATGAACTTTAAGTAGAAAAACAGGTATAACACTGCTCCACATTTTTCTATGGCTTAACTTTATTTATTTATTTTTTATTTATTTATTTTTTTGGGGGGGGTCTTTTCGAGACGGAGTCTCCCTGTAGCCCCAGCTGTCCTGGAACTCTGTAGACCAGGCTGGCCTTGAACTCTCAAAGATCTGCCTGCGTCTGCCTCCCAAGTGCTAGGATTAAAGGTGTGTGCCATCACGCCAGCTAATTTTATTTTTAAGAGGACAGGATTAGCTGGGCGTGGTGGCACACACCTTTAATCCTAGCACTCGGGAGGCAGGGGCAGGCGGATCTTTGTGAGTTCAAGGCCAGCCTGGTCTACAGAGTGAGTTCTAGGGGACCCTCTGTGCGGCTTTACGGGGGGCCCCTTTCTCAAAAAGACAAAACCAAAAAAAAAACAAAAAAAAAAAAAAAAAAAAACACTCTGTCTTAGCCAGGTGTGGTGGCGCACGCCTTTAATCCTAGCACTTGGGAGGCAGAGGCAGGCAGATCTTTGTGAGTTCAAGGCCAGCCTGGTCTACACAGTGAGTTCCAGGCAGCTGGGGCTACAGGGAGACCCTGTGCCGAAAAGACCAAAAAAAAAAAAAGAGGACAGGATTATTTACAGTTGATGACAGTGGATTTAAAAAAATAAAAGAAAAATTAAGGAAAAAAAGGAACAAGCTATTATGGAAAGAAGTAAGTTGGGGAAAACCATTCATATCCAGAATCTGGCTTTGCACTGCTAAACAAAGAAGAAAATATCTACTCTAAGATGAAAAGCAAGTTCTTTTCTTAGAAGAAGAAAGTGCTGTGACCCCGGAGTCTCTGCAAATTGATACATTGCCATGCAGTCAACTAGTACGTACATCAAGCAGAACAGCGTGTTCATCACGGTTGTTTGTTTTTTTAATTGTTCATTCATGCAAACTGCTAGAATGCCATAGGTACCTGAGTGAAAACTGTAAATAAATGCAAACCATGCAGCAAAGTTTTGTTCAGCTTTGACTTTGTAGAATGTCCACAGGAAAGACTGGCCTGTATATATTTCAGGCAAGATCTCATGAATATTATTACTTATAACTGAGCTTTTGATGAGAATTGAATAGTTCAAAGTTGACTGCTTTGTCAAGAACCTAGTATGTAGAAATTCTGTAAAGCTGATTAAAAGTGCTGCCCGTCATCTCATGGAGCGTAAGATTAGGGGTTAGCATCATTTTATGAAAATTAAAAAGCTTCAACAGGCACTGTGCCTCGACAGCTGGTCATTCCACCCCAGTACTGAGAAAAGAGGCAGCACCTGCTGAAAGACAAACCTTTCTTTAGAACAGCATCGACAATGTTTTCATTCTCTGGACTGATCTGTGCAGCTGTTTGACGGGGCACACAGCAGAAGTAGGACAGGGGCTGAGAAACAAAAACCCACGGATGAGGCAGGCCTTTTCACTTTAAAACGTATTCTTAACTGGCACAAAACACCTTATTTCTACAGATCCACCATACATTTCAGAGGCTAAGGGCACAGGTGTGCCCGTGGGGCAGAAGGGGACGCTGCAGTGTGAAGCCTCTGCGGTCCCTTCAGCAGAATTCCAGTGGTTCAAGGACGACAAAAGGTAAGAGCTTTCCCACTCCTGACTAGGTTCCTGATTGCTGATAGTTGCCATTGAATCTCTGGGTAATCCTTCTCAGATATCCTCTAGGGGTATGATGAGTAAACAAGCCTTTTTTTTTTTTTTTTTTTTTTTTTTTTTTTTTAACACTAACAAAAGTCCAGCTAGGTTCTCAATGCCATCTTCTGAATTATTCCTTGCCAAACAAAAAGATAATATAATTTAGCCAAACAAAATTAATAAAGAAAAGTCAGCAACAGCGTTGTGGGGCTAGTGCTTATTTTATAGTCTGTGAAAATAATGTGTTCTGTCTGTAGCTATTTTTAACACTTTTTCAGGCTCACATATAGTATAAGAAATCCTCTCCACACTCTGGGAGGGGCTCCCAACTTTAGCTGCACCTCGCAGGTCTTCCCTTCCCTTCCAGGTTATCAGCAGTGCTGTGTGAGAGTCCCTGACCCACTTGCACCCTCCCTTTGTTCCCAGTTTGTCCTTTCTCTGCAGGAGAAAAGAGTCTGGACTGTCCCCTTCCTTACTATTGTTGCAGCTGTCACAGAGACATTTGTTGTGAGTCACTGAAGATGATCATTTTGAGGAGTTATCAAATTGCATGTCAGCGCAGGGGTCAGCAGCCCAGTACAGCCAGGCAACACGGCAATTACTGCCATCAAAGAGCTATTTTAAGGTGGATGAACAACAAATAAATGTGTAAGCCCTGTCTGTGCTCAGAATATTTTCATAAAACTAAAGGTGGGGTGCTCGGGATGCCACAAAGTCCTGTGACACTTATGGGTGAAAAAGCAAAGAATGAAGGAGGCTGAGAGGCTGAGGATGGAAAATGCAAAGGAAAATTCTAGAAAAGCAGTGGGAGAAATCCCAGCAAAGCAGTGCCATAGGACAGACAGGACAGGGACTGAGCTTGCCGCATTGTGGTTTACTTTCCTCAAGCAGTTGGTATGGCCTTTCAAGTTCTTCTAGTTTCTCAGTCAATGACTGAATTTCTTTTTTTTTTTTTTAATCAAGTCAGTTCACCATAAGATCCACCTCTAGCGTGGATCAGTGTGTGGCAATTTTTAGGACATATCCTGTCAGCCTCCAGTAAAGTGCAGAATGGCTGTATCGCCCATTTTATAGAACCGAGGCAGAAAGAAGGAAACATACAGAGATAAGAAACAGAACTGGGCGTGTTCCTTCTTTCACAAACTCAGAAATCCTTTCTGCTCACCACTCTTCTTATTGTATGGAAAGAGAAATACAGGAGTAATGTCCAAGATCTAAAGTGCACACACACACACACACACACACACACACACACACTCATGCACACTCATAAAGAGCTGTGGAGCTCCAATCTCTGTTCTTGAACACAACCTCGATCTGAAAATTAGTCAGCTGTACCCACTTTGGCCTCAGACCTCAGAGGGAATATGACATCTCTCTTAAGAAATGACACCTGATGTCCATTCCATTTCTGCTGACATGAGCAGAATTCAGGAGTAAATGGAAGGAGTCTTTATGTTGAGGACAGGGAATTTTCTAGAAGGTTAGGGTAGACATTTTGGGGGACTTCATTCCAGTGCCACTCCACTCTCTGGTCCTATGTCTGATGTCATTCAAAAGGAGAGGAAATGGAATTCTATTCTTAGAAAATTCCGCCCACCTAACAGGGAGAGTAGCCACTGAAACGTCTACTGCTTCACTAAGAAACTGGAGGTTGACCCTTGGGCTGTGTGGGTTTGGGCACAACTGCTTGCAAATTGGTTTTACATGAAGGATGCTTATACTCATAAATTATTACTTATTGTTAAAAAATGAAATAAATAAAGAAGTAATAGAAGAAAAAACAAAACAAAACAAAACAAAAAAAGAAACTGGAGGTTGATAGTGGTAGAGGAAGGGGATATGTGAGTGCCCTAGGAGGGAACCCTGTGTCATCCCAAGAGTGTGAAGTGCTGTAAAGTGCTGCTGGCCAACCTGCACTGTGTTTAGCTAAAGACATTACTTAGCTTTCAAGTAGGAATCTGCTTTGGGTAAGCCTCTTCCCACTATGGAGCAGAAATCTAATTCACAGCTTGGTTCTGATGCAAAGACTTCCCTCCCCATCCCACAAACACTGTCAAACCAGCAAATGGGATCCACACTCATGACAAGCTCACAGAGGGCTCCTCATTGCATGGTAGCTTGATGAGCTTCCCTGGACAGCACCCCTCACAGGATCAGCTTCTGAATAACAAGCTGGAGACAGGAATGTGGCCTCTGGTCCCACAGAAGGGAACTTCATATCATTCTACACTGCCAAGGAGCTTTTCAGAGCACTGTGGACTCAACCATTCTACCCCCCTGCCCTAGCTTTTGAGAAAGGAAGATACCCAGAGGAAAACTACATTACACAAAGCAAGGAAAGTCCTTTGAGCCAATCAACTTCCCTGGAACTGAACATTAGCCTATAACTTGTGCCAAAACTTCCTCTGTATTTCTGCTCAAGATTACCCTAAGTTTGTAGGATGGAGAGTGTCATTCTGTGAAATCATAAGATGAACCTTTCGACACTGACAAATCAGCTACTTTTTATGCCAAGAATATAGAGTGACCCAGGGGAAGACAGAAGTCCTCTTGTCTGACTTCAGAGAAATGCCTTATACTGAGTAACATTTCAAAATCAGCAAAGCATTTTCTCATTGGTCTCTTCCCTTGCTCTTTTGAATACTGTCCCTCTCAGGTTGAGGATTCTTACACTAGTTCTCTTCTCCAGTGCATGCCCTCTGCAACTGCTTCCTAGCACACCCACCTGCCTTTTAACTCTCTGCAGATCTTACACCAGTCAGGCCCTAGACACACAATAGGTGGTTTTCTCCAAGTCCCCTCTGGTCCTTCAGGATGAAGTGTTTTTACCCCTGATCAGTCTCTCTTTTCTATACTACCAGATCAGCTTCTGGGCAAGAAATATCCAGTGTTTCATGGAAAGTTAAAGATCAGACTAATGCTTTTTTTCTGAAATAGGAGCTATCAGCCTTTCAAAACAAAGAGAACTGGTCTAAAATTCCTATGTAGACCCATGATTATAAGAGGAATTACTTCCTACACCCTCCTAAATGGCCCCAGTGAACTCTACAGTCACTTCCTCCATGACGACTCTGCATGAAATACATGGTCCTATAATATAAACATATCAACCTTATTTCATTAACCCTCTGGCATTTCATGACCATTACAACCAATTCAATACTGACTTGCCATGATAGATTGCTCAGGGTGACTCTTCCAGATTGCTCCCTAACATACTCTGGGCCATATCACTGTTCTTTTTTTCAATATTTTTTATTGTTATTAAACTTTTCCCATAAGTCATAGATCATTTCTCAATGGAATCTAGAGTCACTTCCCTTTCCATTCCTTCCACCCCACCGGAGTCCCTGCACTCTGCCATACATATCCTGCATCTTTTTCTGAGTCTTTCCAGAGTTTTTTTTCTTTTTTTTCAGTTCTTTTGTTGTTCTCTCCAATTTGTATTGCTACAGTATATATATATATATATATATATATATATATATATATATATATATATATATATATATACATACATACACATATCTCTTTAATTGGAGGACTTTTTTTCCTAAAAGATGTCATGTTTCCCTTAAGGAAGTGCTCAAAGGTTCCTCCTTGGCAATCCCAAACAACCATCAATCCTGCACTTTTGGTCCACATTGGGGTCTTTCCCTCGATGGTCCCCCAAATGAAGTCTAGTAAGCATGCATCCTATCTTGATCCCTCTGTACTGGCCTCTATGATACAGCCTATACTCTGGGCCATATCGCTCTTCTTAAATCCTTCAGAGTCTCCTGATGTGAAAATATTCTTTAATTATTCTCCCTTCTTCACACCCAGAAAAACAAGTCTTTTCTATAGAATATGTTGAGTACTTAAGGCAGAATTGCATTGTCCATGTGGTTAAAAAAAACTGTTCTTTCAAATTCCTCTGATTGTTCCTGTTTAAGCTTTGGTTTTCTTTGCCACAGCTGAGTTGTCTTCACCCATCACCATCATCGCCTTCATAATTACCATCATCGAAATGAAACAAGTACAGCTTTCTAGCACCCACCAAATTAATGATACTGTTCTACATGTCACATGGCTAGTACAGGCTATTGTTCTGTGACTGACACATTTGTAAAACAAAGATAAAGTGATATAACTGCTTTCATAGAACTTAAATATGAATATAAAGGAGGTAGCTAGCCAAGTATCTCTAGACTTACATACAAAAACAGAGAAATACAAGGACAGATCTCATCCTCTGTGAAATATGATACCATCGAGTAGAATGAATATGGTCATGAGGTGTGGTGGTGGGGCAATGACATTAATCCTAAACTCTACTTCCTTCTCCTGAGAGAAATGACCATCCCCCCTCCCTTTTTGTCTCTTGTTTGTCTTAGACTGATTGAAGGAAAGAAAGGACTCAAAGTGGAAAACAGACCTTTCCTCTCAAAACTCATCTTTTTCAATGTCTCCGAACATGACTACGGGAACTACACATGTGTGGCCTCCAACAAGTTGGGCCACACCAATGCCAGCATCATGCTATTTGGTGAGACTATGCCCTGAGTTGGGCACCCAGGGAGGGTCACGTGGGAAAGGGTTGATGGAGGGCAGGAGAATATGGAAGAAGAGCAGCAGAAGTAAGCCAGCCAGGGCGAGTGAAAGAATAGGGAGAGAGGGAGAGAAAGAGAGAGGAAAAGAATTAAAGGAAGAAAGGAAGAAAGAAAGGGAAAGAAAGAAAGAGAGAGAAAGAGAGAGAGAAAGAGAGAGAGAGAGAGAAAGAAAGAAAGAAAGAAAGAAAGAAAGAAAGAAAGAAAGAAAGAAAGAAAGAAAGAAAGAAAGAGAGAGAGAAAGAGACATCTGGCTCATGCAGATATGAAAGATGACATCATAAGTGGGAAAAGAAAAATGGAGAGGAATGTTCATTTCATTCTAAATGGCAAACGTCCTGAAACAGGAGAAAGTGATGACTTTTTTCCCTCAGTGATGTCTATGAAACTGACTCAGGGATTATAATTGGACAAAATCGTTAAGAACCCATAGAGGAGCATTTACAATTTCAGTCCTTTGCTCACTGGGTTAATATAACATGTTCCCTTTTCTGAAACTTTCTTCAGCCACTGGAACATAAGAGAAACTGAATTACATTCATAAGAGCAGAATCACAGGCCTTGGACTTTTTAATAATATTCGTTTCAGAGGGAGACGGATAAAGAAGACAGAAAATAGGATTTTCCAAGTTCCCTCTCTGTGTCAATGACTGGTGAAGACATATGTCCATCCACACCATCATTTTGAAAAGTGTCATATGGCCATTCATGCATTGATTTCTTAACTCTTTATTGAAGGACTAACTGTGTAAAGCAAATTACTCTGTCTTCATTTCATACCTGGCAACTGTATTGGTGGCAGAAGCAATAAGCAAGCTTCCTGGAGACTGCTGAACCCCATGTCCTGTGAGCATTGCCTACGCAGGGGTGAGCCCCTGTGCCCATCTGTCATCAGGAGGGGCCCCAGGTGTCTGGCAATGGCTTTAAAGTCTTAATGGATGCAGCTACTCCATACAGGCCAAATTGTTAATTTCCAACTGCCTTTTGAGCACATTTCTCCATACTCCCACAAGTTCAGTGACTATAGAATTTTCTAATCAGTTTTTCCAACTCCCATGTGTTAAAAACAAATCTGAGGATGTAATAGATACCTCAGCAATTAAGAGCACTTGTTGCCCTTGCAGAGGACCTGAGCACCCAGATGGTGGCTAACACCACCAGTTCCTGGATATCTGACACCCTGTTATGACCTCCGTGGGTATTGCACAACACGGTGGCCTTACACACATGCTGCCAATACACTCGTACTCATAAAATAAAAACAATAAGGGACTGGAGAGATGGCCTAGAGGTTAAGAGTGCCGACTGCTCTTGCAGAGGACCCGGGTTCGATCCCCAGCACCCACATGGTGGCTGAGAACCATCTGTAACTCCAATTCCAGGAGAACTCCAGTTCCAGGGGAATCCAACACCTTCTTCTGACCTCTGCGGCATTGCACAAACCTGCAAGCAGACAGTACATTCATACACATAAACAAATAAATAATAAATAAAATTAAAAAATAAAAATAAAAAATAAAAACAATAAATAAAAATTTTAAAACACCTGAATATGGCAGAGATAGACAGCAAAGTCCAAACCATAAATTACTGGGGTTTTTTTCTGAAAATTCCTAGGCAATATTAAATTCTCAAGGGCTCTACCCTCCCCTCAGCCTTACCACGTGTCCTTAGTGTCAGTGTAATGCTCCATGCTGCCAGTTCTCCTTCCAAATCACATCCTCTCAGCTTCCTGCTCAGCATGTGAAACATAGCCCAGCTTTATAGGAGAGAGCTGGGCAAGGGAAGGCCACCCTTGATCCCAGAGCACAAAGCTCAGAAGGGGGCAGGCTGTAATTAGAGTGATTGATCTGCCTGGCACCTCTCACAACACGAGGATAGTTATATGTGCCCCCTCATTTGTCAGGCCTTTTGGGGTGCTGGCAGGTATCCATCAGTGTACATGGAAGCCCAGGATGAGAAGGAAGCAGGTCCACCCTCACTAGCCTTGCAAATCTAAGGCCTGGCCACACTGTTCCTCAGCACCTCCCCACATCTTGCTCTACGGCCACAGCCCTGCACACAGTTGTAAATAGTCTCCCTAGTCCTTCAGGCTGCTCTCTGTCCTGATTTAGATGCACAAAATGGTTTTGCAGTTGTCATAATTGGTACTGTCTAATTGTCCAGCCCTCTTCCCTTAGGCTATCTCAGGATGAGGACAGGAAGAAGCAGAAGACTTTTTAAAGTAAAATAACTGGCATTTGTGACAAGAAAATCAATGATGCCTGGGTCATAAGTGCACTCTTGTCAGTAGACCTGTGTGTGGCTATTACAGCTTTTTCCCCTCTTCCCCTCCCACCACTAGTCAGGCAGCACTCATCCTATCCCTCCTTTGGGACATTCTCCTCATTGCCAGCATTCTGCAGTGTAGGATTTTCTGAAGCATGCATTATAAAGCACCTTTGCAAATAAGTTAAGGATTGGTTTAAGCAAAGATGAAAGGAATGCACTAGAGATGTTCCTTAATGGAGGAGGTCTTAGAACTGTAACATGGGAATCTCTTAAGAGAGAGATGCCAACTTGTTTTCAAATTAGTCAAACAGAATCGAATTTCATTTGTTAGCTTTATTAGAGAGACTTTGCCTCAGGAGCCCATGACAGAAATGCTGCATGGGTACCATTCGTTCACAGAAGTAGTGAAACTCTACTCGTGTTTAAGGCAAGTATTTTCAACCCCTCAACTCAAGCCAGGTTTAGTCTGGAAATTATTGTGGTTCCTAGGTTCATTATTCATGCTCGCTATCAGTGAGGTCCTTTGACAGACATAAATTTATTAGGGCACGTCCCAGGTCATTTTCCTTTAGTTTCATCAACTACTCTATCACAGATTGGACAGCAGCATTTACTTTTTGTGAATATACAGCATTAGTAACGCAGTTCAATCTCCAGGACGACTTCAGAAACCCAGTTGAAAAATTTTCATTTTGTCATCAACTTGCACATAAACTACATACTATTTCTATGTCATAGTGAAAAGCGAAGAATTCTGGTATGAGGAATTCCAGTGGTGACTGTATCTCAGGAGATTTAAGCCCAAACTGGGCAGAGTGGATCTTCCTATTACCAAACAATAAGGCTCTGAGCTCCTGATCTCTGAAACTACATAGCTGGCAGTGGATATTCCTGAACTGTAGTGGTTTCTGGGGGAGGGGAGAGTTTATGGATCAGAAATTCCTGAACTTGGCCTCCAATGGTAAGATAACATGATGAAGAAGTGGAAGGGAAATCCCACCTGGAAAGGGGCTCAGCACGAGCTAAGAGCGAAACCATCTGCACTGGGAGATACGTGCAGTTGCCAGCTCCTCACTTCCCCACCATCCCATCCATGAGAGGAATAGAAAGCCTTTCAGAGTTGTTGTGCTGCACCTTGTCTTTTGCTTTGTTTTTTTGTTTGTTTGTTTGTTTGTTTGTTTTTGTGTGTGTGTGTCTTGTGTTATTTTTCCATCCCCCAGAAATGCTTGTGAAATGCAGTATACAAACTATATATGAAAAATATATAGCTACTGTATATAATATATGTGTTTTGTTTTCATTTTTCTCTCCTGTATGGCCCCCACCCGATTTAGAACTAAATGAGCCTACGAGCTCAACTTTGTTGCAAGGTCAGTATCCGCCCTGCCCTATGCTTTTTCTCCCTCTCCTCAATCCCAGAGCCCTCATCCTCTCCTTCCCCCTGCTGTGGATTTCCTGGCATTTCTAGCAGTAAAGTTGCTTACAAAGTGGAAGTAGAAGGCTATTAAAAGAGGTTCTTCAGACCTGGTAAAACCATTTTGCCGGGCGCGGTGGCGCACGCCTTTAATCCTAGCACTTGGGAGGTAGAGGCAGATGGATCTTTGTGAGTTCAAGGTCAGCCTGGTCTACAAAGTGAGTTCCAGGACAGCTGGGGCTACAGGGAGACCCTGTCTAGAAAAGACCAAAAAACAAACAAACAAACACCTCCATTTTACTCTGATCATCTCTTGCCCACACTTGCCTAGGTAAGGCAAGTAAAACAGCAAAGCCAGAGACCATCCTAAGAACAAAGATTTGAGAGGATAACTCTGAACTGATAGGAAGACAATACAACCACTAACCCCAGCAATAGCCAATGGGAAAGTAGCTTACAATCAGTAACCCCAGGGATAGCCAATGGGAAGGTAGCTTACAACCACTAACCCCAGTCATAGCCAACAGGAAGGTAGCTTACAATCACTAACCCCACTGATAGCCAACGTGAAGATAACTTACTTTTCATAAGAGGTGTTCTGTTGAATGCCACTCAGCAACAGACTCAGACACATGATCATGGAGGATCAAATGACCCATGAAATATGCCACCATCACCTGGTCCACAAGGCTCTCCAAGAAAAGCCTATGCAGGAAATAATGGACTAGGGTGGGGTGCCAAAGAACTATCTCACAGCTGACCTTTAAGAGGTCTCTGTTCTTAGATGAACAACAAAACTATTTGGACTCAATTTCCTCTTCTATAAAGTATAATCTACTGAGTTCCAAGTTCATCTGCAAATATATTTTTAAAAGACTTTGAAGACAGTTGGGCACATTTTTAATCTTAGATAGTGGATGAAACACAAGGAATTCCACCATAGCAGACACATTCTGTCTACTACCTCATTTTTCCTCAATCTCTTCTTGCCAGTCCTTTGACCTCCTCTTCTACTCTGATCTCCCGACGCTGTGGACACTCTGTGTCCTTTCCCATTTCCTCCTGGTCCACCAGACTGTTTGAGTGACATGTTACTACTACATCAAAGTTTTTTCACATGTCACTGTCCTCAGCTAGAAGGCAGTTCTGGTTTTGTTTGTTTGTTGTTTGTTTGTCTATCTGTTTTGCTTTGCTGGAGATTGAACCCATCAGATATTATAAGCTGTGCAAGTTATTTACTACTGAGCTACATTCCCAGCCTTTGACACCAGTTTTGACCCAACTGAACCCAGTGGGAAGACATCTGCAAAGTTAATGAGAGAAATGAGCTCTCTCCATCCAATCCAATCTTCTGACCAACCTCTTCTTACCCCTTCCCCTATACCCATTCTATTCATCCATTTGCATTCTGACTGTGTGGACACTCACAGAGGACAATATTAGATCTGGGAGGTGGAGTAAAATATAGAAAGAAATGAAGTACAGGGAGCTATGTGACAGAGGCGGAAAAATGCTTTTATTATGAGAAGAGGCAGGGCTGCATCATTCACCTTAGTGATGCACAGCACCATGGTGATGAGGCAAAAACAGGAAACCAAAACAAAGAAATCGGAAGGAAAGGGAGAGTCACTGAACATTTTCAGACTCAGCTTGTGACGTGACGTGTGATGCTACTTCTGCTTTTGAATCCCCAGCGAGGCGCCTTCTCAGATCTTAAATAAAGAAGATTAGAAATGCATTAATGTCATGGTAGAAGGAATAGATGTTACCATAATGCTTTCAGAAGTTATTAAGCTAATTCTGGCCACTCGAACTTCATTCTTAAAGGAAATAGGAGTGTTTGACAGTCAGGTAGTGATTCCTAACAAGAAACCCTTAATTGGAGTCATACTCAGCCAGTGGAGAACCATCTCCCTTCAAAAATACCATGCATAACAAGTAAAGCAAAATGAACAGATCACAGTCCGGGTGGCTAAGCAAAGGACTAGGAGCAGGGGACAATATTGTCAGGTTCCAGTTGTTGAACAGAGCTGGATGCCTCACTGATCTCTTTAATGAGCCGATCAATTTGCATTAAAGGGTCTCTATGCCCACTTCACTGTAAGAGTCTCTGCTCATCCCTTAACCTCAGCAGCCTTCTCATTGGATGAAAGGCAGGGCAGAAGTTGTAGACTACAGACATCTGGAATGTTTGACAGATTCATGTGGCTTTCAGGATAAACACTGGAGTCTAATGTGCAACTAGGAGTATTTAAAAGAAGCAGACCTTGCCCTTGAGCACATTCACCTATTTCAACTGTGTCCGTTTTACCTTGCCTTGATTAGACTCCAATAGAATAGAAGAGCTACCAGTTTGCTCAGGGAATAGCTCCAGGTGATGCTCATCTTATCAGAGAAACACACACGAAAAAAGATTTATATAAATGCGTGGGTCTCTACTGACAGGGAACACATGGCTTTAAGAGAAGTTTGAAACTACTTTGCTGCCTAATACCTGAATGGACTAGAAGGTTTTGATAAGAGACTTTCATTCCTCCTCAGCACTTTTTGCCACCCTTCACATATTTTTCTGCTTCCCTTTTGCAAACACAACAGATTGCATGTCACCTTCCAGTATTAATATTTGGTAGCGTAGGACTCTCACGGTGATAAATAAGAACTCCGGGCTGTGCCATCATCCTTCACAGAGCTTCTACACAGACAAAAGCATGGGGCCTACACTGCAAGCTCAGCGGCTCCATGGCTGCTCCTTTTCTATCCCCAGGCCCTCTGTCGTTGATCTCAGGTTTGATGGTATCAGTGGGCTAAGAAAAGTTGGTTGATTAATGCCTGTGAACCACATAGTAACCATTAAAGTAGTATAAAGAATGGGCCATCTAAGTCCACTCTGGATATCAGAAAGAAGCAAATGAAACAGAAAACATCAACTCTCCTGTTAGAGAATTTAAGATAGTTAATTAGCCCAACCTACCAAGGGATTAAGCAGTTACCATTTCTATGACACATGTGTGGAAAAATAACAATAATAATCTCTTACCCTCTTTCTGGAATTGTTGAATGCACATTTATTTGTAACCAGCCCTCCTGTTTGAGAGAATTAGAGAACAGTCTTGAGTACTTAGATTCATCTGTGAGTATTTGCTTTGCTGACTGAACAAATCCTTCTGGGTTAAGTAGATACTTTGAATACTACCTGATTAGGAGAAGAAAAGTGTAAGTAAAGGGTTTCTGTTTCCTTTTATTTTTCCTTCTTGTATATTTCTCCTCTTCTTCCCATTACCTCTCCTCTCTCCCTTCCATTCTTCTTTATGTCCTTCTTTCTTCCCTCTTGTCTTCTGTTTCTTTTGATTCACCATTCTCCCATATTCTGCCTGGCTTTGTGTTAATATGTCACTGGCAAAGGGATCAGCTAAATAAGGTCTTGTTGAAGAAAAACATTTGAATTTTTAGGGATTATGTCTTGTCTTGATAGCCAAGATGTCACTCAAAGACGAGTGCTTATGCCTACCTTTGGCTTTAGAACTCTCACAAGGTTCATCCTTCTGGAAGGGAAACACAAGGATAGCAAGTCACCAGGACAGAAGTGATGGTGTTGAAACTCCTACACCTCTTCTTGGCTCTAGAACAAAGGCAAGATAATGGGCATCCCACCCACATAAAAGAACACCATGTCTGTGTTTTCCTCCTGATGGACTCAGCAAGGGTGGCAAACCTGGTCTTTAAACAGCATGAGCTGCTATGTTGCAACCTAGAAAAGACTCAAGCCAATGAGTTCTAGACAAGATCAGAGACAAATCTCAAATTGTTCTTTACTTTTGTGGATGCTGATGTTGTTGACCTTCTTTCAAGTAGTGTATGCTAGAAATTCAGGGGTAAATGCTGACTTGGGACAATTAAGCTTAAGTTCTTTCCAGAATTTTTGCTCTAGCACCTAAAGCAGGAATGTGTGCCTTCAGCTTACTGCTTTTTCTAATCATCCCAGGTGATATAGAAGCTTACTTCTGTCCTTCCTGTAGCCCAGTCTGGCCAGCAGACCCATCGCTCAATGAGTGATTCCTCCCACCCATTCCCTACAAGATACCTTGCATTTGCATTGTTTGTGGTTTGGGAGCAAAAGTTATATGACTTCTTATTCCCTCAAATTCTCTCCAGGCTGTCCTTCTTTCTTCAGGGCACCTTCTTTCTTGGCACTGGGAGACTCATAAACCAGCCCCTCCTCAGCTAAGATGGTTCAATAGCCTGGCAAGCACTCCAAGAGACTGTCCTTGGGCACAGAACATGGGACCATTGCACATAGCTTTCCTTTCCCATCATGGCTTTACATCAGACACTCCTTCTCGGTCTCCTTTCACATTTTTATGTTTTCAATGAGACTTTGTGGAGTTGCTAGTGCCCACTAAAATCAGGAGCTTCTCAAAGGGCTTCAAAAATATTTCAGAGCCTAAAGCTTAGATATGTATGCATCTGGCTACCAACAAACATTGCCGTCACAGTTAGGAGGCACTCTGCCCAAGGCTGTTTTCTTTCCTATATGTGAGGACTTGTGCACAGGGGACAATAGATTTCTAAGGTATCACTTCTGTCTGCAGTATTCTCATGCCATTTCTCACCCTCCCTGTATCCAGATGAGCAACTGTGCAGGCCTTTAGCTAAAGAGGGGTTTCAACAATGGATGATCATCACAAATCAAGCCAGGAAAACCTCTTTCTAGCCCCAGAAAAAAATGCAGAAGCTTTCTGTGTATTTCCCTGAGAGCCTGAGACTAGGGAAATGAGCGTCTTTCACGATCCAGTCAACAGAGTAGCCTGTATCTGTGTCTTTTTACAGGGCTCTCAGAAAATGTCACTGTCTCAGGCAGCCCCAAAGAGAAGAAGCCCATGGGGCCAACTTGAAGTCAAATATCAAAGGTCCAGACTCCTCTGCCATCTAAGAGATCACTTGACAGTGTTTCTGAGTCCAATTTGCACATGGTATACCCACACAGCCACCTGCACTCATACTGCTATAATACGAATTCTTCTGTGTCAGCCAACTTTCTATGTAACGCTTACTGAATTCAGCAGATTAGAGGATAGCCTGATGAAAGAAACGAAGCTGTTTTAAGAGTAGATTTTTGACATGGAAGCTCAGATTCGCAAAAGTATAGCACATCTCCTGCTGAGACTAGGCAGATAGGTAGTCTCTGCTCTCATCTGTGGTCCACTATAACGGTCATTCATATGCTTCCTTGGCCTCCAGTTTACTTCCAGAGAGAAAACTGAAAGGGGATTGTGAGTGCTGGGCAATGGTCAGCTCAACAAGATTCAGGTCTCAGAGGCTTGGGGAATCTCTTGGACAGGAGCACCAGCTTGTCCCTAAGACCATCTGAGGGCAAATTGAGGTCTCTAGCTGCTTTCTGCCTTAACAGTGGCTTATTTTTAATTTCTTTTAGAAGTGAAAACTACAGCCCTGACCCCTTGGAAAGGTTGGTATGTTTTACTTCTCAGGCAGCTGATGCCTTGGTGCTAATGGGGTATGTAGATCTCTTTGCCTTCTGCCTAGAAGCCTTCTTTTCTAAGCTTACCTCTGGAAGCCATCTAGAGGGACCCCTCCCTGGCCTTGAATGGCTGGACATGGGTTTAGATTAACCCCATTCCCAATGATGTCACGTGCTTCCTGAGTTGCCCCACTTGCACGAGTTTAACTGGTCTTTCGGTGGCACTAATAACTCTGTATCCAGAAGAGTCCAGGTCCGGACTCCAGGCACAAGGCTTGCCTGTCCTTGCTGATGGAGCTCTAATGCAACATTCTTCTCAGACCTTAGTCTCGCATGCTGCTTTTTGCCTATCCCCTGTTCTGCTTCTCTCTCTGTCTTGGAGCAGGAAGGGAAGTGGGGAGGGGGAGGGGGACTTTGGGAGGAAAAGGGAGGTTCTTGGGTGAGTCACTTGGCCAGGAATAAAATGTATCTTATTTGAGGCTTTCAATCCTGCCAGATGTTTCAGATGGATAATGACACTCATCACGGCTCTCTAGGACCCTAGCTGTCCTGGTAATTAGTCTCTTTAGGCCTCTGCTGCTTTCTAATGAGATAGTGTCAATAAAGGCATCTAATGGGATGGGGGCGTGGCTGGATGAAGAACAGATGCCTCATCTGTTTGGCCATGTCACCAGGCAGATGGGCTGAGCTGTCAATTCCCTAGTACCGGCTGGGTTAAGGCCTTGTTCTCAGCAGGGTGTGACCCATGCTTGTCTGGATCAAAGATCCTCACCCCATAGCAATCTTCTGTGCTCAGAATGGAGCAGGCCAGCCTTCAGTAGCATCCAGCTAGGTTTCCAAAGCTTTGCCCTCCTTGGAATGTACATGATCTGAGCTGGTGGAAAGCAAACTTCACTTAGAAACTGAAATTAAGGGACCAGGAAAGGTTCGTAAGCTCTCAAAAGTAAGGTTTCCACAAATTCTAAATGGCATAACGATCCTCGTGAGTGTTATTAGGCTTTATAATACCTTCCTTTCTGACTGTCAGCACTGCACCCGAATTCCTAGACCACGTGGTTTTGCTTCTGGGTAGACAGTAGCTCAGTTCTAGAATCTTCAGTGACTTTATTGGACAGAATTAGAAAGGAAGAGGAAGGGTGCCTATTAGAGAACTTAGGTAAAGCAGAAAACACAGTAGACACAGTTTCTAGATGGCTTCCCCCCACCAAGTATTGTATTAAGAAAAAGAGAAGCAGAACAAAGTAAATGTTCAGCATCAGTCAGGGTTCTCTCATTTGATTTATTTACAAACACTGCATACTTGCCATGGCCATTGAGACACACACCCTGCCCTTAGAACACCCTTAGCATGCCATATGTGGTGGCACAGACCTGTAATCGCAGCACTTGGAAGCCTGGCCCAGGAGGATAAAAATTCCAAGGTCAGCCTGAGCCTATATAGAGAGATCTTATCTCAAACAAAGAAGAAACAGATAACAAGAAGAGAAGGAGGAGGCGGAAGAGGAGGATGGGGGAGAAGAAGAAGGAGAAGGAGAAAGAGGAGGAGGAAGAAGAAGACAGAAGAAGAGGAGCAAGAGGAGGAGGGGGGAGAAGAAGGAGGAGGAGGAAGAGGAAGAAGAGGAGGAGGAAGAGGAGTAAGAGAAGAAGGGGAAAAGAAGGAGGAGGAGGAATAGGAGGAGGAGGAGGAAGAAGAGGAAGAAGAAGAGGAGGGGGAGGAGGAGGAAAAGGAGAAACTGGTAGTACATAGAAGAAGAATTGGAGTTGAGGGTGATATTTAATAGCAGAATGAAAACAGTATGGGAAACCAAACAAAACAAGGAGCTCTGCCTAGAAGATGTGATTGAGGCCAGACAGAAGCTGCAATAAAGAATGGGAGTGAATTTGAGGAATAATATTTCAGACAAAGAGGCGGACAATGTGAGAGTATGGAAGAAATAGAACATGGTTGGAGAGTGCCAGCCTGTGTGTGTCTGGTGCACATACCTTGGTATGCACATGCTCCCTCTGTGTGTGCACCTGTGCCCACATGCCTGGGAGCAAAACCATCTAAGAAAGCATGGCAGGAAGACAGTGAAAGGAGATCAGCAGGCAGATGATGCAATCATAATACCGAAAAGCCAGACATTTTTGTTAAGGCCGCAGGACTCAGCTTGAGCAGTTCGAAGTTGTAGAAACATTATTATAGAAAGAACCTAAGAGACAAGTGTGATAGGTTCAGGCAGCAGGTGGAAAGACCAGCTGGTCAATGCGAGTCACTGCAGACTGTCTCTCTTCTGGCTGATATCTCTGGACCCTCTACCTCAGGCTACCTGTTTCCCGCTCCTTCCAACCAGCTCCTTCAATATAGGTTTCCTGGAGGTGCTGGAGAGACAGACAGTGAAGGGAACCAAAAGAGTGTGTGCACAGGGTAGAGGCTGCCATGGTCACTCAGTCTGCATAGGAACAGCAGGAAGGTCCTGTGAACTATTTCAGGACAGCCCTTCTTCCAAACAAATGATGGGCATTTTTCTTAGTTTCTATGTAAAGAATTTACTGGCTTTGGACCTGTCCCTAGAGTTGTCCTCGTGGTGCTTCCCGGGATGGAACAGAGCCACAGTGAAGCTCTGAGGCCTGTACTACAATGACTAAACAAGAGTGTAGAGGGAGCACCTGGCAAAGCCACTAGGCTATTGTGCAGAGTCCCCAGACTGGAAACCAGGTGTTTTCTTACATGGGAACCAGACAGGGCCTCTGCTGGCCATAGGACTGGCTTGTAGCATCTCCCCCTGTCAATCATGAAAGGATGGAGTCCAGGAGAGGAGGAGCATCCAAATACTCACAGGAATTTGGAATTTATTTCCCATCATTTTTGTCCTTAGGCATCTTCTTGGACAAAGCAGGAATTTGGCCAGGAGAAGCTGGCTTGTGTTGGGGCTGAACAGGGAGTGGGCTTCAAGCTGAGTAACTGAGTATTCTGAAAAGCAAATGAAAGCAAAGGGAGTATGTGCTAACAGTTCTGTGTCCTGCTAGCTTCCTGTCAGGCCGGGTGCAGAGCAGGCCACCAGGCACACAGGACACATTTAGAACTATGCTTAAATGGGCCACTCATTTCCCCAGGGAAAACATGAAACCTGGCTCTCACAGTCTGCCCCAGAGCCCTCAGCCTCAGGCACAGACAGGATGTGGGGCTGGGGGTAGGTGGTAGGCAAAGGGAGAAGAGTGTTGGAGCAGTCCAGAGAGGAAGGACTTCTTCAAATGATAGAAACATAGCCTGTCCCCCAGGGTATCCATAGGTGGTCCCTGTCTTCTGTGAGGCTACAGAAAGTGTGTGAAGACAGAAGTGAGTGGTCTGGCTTGTATGGAAACCTAGCAGGAAGATTCTAGAGGCTGTTTAATGTCTAGTTAGTGTCTAATCCTAAGTGAAAGGTAAGCCCTTGGGGTTTTCATAGTCTTGCTTCTTTGTCACCTGTGTCCCCAAGACTGCTTTTCATTTTGTGTTGCCCAGAAAGTCACCTCTCTGCCAGGCAGAGAACAAGCCAGGATTCCCTGGGGCTTTTTAGCATGAGGACTTCTATTGCCAAGAAACTCGCACTTTGTGAATCTTGTGACCCGAGTACCAGGCTAACATGAGGTTGAATGGACAGACATTGTTCTCAAAGCTAAGAAATGCAATCATTTGGGCAGTAGCTAGGCCAGAAATTCTAGGACTTGACAGGATATTCCCAGGTGTAATCAAGAAGCCTGGTTGAGTCTGGTCTGAGTTAAGCAGAACTGACGCCAGTGCTGAGCTTCTAAGTCAGGCGAGCAGGTTGTGACAGGGTTGATGTGAGGACAGAGACCGAGTGTGGCTACCAGCTCCAATACCTCTGTTAAATTCAATGCAACAGAGCAGACCAGAACAGGTCCAATTGGAGGCAGTGTCCCAGTTCATTAAGTAGCTAATGTATCTGGTATCTGACCTTACATATGCTTCAGGAATTATCACTGCCATGGGGCTTCTTGGCCCCAAGGAACAAACTAGCTCAGAACATTGTATGTGAAAACAATAGACAGCTGCTGGGGAGTTTTAGGACCTTGCTCTTCTCCTGTTCTGCATTTGGTTCCATCTCAAAGACTATCAGTCTGCAGGCCAGGTGGGTATGTGCCTCATTGGGAAATGTGCCCCCCAGAGCAGGTTTTATACCCCAGTGGCCACATAAATCCCTAGTTACAGCCATTTTCACACAGCTAATGATCTTGTTCCTTAGTCCCACCTCTACTGTACTGGAGCTGGTTTGGGCCGCTCAGACATGTAGTATGTGAGCTGCTGTCTGCTGTCACCTTGACCACATGGGGAAGAGGCTCAGTGCTCTACAGGGAACCCAGCACTTCCCTGAGATGGGAGCGACTGACAGAATGGACTCCGTGCTCTGTGAAGCAGCAGCCAGCAGACAGATTGTGGGGCCCAAACAGGTCCTTTCCTGAACAGGCTGTACATCTGGAAGGTTCTACAAATGTTCAAGGCAGTAAGAGGTCAGAAGGGGATAAACGATGGTGGCAATAGCAAGTCATACAAGGATCTGTCCTTTTTGAAGTTCTGTCTAGGATTTTTCTTCCCTACCACTTTCTGTCCGACTTGACCCTGAACCCTGAACTTATCACATTATGCCACAACTCTTATTGATTGAACTAGAGTCTTGTCATCTTATAAGGGAAAGAATAGTGAGTGTCCATTTGGGAGCTTCGGAAAGTTCTTTTGTTGGGACACCAGATGTTCCTCTTACTGGGCTACATCAGCAGGATCCCCGGTGAGACAAAACCAAGTCACCAGGTCAGGCCATCTTACATCAGGCATCTCATGAGATGTGTGTTCTCTCCACAGGCCCAGGTGCGGTCAGCGAGGTGAACAATGGGACCTCCAGGAGGGCGGGCTGCATCTGGCTCCTCCCTCTTTTGGTCTTACACCTGCTCCTCAAATTTTGATCTGAGTGTCCCTTCCCTGCTGGGGGAGAGCTGCAGCCACCGCATCTCAACACGAAAGCACGGGCAACACGACAGCAACAAGTCAGAATCCAACGCAATTCGGAGAATCACAGCCAATGGGACAGAAATTCAAGGGAGGGGAACAAAGAATACTTTGGGAAAGGAAAAAAAAAAATGTTTAAAAAAGGAAATTGAAAATTGCCTTGCAGATTTTTAGGTACCACTGAGTTTCCTTTCTTCTCCCAAATGGGAAGAACGCACACTCGGCTTGGACCCACCCACAAGCTGCATTGTGTGACCTCTCTGTTGCCAGGGTGGGCAAGGGCTCAGCCACTCTGCCCACTAAAGTGCCCCACCATGAAACATTCTGGAGTCGCCCATCCCAAATTCCATCCGTCCGTAGAGACAAGCACAGAGTGAGAAACACGGGGCCCAGATGTGCCACGGAGGCCCTTTGGTGGACTGCGCCACAGTGGCATGTGTCGTGAAGTGTGATATCAGAAAATAAAAAAGGAAAAAGGAAACTAGACAGCCTGACAGCACCACCATGATCCCACAAGCGACGGTCACCACGATATTGTTAAACTTTTATTTCCATTTTACCACACGGACATCATGGATAATAAGGGATTCTGATTCATTATTAATTTTATTAATTATATTTTCTGATATGTCTAGAGCTTAGCGCAAAAAAAAAAAGAGAAACAAAACTAAAAATACACACATGACAGGGGTGAAGAGAAGTGTGTTTATTAAGCATTAAAAATGAATAGTATACTTCTTACCTAGGTTTACAACTGCTGGACCACACACCAGGCACTAACCACCTGGTGAGGATTTGGCAAATCCACCAAAACCACATCTGGTTTAACCAACACCTCCACCAGCACTACAGATCCCTCCTCATCATTTCATGCAGACAGTACTATGCTACCACATACTGTTTAGAAATGGAAAGTTGCTCTGCACTCTACCTTGGTTGTTGGCTATGCTTCTTTTGAAGACTTCTATTATACAGTATATATATACATATATTTTTTTTTCGTTAGAGTTCTAGCCATTTTGTTTCTCAGCAGGGTCCTTTCTCAGACATTACTGCATGCTGTATATGGCGTTAGCTGTGTGTTGCTCTTCTAAAAGATGATAGAGTTTACTGGTAATTGTGTAATCAGCTCCTGCCTTTTTATTTCCTTGGGTTCTTTACATGTCAGAGACATTTATGAAAAGCAAAAAGAACAACAGCAACAATAACTAATATCAGGCGCAGCATCTTTCCAGGTGTGGCTCTCTGAGGCGGAGGCTGCGGGCTTGGCTTCTTCATCACACCTCGGGGCATTAATGGACAGCAAGCAACTGAACCAACTAAACTGGCAGTAATCACTTGCTTTAGCCCATTGTGGGAATCCCTGATGCCTTTGTGACCACTGGAGAACTTAATCCTCTTGGTTTCTTTTATTTAATTTCCCACCTTTGTGTGAGTGTGTATGAAAGAGAAGAAAAATGCAGTTTTTAGGTAACCATATTTTTCCTCCCCCTGAGTCTGAAGACCAGAGAGGCCTCGGGGAGGAGTCCTGGATGTGATGAGGGAAAGTGGGATTGGGGGATAGGGGAGGGAGGGGTTGTCTCTGACTTGACATTAAAAAGTGTTCCATGTCCCTCTTCACCTGGTGTGATACCTCATTCTGTAGTGGGCGGGATGATTCTACCTGGCTGGTTTGAAAGATGCCATGGCATGGGTACCTGCAGAGTTCCTGGGATGGGTGGGGTCTTGCTCTGACAAGTCCTCTGATAATAGACAGGAGGTTTACGGGACTTCCTTCATCCTCTCATGGATGCAAGAAAGACTAAGTTTGGTGCAGACCTTGTTGTCAACATTCAGGAGGGCTTGATGAAGGCTGCCAACATCCTGCCTGCCTTCAAGCCTCATCTCATCAGGTGTCAAAAGAATAAGTCCAGTCATGGCTTTTACTTCAACGATTTCATGTATTAAATAATCCCCAATCCTATGAACTAATATTCTGGAGACTGTCTGCCTTCCCTGCCTATCCCTTCCCTGCCAACTTCACTTCTACCCAGAAATTACGAGAAAAGGAAGACTTTAATATATTAAAGTCCTTCTGACTGGTTCTGACTGATCCTGGGATTTAAACATCTAGTAGAAGATTCACTGAGACTTAGAATTGAAGTGAGATTCTGAACAGTCAGGACTACTGCCCTTGTGACGTCCGGGTCAGCTTTGCCTGAGAAGAGTCAGAAAGGTTGCAAACACTGTCATTTCCAGCTGCCACTAGCAACACAGATATGCAATTATTGACTTTGCCTCTCTTTGTCCCCTTCTGCCTTCCCATCCCGAGTGCACCCTCACCTCCAGGTGCTAGATTCCTCAGCTTCCTCCTGGCAGCAGGGTGTAGAGCAGTCTGGCTAGGTCTTACAGACTTAGGGGGCACTTTTGTTGCCCATCCTTCTGTCCCAGAACCATTGGAAGGGAGTGACCTTGGGTTTCCATAGACTGAAAACAACAAGCAGACAGTCAAAACAAGCATTAAAAGTAGAGAAATATTTATGACCCACAGTAGGTAAGGAGTGGGAGTTATTTCCAAAGCAGTACCCTCCTGAAACTAAAGAAGTACAGGATTTATTCAGGGAGCTTATACATATGAAAGTATGCTTTAGGGGTGGGCACAAAGAGGTGTGATCCCATTGCTTTCAGTTATGCCTGGAACTAAGGAAGTATAGGGATTTGATTCAGGGAGGAGATATATATATATATATATATATATATATATATATATATATATATGTAATTTTTTCATATAAGAAAGCACACTTTAGGGGTGGGCACATAGGCACAAACCCTAAACCTGTTGCTTTCAGTTATGCTCAATTTTCACTAAATCTAAAATTGCACTAAGAAATAAAGTCAATACTTTGTTTATTATAGAAAAAAAAAAAAAGGCTAAAAGTATTTTTGTCCCTCACCATGCCTAGCACTGCTGCCCATACTGGAGGATTCAGTTACAGCTCATACCTCACCTGGAATAGAGTAGGAAAAACATAGGTGACTTTCTTGTTCCTAAAGAGGGTCCCAGAAATCCCTCTGAATAAAATGTGCCAAGACAGCTGCAAAGATCCACTTCCTGAGCTTCCCTGAGGGGATAACGTCCTACACAGCCCTTGATGGCTTAGGAGCCTTCTTTTCTATTCATGCAATATCTGCCAATAGCAGCCGGAGCACAACTAGCAGACATTAGTAACATCCCCTCGTCATGCCTCAGGTCATCCTCTGACCATTGTAACCTGAGTGAACATCAGCCAAGACCCATGTGGTACGCTGCCGCCAGTGAATGCCAAACCATTACCCTCTGACCTGCGGTTCTTCAACGATCTGATTTTGGAAGACCAGCTTCTTCTAGGACCACTTCACCATGGCTGATGAGTTCACCAGACACATCTCCTGACAGTATCCTAGAGGAAAACTTTCATCTCATCCGCTTAGCCAACCCATATGTTCCAGATTTCCAGGAAAACCACAGTGCATGGCATTTCCCCTCCCCCCAGGCCTTCAACTAACTTTAGAGTTCAATTTGGAAGGACAGAGCTCAGAGCGGTTTATAGGGTCAAGCTTTAGGCTTCCCTTTACTGGAAAAAAAAAAAAGAGTGACAAGAGAGTGTTAATCAAAACTAGTGGAAACAATCACTCAGAAGAGTAACTGCAGTGTTTTTCTTCATACTTGGACCGATAACATATAATTTCAAGTATACTAGACCCCTTGTGACTCAGAGATAAGTCACAACTGTAATTTAATCACTCCACACACCTTAACATTAGAATGTCCCATCAGTGACTGGTAGATTACTATACTGTGTGTGCAGAGGGCATAGTTGTGGAGGGATAAACCCTAACCTCTTTCACCAAATACTCCTGTAGAGTCCCATTCCTATTCCAACAGAACATCTGCTCTCAGTCAGCTACAGAGATGTGCAAAATCTTTCTAGCCCCTGTAGATAAATCTCCCTGATTCCTGCTTTAAACAGTGAGCCTGGATGTTTACTTTGAAGCTTTGCATTTATCCCAGGTGTACCTTCTGATCAGTAAGCTGTACCAAGAAAGAGCCATGTTCATAGTCAACCATCCTCTAATGGTCATATTGTGCGCTGTGGATGGTGATAATGAATGATAGCTATTATTCTTCAGGATGAAGATAAGTGAGCAAATGAATTAACACCAAAATCTGACTGAGCATTAGCACCTTCCATTGGCCTGACCCATCTTATCATCTACTTGCTAAACCTCGAGTTTAGAAGGGAACACGATAGAGCTCATCAATCACAAGTATCTAACTGTGTAGATTTGTTTGATTAGAAATTATACATTATAGGTTTAACAAAACATTGATAAATTTTCTAGTATTACAATGGTTGATAAAAATGAGCTACTTCTCACTAAAAGACAAAATATATGCAATGGAAGGGGTGTGGGAAAGCTGCAGTCTTTGCCCATGCAGAACCAAAATGCTGAGTGGTACTCCTGGCAAAAGACATCTGTGCACAGTAGTGGTTTACCCTTCATCAGTCAATCAACAAAATAATTGGCATCAGTGGCATCTGATAGAGGATACAAGGGACCATCTCTTTTTGGTGTATTTTTAAATTTCGAAACTGAATGTCAGAGCTAATTGGACTCAGACCTTTTTCACTGGGATTTGATTGTGAGGTTAGTGCTTCCTTTGTTACCTGATGGCTGTCCAGCCAAGCCAATGTAACAGATTAGGTCTTCCTTCTCTTTGTTTTAATTCAAACCTTATTTTTATTAGCATCCAACTTTATCCTCCTCCAAAGCAATAAATAAGAATTAATATCCTCATGATTCATGAATAACAGTTCTCTAGGTCTCTGCATCTGATTCCACAATATTATCAGTCTCCCACCATCTTTCTATCCCATGAGTAGAACCACACAGCCCTTGTTAGAAAAGTCTCCTTAATTCTTGAGCTCAAGTTGAGATCAGTTCTTAAATTTATGCCTGATGCATTTTGATGCATCATCTTTTATGAAGGTGACCTGGTTTGGCTTTATTTTTGAATGCTGATTTTATTCCCATGCAAGCCTCCAAATAACTTGAATAATTTCTTCTGGCATATAGTGAAATTATATGAGTTCATCTCTGTATTTTGGAGATTGTTAATGTTTTTTTCTAAATGCATATTCCTCTACCCATGCCTCTATCATCTATTTGATTAAAGCTTCTTAGAGTGGTCATAGCACTTGTGTTGTTCCAGTGAATCTTTGATTTTGGAATTTCTGAGGATTGCTGCTGCATTTTGAATAGAGAATTGAGTTGCTAATGAGTACGACTAGGCTCTAGTCCAGATCTATCACTAGCTTTTTCAGTTCCCTTTCCTCATCTTTTGTATAAGATGCTGTTATAGAAGATTGCTCTCTCTAGCTTTAAAATGTAATATTAAAACACTTTGAGTTTTTATAAGATTTCTGCAAGATGAAATTCAAGAAAGTAGCCTTTATGAACCATGCAAATGGAGGTTATGAATCTGGGCAAATTCTACAGCCAGTGCGTTGTCTTTGTCTCCAAGATGGCTTCTCAGAAAGGAAAATGTAATCACAGCTGCCATTCTGCACATACTTGAAGTGCCTCCTTAAGGAGAAGTTGGGAGATAGATTCTTCAGTGCTTAGAAAGGAACATCGCTTAATAATAGACAGTGGCTTTTTGTGGAACAGCAAATGATGTTATCCCCAAGCTGCCCTCTATATGACATAAGTAAGACAAGAGGAAATAAACTTCAGCACTCTGTAGGTCTGGGAAGAAAGACTCTAAATTAGGACAGTTTTTAGCGCTCCTGCAAGAAGTGTGTGTGTGTATGTGTGTGTGTGTGTGTGTGTGTGTGTGTGTTTGTGTTTGTGTGTGTGTGTTGCACATCATAGATAGTTAATTGCTTAATTTTTCAAAGTAGGTGACACTTTTTATCACAAGCTTCATCTTTAGAACAATAGGAAATAGGAGTGAAAGCAGGTGCCTGCAGAGAAAGTCTCCAGGATGACATCTCATCACTGGGATGCATGTTGTGCTCAAGGGCCCAGAGATGTTTGTGCATGTTACATTTGACATGTTTTTATATTGTCGGTTCACTTCTAAATTTACTGATCCTTTCTCACTTTCTCACTCTGATTCCCCTGCCTGGGACTTAGGTTCATTTCTAGGACCTCTGAAATGGAGTAGATGAGGCAGAAACAGACAGCTCTGACTGAGCCTGGGGATGGAAAATAAGTGAGACCTGGGGGCCTTCTCCCTCTGACCTGCATTTTGTTTTGAAGCTTTACCCCAGAGTTTATGGAAAAGTCAGATGGTGTTGGCTCATAGCTCCCACTCTGTGGAAGCCATTGAGGGGTGATGGAGTGGAGGCCAGGGAAGAAGAACAGACGCCATGCGGCTCAGGAGTAGAGACTGAGTCTGTCTTCTCTTCGAAGGAAGAAGAAAAGGAAGGGAAATGAAAGAAATACCTTGTGCATTACAAATTCATTGGTGTTCATGCTTCTCATTCATCCCTGGCCACTGAGAAAGGAAGAGAGAGAAGCGGGACGTGAGGGCATGGCCGATGTCTGCTAAATGTAGAATCTCTTCCCTTTAAGTATTTGTCATAAAACTTAACAGCACAAGAAATGAAGACAAAAAGAATGAAGTAGAACAGAAATCCAGACAGTTAAAAGTGTCACTGGGGGCTGCGGAGATGGCATAGCAGCAGTTAAGAGTTCTGGCTTCTCTTAGAGAGGACCCAGTTCAGTTTCTAGCATCCACAAGGTGGCTACCAACCATCTGTAACTCCATTTCCAGGGGATCTGACATCCTCTTCTGACGTCCATGGATATTGTAGGGCACAGGTGCACTTACATGCATGCAGACAATGTAATCATACACATAAAATTAAAATTAAAAATATGTTTTAAAAATTGTCATTGATTCTGTTGGAGTGAGGGGATGCATGTGTGTAAACCAGTATCTCTGTTTGATGTAGGCAAATTATTACAAAATGGAGGACAGATCCTACGTCCATGCCTAGTGGCATATAAATATTAAGCTCTAAAAAAGCTGCAATTGGGGCTGGAGAGATGGTTTCAGCAGTTAAGAGAACCGACTGCTCTTGCAGAGGACCCGGGTTTGATTCCAAGCACCCACATGGAAGCTAAGAACTGTCTTTAACACCAGTTCCAGAGGAATCCGAAGCCCTCTTCTGGCCTCCGCAGCATTACACGACATGGGTGCACCAACCTGCCTGCAGACAGTACACTCATACACATATAAATAAATAAATAAATAAATAAATAGCTGCAGAGTTTGCATGTTAAAGGGAAAATATGGTCTTACTGGATGCCAATTCCCACTGCCTCCATTTTCCAGAGGAACAAATATTAGAAGCATGGAGGGAATACTTTCAAATTCAGCCAAAAGACAATTCTTACCCAAGATAGCCTCAGACTTCTGTAGGACCTGGACCATCACTGAACCCTCCAGATGTCAGCTGTGTCTGCTTCCAACCAGGAAAATAGAATGGTGGACAAGCCCATCTCACAGGACCTCCTGGCATATGCAACCCCTGGGCCCCCTTGCTACATTCTTTCAAAGTTAATAACTATTTTCCTCAGTCTGAAGAGTCTCTGCTTGAAACCAAATCTTTACAAAAAAGAATGATTAAAAGTGTTTCTCATAGCTTTCAATGTCAGGCTGCTCCTTCAGAATCCAAGGCAACAAAATAAAACAAAACAAAATCACAATAACAGATATACAAAATGCTCTGTCCAGTGTCTGGTGGTTCATGGGTTATTTAAGACTCACCAGAGGGCCTCATGTCAAAAGCCTTTGCTGTGTGGGTCTGGGGAGTTGGCTTTCTGGGTAAAGTGCTGGCTATGTAAAATGAGGACCTGAGTTCAGTCCTCCAACAGTGAAAAAATAAAATAAAATAAAAAAGCAGGGTGTGGAAAGGATCACCTGTGACTTCAACACTTGGTGTGGAGATGGATGCATACTGGGGATCCACTCCCCAGTCAATCTAGCTAAAATCTAAAACAGAGAGTTCCAGGTCCATTAAGACATCCTGGTCTCCAACAACAGCAACAACAACAAACAGCAACAACAACCAGACAATCCTGTCTCAAAAAAAAAAAAAGGTGTGGAGTTAATTGATGAAGACATCCCTTGGCAAATTCTGGTTCCTATGTGGTGGCATGAGTTAGTGTGCCCACATACACACACATAAACACACACACACACACACACACACACAGCTCTTTGAACTTTTACCCTGGTTTTGTATCATAGAATACACAAATTTCCAAAAGTAATAAGGAAAATTTGTGCCCAATCTGCTTTAATTTTTAGTAATCTGCAGAAAGGAGGATGTCATTCCAAATCACCCAGGGAACTAATTCAATACAGAATAAAATATAAACTTTGAGAAATGAAACCTGTAGTGTCTAATGCTTGTGTCCCCCAAAATCTCTCTGCTGACTGACTGCTCAGTACATGTTTAATTATAACAGTTTTGCTCAAACAAAGCATATTTGTGCTTTTATTCATAATAGCTAGTGCTCCTTCCAGTCAGCCTAAGTATTAGTAGCCTACGCTGAGCTAAGAAAATCAAATAAGTGCTGCTTTCCCATATCTGTTAGGCCCATGAGGACAAGCATTTGATTTAATCAACCCTAACTCAATCTACACTCTGAGATGTTAGTCCCAGGCAGGGGAGATTCATCCTTCTCCTAGTCTATTCTCCCTCAGATATAGGCTCTGCTCCTGCCCCAGTGTAAAACAAATTCCCTATCTGGTAAGCACTAGATAGAGACTATAAACACAGCATGCATGTAAGAGGGTCAGGCAAGCTATATGCCCAGCCTTATTTCGAACAAGGAAATCAATACCCCACAGTGTAATTCACCAGTCAGAAGTAATCACCCTCCTGAACAACAACATGAGGGCAGTAAATTCATTACAAGCTTCTTGCTACTCTTGGCAGGAATGTCAACACGGCTGTTTTATAAATCCTTCAGACACTTGGGCTTCTGATCACATTTTTAGTCATCCATATCCTTTGTCCAGTCACATATAGGATGTCTGAATCACACTCCTGAACATTAGAACATTAAGAACACCTATATTAATACTTCGCCATTCCTTTCTAAATCTATGTATAGATACACACACACACACACACACACACACACACACACACACACACACATGCACACATATCAGGAAATCAATCAGGTGAAATCCAGAGTCACCTGCAATTGGTGAACAAAGCCTACATGCATAGCAGAGTTGAGACATGCTCTGAACTATTAATGAGAAAGTCTTTCTAGCTACATAGCTCAGGAACTCAGCTCAGCGATGTCTGGTTTGATTGTGCTTTCTACACACTTCCCATTCTATCCTCCTGTCTCCACACTCCTTTCTAGCATAGCCTTCTTTTATGCCAATAACTTGAGAAACAAGATATCTAAGAACCAATTTGAAAAAGATTGCTCAGCTTCGCGAGGCCGGTATCACATTCTTTCTGTACATTGAACATTTGGAGAGTAGATTATGAATTAGAAGAAAGAAGTCATCTGGTTGGTGGGCTATCCTGAAAGTGTGCATTATCTTCACCTAGAGCTAGATTTGCAGGAATATGAAGTAGTCATCAAACAAATCCCTGGGTTATTTATTCAGCCACATGAACAGATTAATTACCAAAGAATTCCCTGTATCGCTTGCTGAAAAAAATCCCCGAGAGTCATGCCTGAATCATATTAAATTCCATTTATCCAGTGGCCAGTGGTTTCTGGCATGAGAGACACTCAAAACAAGCTCATGAAAATTCTCTCTTCAACAGTCCTCTCACATCAGGGCTTTCAAACACTCTTTTGAAGCATTAGGACTCTACTGAGTATTAAAAATGAATTCAATAGACTTCTGTTGTTACCAACATTTGAGTCCATATAAGGACTTTTTCAGTACAAGTATTTGTGTGAGTCATTTTATCTTCTTTATGATGCATTTGTTCCTTGGGGTCACCAGAGACCATTCTAAAAATTAAAGATTCAAAAATTTCTACCCACGAGGGGAAAACAAATTGTACTTAGGACTTGATATGAAGTCACATGTATGTATTTATCCCTAGTATTTATTGAGGCCCTAGTGTATTCTGACTCTGTTCTAGATAATGGGAACAAAATGGTGAGAAAAATGAGAAATGTTCCTTGCTCTCAAATAGTTTCAAATTGAGGAGAGGGGAAAATCAGTAATAGAATTCTATCATACACAGAGAACAAATGTGCCAGGTAGGCAGTATATGAGCACCTGCCTCACAAGAAGGAGCCTGCTTTGGAAGCTAGGAAGCTTTCCTGATGAGATGTGCATTGAACTATGTAAGAAGATAGATTAATTCTGCAGGTACAATGTGGGGCAAGAGGTAATGACTTTGTAACCACAGTCCAAATGGGGAGACTAGCCCAACTTGGAAAATCCACTTCCTTGACTTTCACCTCCCCCTGTGTACTATTTCAACTGATTATTGCTTCTATTCATGGACAGGGAACTTTCTTATACATAACTGAATTCAAATGAAGGTGATTGCTCTTTACACACACAATGTACCAGAGGACTTCTATAATCTAAACATTCCACATAATCAGTCCAAGTTTTAGGTTATTCTCAAAACTTAACCAAGCACATTTGAATCCTTTAGGGAGACACCTACTCAGTCAGCTACTTGAGAGGAGAGCTATGGAATGTGTGCATTCTTAGCATGTTTCCCTCATGATGTCCCCAAATAAACAAATTCAGGGTTACAGAGTAGACCCCATTAATATACAGGTGCTTATCCTGTGGAAGGCTTCGCATTCAACCTCCAGCACCAAAGAACAACAACAACAACAAAAAATGTAAATCCAAAAGGAAAATAAGATTCTTCTAATTTTCTTTGCGTTTATAAACAAATGAACAAACAGCCCTTTAATTTATGCTTGGCGTCTCCTTCCTGATCCACCCAAATCCCATCAGAAAATTCTACAGGATTCTCTCATTTCCCATTAGTAACACATATACAATCAACTCTTTCATGCTTTGCGACCACCTTCATTCAGGCCCTCTATTACTCTCACTAATGGTGCTAGCCCCTGCCTATCCCGCAGTTGCCTGCTCTCACTCTTTTGAAACAGTATTTATACAACAATGCTGCAACAATATTAAAACAAAACAAAATAAACAATAATAACAACTACTTATCACTCCACGCTCCCTTGTAGACCTTAGTCCATTTTAATAACTGAAACTGACCGCTCCGTTGAGAATAATAGCTACTTCTCTGTTCCTAATTTACAAGTGAGGAAACTCAGACACATAAAGCATGCCAAGAGCTCTAGAGGTGAAAGTCTCTAGGCCTTATCTAGGTAGTCTGAAGAATCCACCAGTTTAGTTCATTGCTACCTTAAATTTTTTAAATTTTCATTCAGTTCTAAGATATACACTGCTTCACTTAAATGTCTTTGAAGCTGGAGATGTATCTTGCAATCAACAGCATGTTGTCATTTAGTTAGCATCACATTTTTCCTGGGATACGTAAAATGATACAATGTCTTATAACTGGAAACTTTTATTAGAGTTGGTGAACCACAGATTTTGTTGAATGGATTGATGGAAATAGGTCAGAGGATCTGCTTTGGACATCTCTGGCTTAGGGCTTATGTCCAGAAGAACAATGCAATCACACTATGCTGAACACTATGAAAAACTAGGCAGCAATCCATACAATTGTACCCTATACAACCATGATGTGGCTGTAATTATATTTTAAATATGTAACAAAAAGGAGGTTGGGTAAGTTTTATTCAGATAACTCATGATTTAGCATCTCTTGCTAACTATGAAATATTTAGTCTCTCAAGTATTTCTTCTAATTGCTCTCATGAGATTTTTTAAAAAAATATTCAACTTCTTCAATTTTCCATCTTTTTAACTTGAACTAGGTGTGCCAATTTCCTTCACCCTTGTTATTCTCAATGAGTCATACACTTCAAACATATCCCGATATTTTCTTATTTGGGGGAGTTAAAATTCCCTTGCAGATAGGTAAGTCACTTACCTTGTCCTAAATAGTTTACTTATTAGATACATAGATAACTTATATTGGGCATCTAGGGGGTTTCAGCATTACCACCAGCAAGTGAGGAATATTCGCTATAATTAGAGTCATGCCCTGGTAACAGTTTTAAGTTTTACATCCTTCTGTTTCTTTGCAGTTTATAAAGTACTTTCACATAATCTGTCTCATTCAGTCTTGTTTAAAATTCTCCAGAACTATGTCTAGAGTCACATCTCCTCTTTGTACCTTCTTAATTGCATTTCTCTCTTCACACTCTCAGAACTCTGAAATGGCAATATCAGAAAAGTCCAAAATCATACATTAGCCAAGGAGAGATCAAGAAGCTCAGCAGATTCTGAAAGTGCTTCCCGGAGTGGTACTAAGTCTTTCACTGTAGACCAGATCTTACTAACTTGTTTCCCATGGCATTTTGGTAGATAAAGAATGAGGTCAAAAAAATCGATGGGACAAAAGGCCTGAGCTCACAGCCCCTGTGGACATTTCTCCTGGTATGCCACACATGTACATATATCCAATTATGCTACAAAATATAGAAGGCTGAATAACCTAATATTACTTTAGAGCAGGTTGAATATTCTGCCTTGGCCTTATCACCCAGTTGGGTCTCGCTGCATATCTATGGGGGTTGTCTTGACCACTGGTTTATGCTAAAAGTGCAACACAAGAGCTTGCAGAGGCAACATGGCTTATACTGGGGCCCTGTGTCTCTCATAACAGACACTGACCGTCATCCACCATCCAACTCAGCACATCACCTCTTTCCCAGATATCCATCCCATGTGAATTGAGAGGCCTTTAGAGAGCTTTAGCTTTGGAAAACTTTGAAGAATACCCTGATCATCTCTAGGGAGCTAAACCTCACAGCTTATACATTGCACACGTTGCATCCTGCTTGCTTTTTATCTCTCAGTGACCTGAAAACACTTTCAGACTGCCTCCCTCCAGAAAGATGAGTTTCTTGAGTCTTCCTGATGGGCAGGATAGTGCTAGGACTAGTGTGGCCAGAATGCATCCTCTGTGGTTAACCTTGCTCTATTGAGCAAGTGCGGGTGGCTAAGACCTATTGACATAATGTGGGCACCAGCCTTTTATGTTAAACAACATTAGTGGCCCAGTCCTTAAACAGATCCCTAATGCCAGAGACTGTAGGACCCTCTAAGCGCCCCCAGCCTCTGGGAGTTCTCCCCGTTCAGTTCAATTCCATTTAAATCTATGAGACATCCAGCCCTCTGGCAGCTCCAGAGTTACTGCTGAGACTTAGGGAGAAGCTGTTAGGAAAAGCAGAGGTTGTTGCTAAGCAAAGGAAGTCTCAGGGAGGCAACTGACAGAGGAAAAACAACACCTGGTTAAAGTGAAATTGACATGAGAGCTCCTCTAGCTTTGAGCTGATTTTGTCAGGCTTAGAGTTCCTATATGGAAAAGGAAACAAGAAGGGATGATCAGCTTCCACTAGCCATGCATCCGTAGATGGTCAGCTTCCACCAGCCATGTATTTTCCCAGCAGTATGAGAAACTACAGGGAGTATGGCAAATCTCCAAGCCCTGCCAGTATTCTTTATGTGTTGGGGTAAAAGGGTAACACACAGTATCATCTGTCCCAGGACCCCTTGTCTTCTGTCGAAGGTGGGCGCACCTGTCGTGGAGGAAGCAGCTACATCTGAGTATTTTCGCCACCCTCACCGAGTGAAAGGAATCTGGTGGAGAAATTGCTTGTCCCTTGCAAAGGGGTCTGCAGTCCCTGCTTCGTCTGAGGCCTGAGCCTGACTTGCACTGTTTGGGTGTCTTTTATTTTTAGGAGGTACACAACGTGCTCAGCTTTTTGCTGAGTATATCAGGAGATTTAAGAGACACTCTCAAGTTCTTCCCTCATCCCTGGCTGTCCTCCTTCTTATAGCGCTAACACCTAATGACACACTTATTTTTAAAGACAACAGAACATGAGAATGTACCAAATTGTGTTATACTGATTCTAAGGATAGTTATGAGATCAAAGCTTCAGCCACAGCAGAAATTGGCAGAGAAAGCCATTGAATTGGCCTTGAATAGGAGACAAAAAGACATGATTTGTGCAGCAAGAAAGTAGGCCTTCAGCAGGGGAAGCCACTCAAATGAAATTCCCATGTGGAAATGAACAATGCAGTTGGGCCTTGCTCTAGAGAGAAGCGATTGTGAAAAAAAGATGGACATCCAGTTGTGCTCAATCTTTGCCTTTTTCCATAACAATTAGTAGGGAAGAGATTAAAAAAAAAAAAAACATGATAGGCCAGTGTTCCCCACCCTACTGCTGGAAGCTAACTACAAGTGTCAGGTGGAAACCCAGCCCAGCAGCCGGCCTGGATCGCCTGTAAGTCCAAGTCCTTTGCATCCCTTACTTGATGACTTACTAGGTGGAGGGCCGAGGGCAGGAGACCAGCAATCCTGACCTTCTCTACGGTGTACTTAACTGACACCCTTACCAGGTAAAAAGAAGAAAAGAGAAATGGATACAAATGGGGAGAGTTCTGTTCTAAGCCCTAGTGCTTCCACAGAAGTGGGGGGGGGTCAGTGGTAGGCAAATCTTCAGTAGCGATGTGGCAGGGCACCCACCAACCACTGGGCTCCAGTCCTGTAGGAGAAGGCCTACAGAGCCCTGCTGTGCCAAGCATTAATGATTAATGTGCCATTGAGCTCCTCCCTTTCTGTCCTGTAACCAGTTCTCCTTGGTTCTCCATCTTCCCTGTACCATGAAGCTCACCTGGTGGCTGGCAGCCTCCAAGGCTCCTTTGCGTCTAGTTCCAGGTTGGAAAATGCAAGTTCAGGGGATAGCTGGAGGAGATTAGATGAGAGAGAAAAGAGAACGTATGCTCTGTATTCTGTGGGCCCCTCTCCACAAGGCTGAAGTTGCACACAGAGGCAATGTTCCTCTATAAAGTCCTCAGCTCTGATCAGTTGACTCTCTAAGGCACAGATCTATCCAAATTCTTGTACCCTTGACCCTTCAGGGCAAAGGATAGTAGCAGTTTCCCACCATTGCTGACCTGAATATCTCTCCACTCCTCAGTGGTTTGCATTATCCTCACCCCTGTCCCCCCACACCAGTGTATCTCTGACCACTATTTGGGGTATATTGTTTGCTTCTTGGAAAACTCCTGGACTATACATATGGTGACATGAGGAGGAGATGAAGGACAAGCAGCTAGTGTGCTTATACAGGACACAGACTAAGTACAGCCACTATGGAGGCATTTCGATACATGAGCAGCTCCTATAATGAACAGTAATCCCACATGGAGTGCACACCTGGCATAGGTATGTGATGTCCCCCCAGTCCTTTCCTGTTAACTGCTCCTGTCTACTTCTACAAATAAAGAAATCAGGGCCCGGGAAGGTCATAAGCAATGGCCCAATGTGATTTTCCTGTCTGTAAAGGTTTGGGGGCGACAGCTTACAAATCCTTTTAAGATGGTGAATGTCACATGCTATATATAAACCATGGCATATAAAGGAAATATGTAAGAAATTCCTTCAAAAGGGTCAGAACCCTGACTGCATTTATGCTCTTTACCTGTGATCCCCCACTCCCCCACCCCCTTTCTGCCATCGACTTGGTGAATTTAGTTTCTGTGCTCCCTGAAAAGAGCCAATATTCCAGCAAAGCCCTTATCTAATTCTTTGTTTTGGTACAATGTCTAGTGTGCTTTTGGCATTTAATGAATGTCTATTAATAGTCCTCTGCCCATGAGAGGCTCTGGGCTCAAAGTGGTCACTTGATGTTTCATATACATACAAAAGAAGAGTATAGATTTGCTCAGTATATTGCCAGAGACCAGCCCTGACGGCATTCAGAGGCCATTTAGATCAGCTCCCAGTCTCTGACCAGCACTGGACTGGAACAGTGAGAGTCTAAGAACTGTCCCCATGCACACCTGTGCTCTTTGTCCTGGACGGTCCTCAAACAGCCCTGATAGCAGAAAGGTGTGTCCTTTCTCCTGCCTGAGACAAGGCCCTCCTGCCAGAGCCTGGGGCAATGTTGTACATGTGGGGGGCCAAAGGGAAAGCACTTACAAGCAAGGCAGGAGAACACAGATTTGAAGGAGAACACAGATTTGAAAGAAGGCAAACCGGGGCTGGGGAGATGGACTAGCGGTTAAGAGCACCGACTGCTCTTGCAGAGGACCTGGGTTTGATCCCCAGCACCCACATGGCGGCTGAGAACCGTCTGTAGCTCCAATTCCAGGAGAACTCCAGTTCCAGAGGAATCTGACACCCTCTTCTGACCTCCAAGGCATTGCACGACACGGGTGCACAAACTTGCATGCAGACAGTACATTCATACACATAAATAAATAAATTAAAAAAAAAAGAAGGCAAACCAAGAGGGGAATTTTTTTTCAAAGAGCCAAAAGCAGCAGAATCACCTTCCACAGATAAGAGACAAAGCAGGCGCTGCTCTCAAGCCTCTGGAGCAGCCATTCACTAGCTGAAGGGGCAAGTGCCCAGCATCCATGCTTTCCAACAAATAGATGGAGCGCAAGTCTGGCCTTTATGCAACACTCCATTTTAAAGGAATGGAAATCACAAAAGATTATAATGTATTATTTATACCTTCCCATACACAGGGTATGCCTAATATATATTCTAAAATATTAAGCAGTAAACAAGACAGCTTCTCTCTCTCTTCATAATAGTTGTACTCAAGCAGGAGGTTATAGTTAATCAGTAAAGTTTTCTGTAGAACCAACAACTTAGTGGTTTTACTAGGATTAAGTAAGTCACCACAGAGAGTCCCTCCTTATGAATTTTTTTACTTCATAAGAGTATGAAATAAAGGCAGGAGAGATGGTTCATCAGTTAAGAGCACTAACTGATCTTGCAGAAGACTTGGGTTCAATTTCCAGCACCCACATGGCAGCTAATAACCATCTGTAACTCCAGTTCCATGGAATTCGATGCCTTCTTCTGACCTCTGCAGGCATTACGTGGCACAGGTGCACTTACACACATGCAGGCAATACACGTATTTAAATATTTTAAGTAAAATATTTAAAAAGAATAAGAAATCAATAAGCATCTAATAGAAATCATCATTTTTACTCTTAATCAGTGATATGTGGTAAGAGGCTTTCTCCAGATTCTGGGCGGCAGCAGGGAATCACAGCTCCCAGTTAGACACATGACTTTGAAAGAAAACAGCCAGATTTCTACAATGCCTGGCACTGCAAAGCCAGGACCATAGTAAGTTCCTGGTATTATGTGCATTTCTGACTTAGGATGTTTTTGGCTAACAGTGAGTTCATCAGGATGTGGTTCCATCAGAAGTCAAGGAGCATCTGTACTTACAGCCTTTTGAGCAGTACCTGGTCTTTAATAAACAATGATAGCTGTCACAAAGGAAAATTGCAGAGCAAATTGAGGATAAACCTGGGGACTCAGTGTGCTCATGGGGATTGGAAAATGCATCCCAGGAGGGAAGAAGATTAAAATGGGGCTGTTATGGATGAGTCTGGGTAACCAGGCCAGGATGAATGAAGAATGGGAGAAGCCCAAGAGCGGAGAAATAAATCCATGAGGTGCACAGCTCCAGATAGAGAACTTGGATGAAGCCCAGACAAAATGAAGATTCCAGTGCTGCATGCGGTGGCATATGCTTGTGATTCTAGCCTTCAGTAGGCCAAGGCAGCAAGATAGCGTGTTCTAGAACAGTCTGAGGTACTTGTCGAGACCCTGTTTTAAAATAATAACAAAAAGATACCAGTGACAGTATGACCTCAGAACACTTTGTGCAGGCTGGGAACAGGGGACTAGAACCAAACTTAGATGCCATAAATTCAAATTGATTTCGGAGAGCCCAACAGCCCCTCCCATTAGGCATTAAGGATCCTGCTTTGAAGGACAGGCAATTTGGTTGAGGATCCTTTCAAATGTTTACCAGGTGCACAGATCCTGGAAGCCAAGTGTAGTGGTTTGAATGTGTGTCCCCCATAGGCTCTAGGTATTCAGACATTTGTCTCCAGTTGGTGGCACTGTTTTTGGAGGTCTTGGGGTGTGTGGCCGTGCTGGAGGAAATGTGTCACTGGGGGCAGGGCTTAGAGAGTTTAACAAGCCTCGTGGTCTACAGTTGCCCCCTCTCTGTTTCCTGTGCTCATTGAGAGATGTGACCCTCGGTTCGCTGCTCCAGATCCAGCCGCCACACCTCCCACCACAATGGACTCTAATTCCCTGGAACTGCCAATCGTAAGCTCAAATAAACTCTTCCTTTTATAAGTTCCTTGGTCATGGTGCTTTATCACAGCAACAGAAAACTGACCAATACAGTTATTGGTACCAGGAGTGGGGTGTTGGCTATGAAGAACCTGACCATGTGTATGTTTGGAGAAGTGTGGAAGACTTTGGAACTTTGGGTGAAAAGCTGTTGAGTACTATAAGCAGAGCTTAAAGGGCCATTCTAGGGAGGCCTGGAAGAGAGCATGGCTGCAAAAGATGTAGTTCCAGGGGAAAATAAAGACTTAGGCAGCAACCGGGATATTTTGATAAAGAGTCTGGCAGCAGTTTGCCCGCAGCCCCAATGCTTGCCTGACGCAAGTGGAAAAGTGGTGGACTGATGTCTTTGGAGAGGATATTTTCAAGACAGCCTAATGTAGAATGGTGGCATGGCTTTTAATGGTGAATATTGTGCAGCTCTACAGTGAAGAAGAGCAGAGGCAGAAAGAAATGCAGAATGTACAGTTTGGATCTGATAACTGCACTAGGGATTTAAGGTGGGGCCGCCGTTGTGAAGGAGAGTTTCCTTTTGTAAGGAGATTAAAGTGATTAAGGAAGGGCCTCAAGATTTACAAGCAAACAAAAGAATCAGTACCCTTCAGGCAAGACCACACCCAAGCTAATCTCCAGCCAGTCCAGGCAGAGAAAAGTTGCAAATGTGGTTGAAATAGGGCAGGGTCCATCCCAAATTGCAGCCAAACTCGGCAGTTTCATTCACGTGGTGCTGGCTTTAGAGCTGAAGTTTGCAAGAGTGAAGGGTCATTCAGTTCTTCCTCCATGGTTTCAGAGAGTGCCAAGTCAGGCAGAGTGCAGCAGGGGTGTCCTGCATAAAGTAGGCCCTGACAGGCCATTGCATGAAGCTGTGAATGTGAAGCCTGGTTGGCAGCGAGACCCCAAGACAGACATTCGAGATGCCGACCTGTGAGATATTTGCCAAGGGAGCTGCATACAGGGATTTGTACCAGCCTAAGAAAGAGATGTATGTTGCAAGCAAAGCTGGAAGAGCTGAGCCATCTAAGCCCTTTGGAAGTCAAGTCCCAGAAGTTGCACATGGAGCTACTGGACTTGGTGTTTGCCCTGCTGGTTTTCGGTCTTGTTTTGGTCCAGTATTTCCTCACTATGCCTCTATTCCTCCCTTTTGGAATGGGAATGTGTATTCGGTTCCACTGTACATTGGGAGTATGTAATTTGTCTTTTGATTTTACAGGAGCTTACAGTTAAGAGATTGGCCTGAGTCTCAGAAGAGACTTGGACTGTAGACTTTTGAATGGCATTGAAACTGGTAAAGACTATGGGGACTTTTAAGGTTGGACTAAATGCATTTTGCATTTTATATGGTCAGGAGCCTATGGGGGCCAGGGAGTGGAATGTGGTGGTTTGGATGGGTGTCCCCCATAGGCTCTAGGTATTCAGACGTTTGTCTCCAGTTGGTGGCACTGTTTTTGGAGGTCTTGGGGTGTGTGGCCATGCTGGAGGAAATGTGACACTGGGGGCAGGGTTTAGAGAGTTTAACAAGCCTCGTGGTCTACAGTTGCCCCCTCTCTGTTTCTTGTGTTCTTTGCGAGATGTGACCCTCGGTTTGCTGCTCCAGATCCAGCCGCCATGCCTCCCACCACAATGGACTCTAATTCCCTGGAACTGCCAATTGTAAGCTCAAATAAACTCTTTATAAGTTCCTTGGTCATGGTGCTTTATCACTGCAACAGAAAACTGACTAATACACAAAGTAAGTCTTGGTACCATCAAGCCATGTTTACCAGTGAGAAGACTGGGAGCATCCCAGTCTTTTTGTAGCCATACAAGTCAAGGCAGTGCTGCTACTTCTGCGCTAGTGTCTTTGGATACAGTTTATCCAGCTAACTGTATCCAAAGTCTCCAAGCATACCAGCCAAATTAACTCTTATGAAACTCACCTGGAAAGTGAAGCTTCTAGACAAATAGAGCATTGAAGGAATGGGAGTAAGATTGAGGACCCATGGCCAGCTCTCTGGGCTACATACATTCCTATGTACTAACTGCATATAGTCAGATACAGTTTAAATGCTTAACACTGGTAGAGTCATTCTGGGGAAGGGCCTGAAGTGGCTCAAGTATGACTGGATGTGGAACTATTCTCAACATCAAGGACTGGAATCAGGCAAGGGCAGGGAGGCATCTTCCTGCTGACCCCATAGTCACCAGATGAGAGCTCAGGTACAAGGGCCTTCAAAGACCATAGTCTGGCTCAGCCTCGGCTCTTGTTCAAGAGGTTCTTGCTGCCCTGCTACCTGAAAATGCCAGGTGAGTACTGCTGAGGCTCCACCCTGAAGGTGACACAGCAGCAGGCAGTTTGGATACCCACAGCCTAACTTGTATCCTGTCCCTCTTCTCTCCCACATGATCAGTGTGCTCCAGGCAGGAGCATTTGTTTTGTGCACAAAACACAGAAAGTCTTATTTATTGTTTCCTTAGGTCAGATAAAGCCACAAAAATCTTTCTAAAAAAAGCTGCACTCCAAATGCTAGCATCGGCACACAGAGAACAAAAAAGTAACAATGGAAATAGCACGGTGCATCTCCAGAGTCTTCAAGGAGCCCACAGTGGGAAGGCATGAGAAGTCAGTGCTTTTGTCCATATCTGAATGGAAAGCTTAAAACAAAACACCCAGGGATCTGAGGATCAAGACCTGGGTGAAGTCTCTCAGACAGGAACAAGGCCAGCAGCAGTCTTGGACAGACAGTATGAGCCTGTCATCATTCATTTAATATTTTATTATTTTTAGTGTGTGTGTGTGTGTGTGTGTGTGTGTGTGTGTGTGTGTAGCACCTGCATGGATGTAAGTGAACCCATGCCATGCAATGCCTGGAGAGGTCAGAAGAGGGCATCCAGTCCTGTGGAACTGGAGTGACAGTTATTAGCCACTATGTGGGTGCTAGGAATCAAATCCAGTTCTTCTGCAAGAGCAGTCAGTGTTTTTAACTGCTGAGCCATCTTTCCAACCTCATTAGTCATATTTTTGATGACTGGGCAGATTTGGGAGATTCTGGAACAGCCCCCATTTAGGTTTTTTTTTTTCTTTTTCTTTCTTTTTTTTTTTTTTTTTGTCCTTTTTTCGAGACAGGTCTCTCTGTAGCCCAGCTGCCCTGGAACTCACTCTGTGGACCAGGTGGCCTTGAACTCACAAAGATCCACCTGCCTCTGCTCCCAATGTAGGATTAAAGGCGTGCGCCACCATGCCTGGCTTATTTTAATTTTTATTGTAGCACATTCTAATCACAATTCTTAAATCAAATTTAGACTCATTCCCCCATCCATGCCCATCTCTTATACCCTCCTGCCCCCCACCAGAGCTCATGGATTCTGTCATACACGGTAAATCCTGTCTTGCATCTTTTTCTCAGTCTTTTATAACTTTTCGATGCACAAGTTTACTGTTTTGGTCAGTTCTTTGGATAGGCTTTTCTCTCTCTTTTTTGTTCCCTTTGATTTTATATTATTCCAAATATGCATATATACTCCTCCACCCATATACAAAAATTACAAAATCTGTAATAAAACTATGGTAATTCCAAAACACATTTAGAGATTCACAATTTAACAATAAATTGCATGCAGGTAAAAAGAAGTATTAATTCCATCTTTTTTTTTCAGAAATGACTATTAATATTCCTATATATAGAACACACCATAGGATTACATAAGGATAAATTATGAATGGTTGTAGCATGTATCAATAAAAAAGAGAAATATTATTTTACAAAATATTTTTAACTGTTAAGTATAATTTTTTTTTTTTACCAAAAGATATCAGGTTTTCCCCAAAGAAGTGCTTGAATGTTCCTCCTTGGCAAACCCAAACAACCATCAATCATGCCCCTGTGCTCCACACTGGGGTCCCTCCCCCCATGGTCACCCAAATGAGGTCCAGCAAGCGTATGTCTTGTCTTGATCTTCCTGTACTGGCTTCCATAACATAGCCTGGGTAGTCCAACAATGGCAGTCTACACTCTGAAGAGGCTGAAATTCCAGTAGCCGCTCAGTCCACAAGCTGGATATCTCAGTAGTCCCCCTCTGGCATTGAAGATTTGGAGGATTCTCAAGTTTTATATCTGAAGTACAATTTCTCAGACCTTACTGATTATTTATTTTTGGTTATGCTTTCCTTTTGGATGCTTAAGGCCACACAGCCCAGATTAACCAAGGTTTTGGTTTTCTCAGGGTCAGTTGAGGATCTGGTCTTCAAGGGTCACTTGGGTTTTTTTGTGTATGTGTGGAGGTGGGGGAGCCCCTGGCTCCTTTTGGTTTTTCAACTACCAGCTCCATCCACTCGAGGACACAGTTAGGTCTTGCCAGACCAGGCTTCTCTTTTTGAAGCATGAGCAGACTTTCCTCTTTATAGGCTGGATACTGGCTGAAGTCCCATTAGTGGATCTCCAAGACCTCCCTGCACAGGAAAACTGGTGACTCACTTTTGCAGGACATTTCAAGAGACGACCCAATGCATATTCCCCTGAGACTTAGTTGACCTCTAAGGGCAAGGAACAAAGTTATCCCTTAGGTCCCTTGGCCAAATTGGTATGGGTATTAAGTATGGTCATTAAGCACCCAGAAAGGCTAAGTTACACCCCATTTGTATCATGCTAGTTTTAAAACAGAGCTAGAAATACATTTCAGCATCATTAGCAAGCTTCCCAGCACCTCCAACGAACACAAATTTACCTGCTCCTGCTAGGATGTGGCATATCAGGTGAGAAGACACAAGTTGTTGGAAATATGGCGCTGTTGGAATTAAGGCCCAAGAAGAACATCTTGTTAGAAACCAGCTATGTCAGACAGGGAGTGAGCTCTGTACATTTTTTAATGAACTCTCCAAGATTTTAAAATATTTAAAACTCTCTCAAAAGCATCAGAAGAGAAGGGGCATCCAAAGATAACCTGCATGTCAGTATCTCTGGGCATTCAATTTCTCAATTTATACAAGACTTAGCTTGAGCTAGAAGGGAAGTCCATGCCAGAAGTACTAAGACACTATCAGGCTGTATCTAATACAAAGTGGACATGTCACTGCCATGTGGTTGGCTGTGAAGCCCAAGATGTGTCCAAGAATATTTTCCAATAGAGATTTTATTAAGGGCAATAAAGATTTCTAGGAAAGATCTTAAGCTATGATTCTCTCAAGCTGTTTGTCTATTAAAAGACTAGCGGGTCCCAAGGCAAAAAATGATGGTGATGATGTCAAAAGCCAACAAGTCCCTACAGAAAATGTCATTGATGTGTGGGACCTAAACAGTGTTAATGCCTCACTCTATTTCCAAGAGATTAAGAACAGTAACATAGCAGCTGGTCATGTGGAAGTCACAGGGAATCACATGCCAATATCCTTCATCATGAAACAGAAAACAGAAAAGTCTCCTGCCGTGTATTGATGGATCTTAGAGAAGCTATGACAGGAGGCAGGGCAGAAGGGAGCTTAGGCTGGTTCTGCAGCACTGGTGAATGCTGGGATATTCTTGCCTCTGAAACACTGAGAGATCACAGTGGGAAGTCACTGTTCACTGTTAATGGCTATAGTTGATTCTGGAGGAAATAGTGATGAATTCTGGAGTGACAAGAGTAGTCAGCACAAGGCAGATCCACTGACCATGTCAACCCAGGCCCTGGCTCCAAGGGAAGAATTGTTACAGATGTCACAGAGCCATGAGGTCAGTTCATGGCAGAAGGTTTGAGTGAGGGCAGCACCTAGGCTTGTCCTCCAGGCAGGGACAAAAGTCCCTTTATAACATGACTCTTCTCATGGGGAATCTGAACACAAGCATGCCAGTCCGAGAAGCCACCTTCTGGTAGGGATGAGAAAATGATAGTCTCAGCAGTCATGGATAACGTAAGAAAAACAAAACATTCCAAAAGCCTGGATCCGCCTCTGTAGCACATGCTACAGGGAGCAACTCAAGAAGGGCCTCCATTTGGCTTTCAAAAAGACACGTCTAAAAAAGACTAAATACGAATGCTGTCTGTTTTGTAAACGTATTAGTTTTCCGCTCCTGCTATAAACAACTACTTGCACAGAGTGACCTAACACAATGCATGTTTCACCCACAATTCTGGAAGTCAGAAGTCAGGACTCAGTCTCCCTGCACTACATCCTAGTGGAGGCCTCCTCAGATCACTAAGGGTGAACCAAATAAACGGAGAATACTGCCTGCTTTATTATTCACTTTTCTGTTGCAGTCACAAAATACCCAGCAAAAGCAACTTAAAGAAGAAAGAGTTACTTTGGCTCACAGTTTGATTTTAATGATTCCACCACCATGGTGTGGAGAGTGTGGCACACTACATTTCAATCAAGAAACGGAGAGAAATGAATGCTGGTGCTCTGCACTCGTTCTCCTTTTTTTTTTTTTATTCACTCTGACACTCTAGACCATGGAGTGGTGATGCCCATATTTAGGATAGATCTTATGCCAATTAACCCTCTCTAGAAACACCCTCACAGACATGCGCAGAGACTTGTCTACAAGATGATTTCAGATCTCTTCAAATTGACAATCAAGATGAAGCATTACACAGCACCAGCTTCTTGAGTCTGCTGAGTGCCTTTGCTTATAGCCCCTTCCTCCCTCTAATAAACCTGCAACATAGTGCCTCTAGCAGTTTCTAGTCCACCCCCCATTCTTCCTTATTCACATCCCCTTGGGTGACTCTGAGGCTCCTACTCTCTCTTGGAGGAAGCCTGGGATTACACTGTACCCAGTCAAATGTTGTACACTATTTCTTCTGAATTGAAACATTCCCTCCAGGAAGGAAGAGAGCAGATCATAAGGCTAAGGAAATTCACGAAAATTCCGAGACTCATGAGCCTCTCTGAAAGGTTATATAAGCAGTAAACAATAGTTGAGGACAGGGTGCTGCCTGCACGTTGTGAGGGAAACTCCAGTGGTATACCCATTTTGCTCGTCACAGACAGGGGTGGCGTCTAAGGTCACCCAATGTCCAAGAAATAACTCCTCACATATGTAAGTAACCCCAATAAATTTATTGAGTCACCAAACTAGACTTCAGTAGAATTATTTCCTTGGTCTGTCATTATTTCCCTATCTGGGATAACTAGGTTTTTTTTTTTTTTTTTTTTTTTTTTCATGTTTTCCAAGAAGAAGCTATGCAACATTATTGGTGTCTGAAGAGGAACTGGACAGAACCAAAGGTAATACCTTGAGGTAGTAGAGGCTTTCATTGATCTAAATGATTTACACCAACATGTAAATTCAGTTCATCATGTGTTAAAGCATAAAAAATTAAGATGAATAAAGGCAAAGAGGACAATGGCTTTTGTCTCAGTCACTGGAAAGAAAATGTGGCAAGATTTGAATCAAGGTGGAATTCCTGGGGAGAAAGTTGCCTGGAAACCACATGCTGTGCTAGATAGCTTCTGAAAGGCTCCCAAGCCTGAATGACAATTTACCAAAGAGGTGAGAGAAAGAGTGAAAGACAGAGCAGAATAGGCAAAAAAGATTAAGCTTTTCCTAGGGCTGGGCAATAACCACCCAGAGCAGGCTGAATTCCCTTATCTACTATGCTAAAATACTCCAAGGGTAGAAAGCTTTTTGCCCAGCCTGGGGTGCATTCAACTTCCAACAATGGTTGATAAAAGAATAATAGTCTCAATTCCAGCCCCTATTGGGAGTGAGAAGCTGGGCCCTGCACTGAGCACAGCAGGTGAGAGAAAGGCTCTGCCTTCCATCTTTCTCAACCCTGAGCTATCAATGACAGGAATGTGTGTACCAACCCTGTGGCAGTTCCCCAGGATAAGGAGAACACATGGTCCATGAAGAATGACTGAGGATTACACAGAGCTAAACAAGTTAGTGCCTCTTGTGTTCATGCTTCTGTACCTTACCTTGTTCTTTTGAGGAAACAACTGATACAAATGGTGGGAACTTCTCACACTATAGTGGACTTCACTAACCTTTTCTTAACATTCCAGTAGCCGATGAATCTCATAACCAAGTGGTACTTGTTTGGAATGGATAATCGAAGACCTTTATAGATCCTTCAGCAAAAAGCTTTAATTATCTAATACTAACATTTGAGTGTCTTACAAATTTGGAAAGTCATCTGAAAGAATAAGAAAAACAACAGTTAAAGAATCTAAATGCAGAAAGCACCCTACCTAAGTGAAAGAGGGAGGGTCCTCTGAAGAGCCATAAGGCTATTGAGTAGAAATCCCAGTGCCAGGGGTGGGTTATCTGGTATACATGACTGGACAGGGAGGCCCCTGAAGCCCTACATCCAATAAAGGCTCCTGGTATTACTGACATTTACTGTGAAAATTAGACAGGAAATAAGTTTCTATTGTTCAGGAGCCACATGCTTAGTTTCAGGTTGTAGTGAAATCAAGCTGGTGCTGAGCTACACACTCTCTCACTGCAGGGTGTTTTTCATAATGTTGGAAGAGACTACGCAGGCTTATAGGGGAGAATTGTTTGACCAGTCTTCCTAAGGTATACATACAGTCTGAATACTACTCTCTGTCAGTATGCCATAGGAGATGCATGTAAGGTAATGGTGGCATGACTGTTATGAATGAAACCAACCACATTATTCAGCTACCACAATAGGCAAACTGTAGCAGGATAGGCTGATTTTGAGAACATAATCTACAACTATGAAGCAAATGTCTTCCTTGGAGAGGTCATGAAAGGTGTGGTCCAACAGGATAAAAGGAAGGATGATGTTGATGCACAGCCACTGGCTTTCATGTAATGTTTTATGCAGGGGGAGAGTTTATAGAGTTGTAAGTATTGGATGTGTGTCTCCTTCTAGCCATGTAGGAGGCAGAGATGCTGCTATGAAGCCCACACTGTAAATGAAAACAATTAGAGCTTTGGACTCGCTCAAGGAATCAGCCCCATCCATCTGATCAAATCTCACTTCCAGAGTCACTCTCTGAAAGGTAGACAATTGTGACCCTCGAACCACAGAGAGCTTTGAAATAAATTCTTCTAGACAAGGACAAGGGGTAGTGAGCATGGTGCTCATATTAGAAAGATCAGTATTGAATTAGAAGGACCTTGATTCAGTGGCTCCCTTGGGGAAGTCTAAATATTTGCTTTATCCTCAGCATAACTTCTTGTAATCCTGTGAATATTAGATTAGAAGAATTATTGGCCGGAAGTTCTTTAAAACACACCCAAGTGCCCAGAATGTTAGAAGAGCAGAAACTATGACACCAGCCCTTTCAGATTGCTACATCCCAAATGGGATAGTTTTCCATTGTTGCGTTGCCATAGCATATTAATATATACACAGTTACCTAACACAATACATATTTGTTGATTTATGCTTGTGAAGTCCAAACTGAGTCTCACTGACCTGAGTTCAGGTGTTGGCAGGTCCTTCTTGGAGCAGCCAGTATGTGGTGACTTGTCAAAGCACAAGTGTGTGTGTGTGTGTGTGTGTGTGTGTGTATGTGTGTGTGCATGCACATGTGTATGTATGTATGTATGTATGCTTAAGGTACAGGAAGACAATGAAAGTTGGTGCTTTCTCCAGAGAGTCCTTCCAAGTCAACCTGAATCATACTTGGAGGTTCACCTTTGGCCACTTTTTCCATAGGTGTTCAAATAAAACAGGATATGATTCTAGGCAAGTGGATGCCACGTGCCTCAGAGAACCTCAAGCCAGCTTGCTAAAGCCTTATATTAAGATTACAAATGGACCTGACCTTGGGTTGGATGCAAGGAAGGGGATCGTTAGGTTATAAAGGCACAAATCCCCATAAAAGGCACATGAAACTGAAGTCACTACGGGAACATAGTTACTTCCATTGGAACTGCCAGAGCAGGACACCTGCTGGCACGTGGTGAAGTAGCAGAACAGGAGCAGGGGCAAGATGGCGGCTGAGGCCCACCCATTTATAGCCATGGTGTGGGACCTCAGGTACAGGGGAAGAGGTCAGAAGATTGACAACCTCTGGAGGAAGTGGTCATCTGTGTATCCCTTAGAATTCTGGGAAGCCCAGATCTAACAGGGATCATCCTGAGTAAGAAGAAAACCTAGACAGAGAGTACTTAGTGTGAACCAGGAATTCTGGGAAGTGTCTGCCTGTATGGCTAACTCCTGGGTCCAGTATCTGAGATGGTGATGTGTTCTGAAGGAAAGTAAGTGACTATATACCAGTGAGCTATGGAGCAATAAACTTGGAAACAGACGCACTGGCTCACTTCGGTGCTAGCAGAGATTGAAACTGGCAAAACCCTTCAGCAGTGCAGGCAAATCCTGTTACTCAGCAGAAACAACAGACAGTAAGGAGAAAGAACAGCCAAAGAACAGCAGGAAATTCCTGTTCTTTCTTTGCCTGCAGAGGGAGAACTGGTTCTTCCTGTATTCTCTTCTGGAACTATGTGGATTCCTTTAGTTTTAGATGAAGTCTAGGGAGGAGCCTCACTGCTTCCTATTAATATGGGTGTGCTTGCAAGCTGTGGAGTGACTGATTGGAAATATCAAAACGATGTGAATACATTAGCAATAAAACTTGATGGAATAAGTCATAGAATTGCATTTAGGCATTCAGATTGACACCATCTTTAATGCACAATACCAAATTAGTATTAACACTGGAGCCTCCATTTCACCTGTGTAGAAGACAGCTTGTTATTTAATTTCCTTTCAGTATGAGAAGTTCGGGGAACACAAGTTCTGATTAGGCAAAGGAAAGCAGTAGAGAGTAGACTTAAATTTCTTCTCTAGAACACAGAGTAGAATACTAGGTGCCTACCCTTTGCTGCTACCTGTGTGGCAGTAGGTTGGTAGCATCAGACCCTGGGTCATGTTTTTCCATGGAATAAATACAGGAGCTTTCCCAGGAAAGTTGGCATTCATTAACCTTATGAAGATGATTGCGTGCCAATATCCTGTTTCACTCTATACCAAACACAATACAAAAATCCTGGTGATAGCTCAGTGTTATCTCCCTAAGGCAAGGTCTCAAGTCACATACCTCACATAAAGTAGGGCTTGGGAATACTTGGTTTCATGGCTGTGGGTGTGGAAAAAGCACAGAAGGTCAGAGCCTCTGCCGGAATCTGAAGCACAGTGGCTCATTGGGGGAAGTGACTGAGACTCGGTCTAAACAGGGTAGCCACACAGCTACCAATTATACGCAGCACAAGCAAAAGGAATTCAGACAACAGGATTGCTATTCTTTCATCTGGGAAGCCTGTAGCCTGAAGTAGGACAAGAGCAAAGGTATAATTTCTAGCTCCAGGGCCATGGCTGGGTCTCTACTCTATGAGATAAATAGTTCTCAACTGTCTGTACTAATTAGTGGTACCACCATCCATTTTGAGGCATGTCACAAGCAATTTGTTGGTAATAATAAACTAGCAAATTTTTCCAATGATTTCTTCCTTTATAAATTAGACTAATATGCTGAGACTTCTTTGGTTGTAATTGAAAGACAGCCAAATTGAATTTGTTTGGGTCAGAAGGAGAATATACTACAAGCTTTACTGAAAAACAGAAGCAAGAATGAGCTGAGTGTTGATAACTTAGAACCAGGAATTCCATGCCCCCAGCCATGCTCACTCTTCTCAGCATGCATGTTGCGTCCTTTTCCACTGCAGGGCAATCTCTTCTGCACTGCATACGACATGGGCCAAATGGTCCTGGAGCTTCACATATCTAACAGTTTATGGAGGATTATCCTCAATCTCAGCGCCAAGTTTTAGTTTCCATGGTTCTTAGGAGCAATTTCAATTCATGCATCTTGGGTCATGAAGGTGCTACCAAAATGGTGGACAGTGTGTCATAATCCCATCTCCTCACTATTACAGAAGTCCGTGCTTCCCAGAGAAGGCTGTACCAGTCACATCAGCTCTCCAGAACATTTACTCTGTCATCACTCCAACCTAGTCATCTTCCTTTCTCAATTATCCTTTACATTCTGCTCTGGAACTGATGATGTAACTGGCAGAAAGATGATTGCATCTTGAAGCCATGTCCTAAAAGTGATACTCATGTTCTTCCTCCAATTTCATCTGAAGACTCCACCCTTCTAGTTCTTTTCTCACTTGGATGTCGTTTATTTCTGTCATGGTCCCCCAGATACCTTTAGTCCTGACAATATCCCCCTTGCTCACTGTGGTGGTCAGCAAATCATGTCTTCCTTCTTCAAAGTCCTTCATATCATTAAATTCAGGGCAGGAGACTATTATAACCCACCCTGCCTTAGCTCTCTACATCCATCAGCCTACTCCTCATTTCCTTTTCTTCTCTAAAGGTCACAGCATTTGCTTCATTATCATTCCCTGTACTCTGTCTTCCATAACCACAAAGACAATTCATCTAACATCCTGCTGTCTCAGATGGATACAGAACAGGTAGAAAGGACAGAAAGGAAGGGAAAAATTCTGGTGCTCAATAGTACAGAAGATGAACATAGTTCATGATGGCCAGTTATATATTTCATGAATGTCTGAAAAAGAGGGGTGTGAAGACTCCAAGTACAAAGTAATGATACCTAGAGAGAAACGCTAATTACCTGACATGGTCAGTGCATGCTGTATTTATGGATTGAAACATCACAACTGACTTCATTAATATGTACAATTATTACATACTAAAAGAAAAACGCAAGTTTAGTTTTTATAAAGGAAGACTCCACTGGGACTTGTTTTGTAGACAATATTCACCAGGGACGGAAAAGATCAAAGTCAAAGCCACAGGAAACACAGGCAGCCTTATATATTTGAAAAACTGCAGGTCATTGTGATTAGCCAGGACATGGAGAAAGTGAAAGACTCAAATGCGTGGGAGAAAGCAAGATGACATAAAAGTTTAAACACTGTCTAGAAATAGCTTTGTCTTTTTCCTGCGCATTTAAATACATCAGCATATGTGTGCAAGTCTCCTTGACAGTATTTTGCACACTGTCCAAGAACTTAATTTTCAGCTCTTTCCTTTGGTTCTGGATCCATAAAAGTGGAAGGTGTTTGCACATCTTTATATCTCCTATACCAACAAAAGTGCGCACATTTTCTAGGTGTTAAATGTTTACTGCATAAAACGATACAGTTCGGTAAAATACCTTAAGATAGTTATGTACATAGAACAGTTTATAAAGGAAAATCTAACCAGGAACATACTTCAACTTGCAAATAAATGCTATAGATAAACTTTAGCAACCCACCCAATTCACAACCCTGGAATAAAGATTTTGTGCAAGTCTTATGGACTGTGATTATGCTGCCTTGTGCTGAGGAACTGTGGAGCTCTAGGTGACTTTGTTGCTTTACAGCTTGTAAGCAACATTTCAGGTCCATTATTTTATCAAATCCTCTCCATCAACTTTGAGAAAGGTAAGAGGCATGCCTTATTATCCCTACAATCAAGAATGTAAAGCAGAGATCTTAAGCCACTTGGCCAAGGTCATACCACAAATAAACTGTAGAGCTTGAACTTAAACTGGATCTGTGGTTCTGAGTACTGTGATATCCATTCTCTCTCACACTGACTCCAGATTACAATGAGAAAACCTGACATTGAAGAGACCGAAGAGACCATAGGTAACAAGAGAGGTTGTTATATGACACTGCTCTAAAAAACTCCAAGGTAAAACGCATCTGTGCTAATAAGTGTGTGAATAGCCAACAAAACTTGGCAAAGCTTTTATCCCTTCACTGCTGGTGCTATTGGTCAGACCCTGTTATTATACCTAGTCTGAATCTAGGTCTTTCAAGAAAGATGTGTAGAAATGTGCAGAAGGGGTTCAGCCTATTATATCTGATCTGTGAAAGAATATTATCAGAGGATTACATTTGAGGGCTCCACAGAGGTCAGAGCTTCACAGGAAATTAGCACATGGCAGTAATACAAATAGAGGCTATACCTAAGAACAAACTTACTGACAGTGGAACAGTTCAATTCAAGGAAGGTGTTCTCAAAGCAGGATATGAAATCTCCACCATTTCAGATTTTGAAGAGAAGGAGAGCTTTGTTTGGAAGAAGCTGAAAAGCTGGGAGCTGAGTATTTAAAATTAGTTCTACTTTCCTCCCAGGGAGGAGGAGATGCAGTAATGGTAATCTTGAGGCTTTTCCTCACCTTACCATTGCATTGATTTCACACAGCCACCCACCTTATGCCATTGTATACTTTTCTAACTTCAGGTTAATTTATTTTACTTTCCTTATTATTATGGAAAGAAGCAAAGAATTGAGACAGCATAGAAAGATGGAAAATTAAGGGAACGTGGGAAGAGAAAGAATCCCATCTTACCAGCTGAGAGCCAAGAATTCCAGAATAATGTTTGTTGTGAAGTTTGATTATATAGAAATAATAATCATTTTATATATAGATATTTTCAAATAAGAATGTTAAAATAACAATGAGCCACACTTAAGACCTGAATATAAATGACCTTGAGTATGGACTTACTCCTTTCCAAGACAGTTCCTAAAAAGCTCACAAAGAAGACTATTAACTGTTGATTACAATAAAAATAACCTAGCTACCCTGGTGATCTAGGGTGGGGCCTTATCAGTTGTAATCTTAGCCAGTGCATCTCAGGAGACATGCTACAATGTCTTTTCAATTCTTTAGCAATCCTCTAAAGATATAGCTTCAAAATTATATAGATGACTATTGTAAAAACAAATAAGTAAGCTTAACTCTCTTGAGGAGCCCACATTCACACTTGGGTGTGTCTTATTCTGTCTCTGAGTATCTTTCTACTAAGCTCCATGCTTAAATCTATGATAAATTTCCTTCCTAATTATCTCCACTCTGCTTTGTGCTGGTTCTGTCTTAGAATTCCTTTCTGTAAAATAAGTAAAGAATCCTGGTTTCTGTTGAAGAGATGTTGGACAGTAACTTTCCAGGCTGCTGTGGGTGGCAGTGTGGAGCTGTATCTCCAGCCCATAACCTAGTGGACCATATGATCTAGGTTTCTTTTGCCAGAGAAAATTTGGTGTTTGAATGGAGCCAGTTGTTGGTGATAACTAGGTCACAACAGAAATAGGAAGAAGCTAAGCCACCTACTACTTGTTCTGGCTTCTGATCAATCCATGACCATGTTCAAAACAGGAAGAAGCTAAGCTACCTACTGCCTGTCATGATTCCTCACCAAACCCAGGACAGTGTTAGATGCATCACACAGTGCTTTTTATAAAGCTGTTAGTAAAAAATTTCTATTGTTTTCTGCGGGGCCGTTTGTGGGGTGTCTCATTTATTCCCAGGACGATCCATGTGCAAAATATGCACAGGAAAGCACACCACATAGACACATGTTAAGGTCCAAATACAGAAAGAGCTTTATTCCAAAATGTCTGGTTTATTTAGACAGCATGACTCAACTCCCTGGGCCAAATCCTAAACCTTTTTATCACTACAGCCCACCCCATGGGTGTGTCCAGGGAGGTCCCATTGGTTTAGAATGCTACCCATCTTAACTAAATTCTCCACAGTTTTCTTCCTCAATAAGCAATTGTGATTGTCTGCCTTATTCTTTAAAACATAAATATATGTCGCGCGCAGCAGTCTCGCCGGCAAGAACTTCACGCGGACAACAGGATTCTTCTGCAGCAAACTTTATTGTGTACAGCTCTCTTGTGAGAAGGACCCCGAAATGGGGAAGAGGCACTGCTTATATAGCAGTCTAGAGGGTTCGGGTATGCTCTGGATTGGTGCACCGTCCGATGCCTCATTTGCATGTCCAATGCATGGGCTCGTAGCGCAACAGGGGCCAATGCCTCATTAGAATATTAAAAGCGCGAGCTCAGAGAGCGGTAGTCATGCGCAGTTTTGCCCTAGTGCAGAAGAAGTGGCTACATGCGGAAAAGGTGGCTAGTTGTTGTTCTCTAGCCATCTCAGGAAGTTGGCGCCATCTTTAAGGCGCAACGTAGAGCCACACTGTTAGCATTGTGACAGGCTGCCAACAAATATATATGGCATGGTTGGAGACCAAAGCCTCTAATTGCAGCAGTTGGAAGACAGAAGTAGGTGAATTTCTATGAATTCAAAGGCATCTGGTCTACATGATAAGTTCCAGGTCAGCCAGGGACACAGTGATATCCTGACTAAAAAACAGTATATGTATGTATGAAAATTCTATTTCTTTAATGTGTGTCTTCTTTTATCAGTGTGCACCATTCCTTGGTTCTGGGTAATAGAGTTCAAAGCTGACAGCCTCCCTCTCCTTATATACTTGTCTCTGGAGGTGGGTATCTCTGAGAACCCTTCCATTCTGAATCTGGACACATAAAGGACTTACAGCTGTTGGAAAATACGATGCAGTCAAGTCCTTAAACAAGTACTTGGCCCCAGGAGTTTACCTGCTGCTCCCATTAAACCCTATGATCTCCATATGGGGAAGCCCAGGCAAGGCAGATGAAGAATAGAGGCACTACAAGCAGAGAGCTCTAGCTGTCTTTTACCTCATCCCATCTCTAAAATGCCACATTCAATGTACTTGAGTCCATTCTGGGTCATCCAAACTCTAGCCACCTTGCCCTTGACCTTAATCATGAATAAAATACATGAACATTTTAGGCCGCTCAGATTCCAGATGACTTGTTACACAGCCATTCATAACTGTGACAGTCTATAAACTTAGGAACAATATGATTTGTTTCTAATCTCTCTCCTTACTTTGCCCTAGCAATTACTATCATAAATTTCATAAGAAGTTCCCCTGTCCAAGCTTTTGTACTTTAATTATAATAAAATATACATTGGTACAAAGTGCTTAGCACTAATTCATAGCTCATATATTTATTGAGAATCTACCATATAATAGACCCTGTTAGGCACTTGAAATATGCAGTATACAAAAGAATAAACACTGCTTCCCTCATGTTCTCTGCCTCATAACAGGAGAAAAATTGTTATGGCTATGAATCTAAGCATACTCTCTTGTAGAAGAAGGGTGGAGAGAGGTGTCTGAGCTTCATCTGAGATGCCAGTCTCCTTCCTGTCTCTCTGACTCTCTTTGATCCTGTAACACTTGCAGGTACTTTGGGGGTGATGACAGAGTATACAGGATGTGGAAGGTTTGAAGCATGACTGGACTTGCACACCAATCAGTGCTGTTGCTTTCATGAGTCATCACCCATAATGGAGTGGGGGATTTTGTTGTTACAACTGTCATGAGTCACTCATACTCCTGTAAGCAACCCCTCACCTACACTCCTGTAAACAACTCCAATAAACTCTTTGTATTAATGATTTGCACTTGGGTAGAATACTTTCTCTAGTTTGTTGATGGTCCCTAGGGGTGAATGGAAGTTGTTGTATGTCCCTCCAGGAGAAGTAATGCAATAATGTGGATTTCATGTGTGAACTTGACGACATCCTTTTTTAATAGAATGATGGGATGGAACCCCTTTGAGAAATTTGAAAAGAAAATGGGGAGAGAAATTTGCACAATGAATGTAAATAATTCTTTTGAGTTTTATTTCTAAAGAGATCTGAAAAACTGAGACAATAGCTTAAAGGAGGAGAGAGGGGAGAGCAAGAAGATAATGCTTATATGCTTCTGGCAAATATCCAATGGGAATGGGAATAATGATGTAAGGAGGAGAAGTGTAGAAGAGATTTCCTTAAGTGACAGAAAGTGAGCTCTAGTGTACAGCTGGAGCGATTAGTTCAGATAGAGCTAATAGTGACTTTTTTACACCAGTCTGGGAAATTCCCTCTACACTGCTAAGAACTTGTTTTAATCAAAACAGCATTAATGTTTATCATATTCTTTTCTGACACCTATTCAGTTTTTATAGGATTTTCCTTTTTTTATTAATGTAGTAAATTACTAGTTTATTTTATATTGAATATCTTTGCAAATGTGGAATTAAATATTACTTAACCATGATGGATTTTTATATAATGTTACATTTAGCATTTTCACAGCATTGTATCTGTGTTGTTAAGCTAGATCAGTTTATATTGTTTTATGGTCATTGTCCAGTTTGGTCAATACTATATTACTGCTTAAAATTAGATAGTTTTCCCTTAAACAAAAATCTATACACTAAAACAGTTTCTATAAGACAGAAATTATCTTTGTAGCACATTAGATGGAACCTGTAGAACTATCTCAATCTTCTGTTTTTTTATGAAGAGTTTACACTATTCTGGGCTAATTCCTTCAAGATTATTGCTGTGTTCAAATGTTGTACTTCTTATGGATCCAATTTTATATATAATAAAAGCATCATGAAACAATTTTGAATTAAATATTTATATTTTAGGTTGAGATTAGAATTAATCATAGTGCCACCTATAGCTATACCTATATTACCATTTTCCTGGTTGTTTTAGAAAATATAAGTTTACATAAAATGTTTTTTTAAATTATTTCTACGATCAAATTAATTTGGAGACATCGCTTTCTCTCTTCGTGTGTGTGTGTGTGTGTGTGTGTGTGTGTGTGTGTGTAGGTCCATAACCTTGCAAATGTGTGGGACAACCAGCAACCAGAGGACACTGGTAATCCTCTATTGCTCTCGCTCTCTGAGTTATCCTATGTAGCCAGAGTCTTTCACTGAATACGGAGCTCACTGTTTTGGCTAGGTTGGTGACCAGCAAAACTCTTGTGTCTGTCCCTATCTTGCCTACAACCAGCTCCGGGAGACAGGTATGTGCTGTCATGGACAGCAATTTTAAAGGAATGCTAGGGATCTAAATTCAGCTTCTCATGCTTACACAGCAAGCACAGTGCCCACTAAGCCATGTTTCCAGAACATCATATTAGTCTTAGATACATATAGATATGTATAAGGAGAAACAATTTTCAAAAAATGTTCTAATTCCCAGGGCACCTACATGTTGTATTTGATTTTAACAAGATTTTTGAGGACTTAATCAGTGGGCAGAGATTTCAGGGTTTATGAGTAAATCCAACATTCTATAACAAATATCAAATGAGTATATATAATTTCCTACAACTAAAAACCAAAACAAATATTATAGTAATCATAGCCTCGAAACTCAGATTTAGATTCCATGGGATAAATATGAACCATTTTGCTTAAAATCTCTTAAAAACTTTTCTAAGACTAAGCAAGAAAGAGATTGCATGAAAAAAAAAGTTAAAATAGATGCATTAAAAAAAAAAAACTTTATGCCAACCAGCTAAAATGTCCTGGAATGTATAAAACTTTGACTTAAAATTTTTCATTATTTAACATTGAAACTAGTAGCCTATGATTTATTCTAATTTTAAATAAAATTAGCTCAAAGTATTTTGGGCTTACAATTTTCCATTTTCACTTCCTTTTCATTTCTCTTCTTGAAGTTTTGCCATAAGTTTTCCACTCTATTATTCTAATTTATGGGTTTTCTTAAAATTTTCTTTAGATATATTTAGGCTTTGTATACTTTTTTTTACTTTTGTCAGTTATTTTTTTACATATATTATAATCATTTATTCCATTTTACATGATCAAGACATATGACCAAATACATAACCCATTAACAAGTAATTCAAGTTACAAACTTTCTTGCTTTTACATTTGTTCCTTTAAAGCTATGAAATTCTTCCCAATTGCCACTTTGCCTTCAGCTACAAATTTGGATATACTGGCTTCTTTGTTATTCATTTCTAGATATTTTATAAGCCTATTGCAATCTCTTCTTTAATTCATAAGAAGCGTGAAGCATTATTTTTAATTAGAGAACATTTTATTTGCAAAGGGACTAATAACAAAAGTATGGGTGAAGAGCTGGGAGAAGAGGTAATTCAGGCACTTAGAGTTAGAGACAGCAGGAGAACTATCACAGTTATCCAAGAAGAGATGAAGGGAGAGAGGATCTGCAGCCAGAGAACCAAAAGGACAAATATTTTTTTTCTCCAGTCTTATCTGACCCAGTGATTTCTCTCCTGGTTCATTCTCATGAAACATCAGCTCAGCCCTCATCTCCTCAGACTTTTCCTTTTTCAGTCTAAGACTTCAACTTCACTCTTTCCTTCTCTGTCATGATTCTCTATTGTATTCTTTTTTAATTTTATTAAAATGTTGTCCATTTCATACAAATCCTCTTGATCTTATTTAGACCTCCTCTCCTATCTGCACCCCATACTCCCTGCCTGCCCACTGGATTTCATGCCTTCTGTCATATAAAGGCTTACCGATTCAAGTTTGTGTCCCCAGACATCCCTCAGTGTTAGTACATCCACTGGAGCCAGGTCAACCTATCTAATGTCATTCCCTTAAAGAAGACCAACTCTCAGCCGGGCGTGGTGGCGCGTGCCTTTAATCCTAGCACTTGGGAGGCAGAGGCAGGCGGATCTTTGTGAGTTCAAGGCCAGCCTGGTCTATGGAGCGAGTTCTAGGACAGCTGGGGCTACAGGGAGACCCTGTCTCGAAAAAACAAAAAAACAAAAACAAAAACAAAAACAAAAACAAAAAATAATAAAAAGAAGACCAACTCTCCCTCACACAGCAGTGATCAGCTGCCCAAAGTTCCTCACCTGAGGTTGGGGTTTTTTACCTATTTCCCTTCTTTTATATTGTTTTTTTGGTGTTGGTCTGGTTTGAGTTTGCATAGGTTTTGTGCCTGCTGTCACTATTGGTGAGTCACCTGCAAAGCTCTGTTTCCTTATGGCCATCCCTCTCCTGGCTCTTCAAATCTTTCTGTCCCCTCTTCCACAGTGGTCCCTGAGCCTGGGTGGCACAAATTTAATACAGGAGCCCTATCCAAGGAAGAGCACTGTGTAATCTCTTATTCTCTACATCTTAGCCAGTTGTGGCTTTCTGTGTTGATCACCATGTAATTTCTCCTCCCCCTGTTCTGCTGTTCTCTGGGACTTGAGTACAGATGTCTCACATAGGGCTGAGAATTTCATAGAAAATTATTCTCTGTGTTTGATCAGTTGTAGAACTCAGTAATAGTCTCAATTTGTTGTATAAAGAAGCTTCCTTGATGAGAGGTAAAAGGCACACTTGTCTTTACATATAAGGATAATGTGTAGCATGTGTGTGAAACTGCATTGGTCTAACACACATAGGTTTATTTTCCCTAGGATCTAAAACCTCTCCATCTATGTGTATTTGGCTACATTTACAGTATCACATATGAGTTCCCTTCTGCTAAGTGGGCTTTAAGTCAAATTAGATAGCTGTTGATTACCCCAAGATGAAAGTTCTACTATTCTATGAATAGAGGTAGTTTGCTGGTTCATTTTTTTACAGCTGAGTTGCACCATTGATTGACTTTTCTCCCTTAACAGCTTACATAGAACCATATGATATTATGTGTGCTAATCTTCAAGGAGGAGGAGTCCATGTCAGTTCCAGCTCCATCGTTCCAAATCCTGTGACTGAATTACATTCTGTCTTCAATAATAGGGTCTTAATTTCATGTTCTGGGAGGCAATCAAGGACTATAGCAATAGCCTGTGTTATTTGGGGAGTCTCTTGTATTACCCTGACTAACAACTGGAAGGGAGGTTTCTATCATATGGTACTATGTTTCTTTTTTTTTTTTTTTTTTTATGTTTTGGACTTTTTTGAGACAGGGTCTCCCTGTAGCTCTGGCTGTCCTGGAACTCACTCTGTAGACCAGGCTGGCCTCGAACTCACAGAGATCCGTGTGCCTCTGCCTCCCAAGTGCTAGGATTAAAGGCGTGCGCCACCACGCCCGGCATTTATTTATTTCTGTATGTGTATCAATGTACTGTCTGCATGCAAGTTTGTGTACCCGTGTCGTGCAATGCCGCGGAGGTCAGAAGAGGGTGTCGGATTCCCCTGGAACTGGAGTTCTCCTGGAATTGGAGTTTCAGACGGTTCTCGGCCACCATGTGGGTGCTGGGGATCGAACCCGGGTCCTCTGTAAGAGTGGTTGGCGCTCTTAACCGCTAGGCCATCTCTCCAGCCCTGTGTTTCTTTCTATATAGACTTCATCAATAAACATACATATCTATTAGGTACATTTTTATGAGGCGTTTGAACTAATACATTTCCCTCTGGTATTTCACACAATCTTTTTCTTTATTTATTCTTTATGTGTAACAATCTGTTTTTTATTTCTCCTCTTGCTTCCCTCGTACATACCTTCCTCCTCCCTCTCCAGTTAAATTAAAACCATTTTCCCTTTTTCCCCCTTGATAATAACTATCTCCTATCATTCCCCTCTCTAAAGCTCCTTCTTCCCCTGTACCCCATGGTTCCTTGTATAACCCTCCCTTCCAAATTAAATACCTACCTACATTTTCACTATTTCCCCCATGAGAACACCTGTCTCCTACTATCCCCTTCTCTCAGTCTGTTTCTTCTCCTTTATCTCCATGGTTCCTTTCCATTTTCCTGACTCCTGCAGCTACACCAGGATATGAACTAGAAAGATTTGGAACTAAGATCCACAAATGAGAGAGAACATATGTCACTTGTTTTTCTGAATCTATGTTACTTCACTTAGTAAAAGAGTTTCAAATTATATCCATTTAGCTACAAATTTTATTATTTTGTTATTCTTTTCCACTGAGTTTAACTCCATCATATAAATGTACCACATTTTCATTATCCATTTATCCGCTGGGACATTTAGACGTTTAGCACTGGGAATAATTTGGTCCATGTTCTTCTGGCTTTCATAGTTTGCACTGAGAAGTCAGCTGTGATTCTGATGGGTTTCCCCTTATATATAACTTGTTTTTCTCTTGTGGCTTTGTCCAGATAACCTGTCAATGAGATAAAGTGGGATACTAAAGTCACCTAGTATACTAAGTCTGTGATTAGTTTGTGTCTTTAAGAGTGAATTAGAGATTGGTGTGTATGCCCATTATTGTCAGGTCTTCTTGGTCAGTTATTCCCTTCCCTTCATCAGAATGGAGCGATCTTTTTTATCTCTTCTGATTAATTTTAACTTGAAATCCATTTTGTTAGATTTTAGAATTGTAATTTTTGCTTCTTTTTTTAATTTATATATATATATATATATATATATATATTTGTACAAGATTATGCTACAAATCAAATCTAGACATGTGTCCTCCTCCCTAGCCCCCCACCCCACCAAAGCTCATGCCTGCCAAACATGTTTTTCATCTTTTTCTCAGTCTTTCTCAAAATTCTCAATATAGAAGTTGACTGTTTCAAGCAGAAGTTCACTGTTACAGTCAGTTCTTTGACACAGTCTTTTCTGTTGTTATTGTTCTTGTTGTCATTGTCGTTGTTGTTGTTCTTTCCAATATGGGCCACTCTCAACTACTTGGACCAAAGCTCAAGGAGCCCTGCATAACAGATAATTACTACTAGGTAATTGGTGCTAGCATCCACAGATGAGGGATACCATTTGTCATTTGTTTTTCTGGGACTGTGTTACTTCACTTAACATAATATATTCTAGTTCTAGCCACTTACCTGCAAAGATGATGTCATCTTTCTTTGGTGTTGCATAGAACTCCATTGCATAGATGGACCACATTTTCTCTATCCACTTGTCAGTTGAGGGGCACTTAGGCTGAGTCCAGCTCCTTGCTATCATGAAGACAGCTGCAATAAATATGGCTGTGCATGTATCTCTGCAGTAAGGTGAGTCTTGAGGGTACATGCCTAGGAGTGGTATGGCTGGGTCAGGTGGCAAGTTCATTCCAAGTCTTCCAAGGATTCTCCACACTGCTTTCCATAGTGGCTGTACCAGTTTACATTCCCACCAGCAGTGGATGAGTGTTCCTCTTTCCCCCAACCTCTCCACCACTTGGTATCATTTGTTTTCTTGATCTTAGCCAGTCTTATTGGAGTAAGATGATATCGTAGAGTGGTTTTGATTTGCATTTCCTTATGTTGAACATTTCTTAAGATGTTTCTAAGCCATCACTAATTCCTCACTTGTGAAGTATCTGTTCAGCTCTTTGCTCCATCTATTGAGTGGGTCATTTGTTTTCTTTCTTCTTTGTTTTTTGAATAGTTTATGTATTCTGGAAATCACTGCTTTGTCAGATGCTTCTGCGGTGAAGGTTTCCTCCCATTCTGTGGGATTTCTCTTCACTTCCTTGATTATTTCCTTTGATATCCAGAAACTTTTGAGTTTAATGAGGTCCCATTTGTCAATTGTTGACCTTAATTCTTACGCAGCTGCTGTCTGATTTAGGAAGTCTTTTCCTATGCCTAAATCTTGTCTGCTGCCAACTTTGTCTTCTATCGCCTTCAGAGTTTGGGGTTTCAGTTGAGGTCTTTAATCCATCTGGAATTGACTTTTGTACAGTGCGAGAGCTAGGGGTTTAATTTCATTCTTCTGCAAGTGGTGACCCAGTTTTGGCAACACCACTTGCTGAAGATGCTGTCTTTTCTCCATTGTGTCTTCTTGGCTCCTTTGTCAAATATGAGATGGCTGAAATTATATGTGCTCAAATTTCGATCTTCAGTTTTGTTCGATTGGTCAACAGGTCTGTTTTCGTGCCAGTACTAGGCTGTTTTTATGACTATAGTCCTGTAGTATAGTTTGATGTCTGGTATAGAGATGCCCCCTGTATTGCTCTTTTCACTCAGGGTTGTTTTGGCTATTCAGGGTCTTTTGTTTTTCCAAATGAAATTAAGGACTTTTTTTCCAAGCCTGTGAAGAAACTCTTGGGGATTTTAATTGGGATTGCATGAAATCTATACAAGAGTTTGGGTAGAATAGACATTTTTACTATATTAATTTTCCCAATCCAAGAGCATGGGAGGTTTTTCCATCTTCTGATGTCTTCTTCAATTTCTTTCTTTAAACGTTTAAAATTTTTGTTGTAGAGATCTTTGGTGTCTTTGGTTAGGTTTGTTCCTAGGTATTTTATTGTTTTTGAGGCTATTGTGAGTGGGAAGGTCTCCACAAATTCCTTCCTCAGTTTCTTGTTGTTGGTATAAAAAAGGCCACTGATTTTTTTTAGGTTAATTTTGTATCCTGCCAGTTTGCTGAAGCTGTTAATCGTTTCTAGGAATTTTCTGGTGGAGTTTTTAGCATCCCTTAAGTAAACAATCATATCATCAGCAAATAGGGATAGCTTGACTTCCTCTTTTCCAATTAGTACTCCTTTAATTTCCTTTTCTTGCCTTATTGCCCCAGCAAGTGTTTCAAGCACTATATTGAAGAGGAGTGGTGACAGGGGGTAGCCTTGCCGATTTCCTACCATTAAAGGGAATGTTTCTGTCATTTCCCCATTTAGGATGATATTGGCTGTGGGTTTCCTGTATATGGCTTTGATTACATTGAGGAATGATCCCTCCAATCCAATTCCTTCTAGGACTTTAAGCATGAAGGGATGCTGGATTTTGTCAAAGGCTTTTTCAGCATCAATTGAGATGATGGTGTGGTTTTTGTCTTTGATTCCATTTATGTGTTTGATGATGTTTATTGATTTTCGTATGTTGAACCATCCCTGCATCTCTGGTATGAATCCAACTTGGTCATGATGGATGATCTTCTTGATGTGGGTCTGTATGCGATTTGCCAGTATTCTGTTTAGAATTTTGGCATCTGTGTTCATGAGGGAGATGGGTCTATAATTCTCCTTTTTAGTTGGATCTTTGCCTGGTTTTGGTAATAGAGTGATGTTGGCTTCATAGAAGGAATTTGGGAGAATTCCCTCTGATTGTATACTTCTAAACAGTTTCAGAAATAATGGTTGTAGGTCTTTTTGAAATGTTTTATAGAATTCTGCTGTGAAACCGTCTGGGCCTGGGCTTTTTTTAGTTGGGAGGCTTCTTACTACATCCTCTATTTCTTCATATGTTATGGGTCTGTTTAAGCTGCTGGTCTCCTCTTGGCCAAGCTTTGGTGATTCCCAGGATTTCAGATATTCATCCATTTCTTCTAGATTTTCAAACTTGGTAGAATATAGGTTCTTGTAATATTCCCATATAATTTTCTTGATCTTTTCCTTGTCCGTTGTGATATTTCCCTTTTCATCACAGATTGTATTGATTTGGAGTTGTTCCTTCTTTCTTTTTGTTAACTGGGCTAGAGGTCTGTCTATCTTGTTTATTCTTTCAAAGAACCAACTTTTGGCTTCATTGATTTTTTGTATTGTTTTCTTTGTTTCTATTTCATTGATTTCTGCTCTGATTTTTGTTATTTCTTCCTGTCTGTTGCGTTTAGGGTTCATCTGTTGTTGCCTCTCAAGTGCTTTTAGCTGTAGTGTTAGATCATTCACTTGTGCTCTTTCTGTTTTTCTAATGTAGGCACCCAGGGCTATAAATTTCCCTCTTAGGACTGCTTTTAAGGTATCCCATAGGTTTTGTTGTGTTGTATTGTCATTGTCATTCAGTTCCAGGAATGTTTTTATTTCTTTCTTTATCTCTTCCTTGACCCATTCATTATTCAAGAGTGTGTTGTTTAGTCTCCATGTGTTCTTGTAGGCAGGAGGGCTTGTCCTGGTGTTGATGTTGAGCTTCATTGCACTGTGGTCTGACAGGATGCATGAAATTATTTCAATCTTTTTGTATTTGTAGAGGTTTCTTCTGTGTCCCAGGATGTGGTCGATTTTGGAGAATGTTCCGTGGGGTGCTGAGTAGAAAGTGTATTCTCTGGTATTAGGATGGAATGTTCGGTAGAGGTCTATGAGGTCCATTTGGTGTATCATATCGTTCAGTTCAGATGTCTCTCTGTTTATTTTTTGTCCTGTTGACCTATCCAAAGGACTCAGTGGGGTATTGAAATCTCCCACTATGAGTGTGCTGGGGTTAGTCTGTGACTTGTGGTCCTGGAGAATTGTCTTTATAAAGTTTGGTGCACCAGAATTTGGGGCATATATATTCATAATTGTGAAATCTTCTTGGTGGATTGTTCCTTTGATGAAAATGTAATGGCCTTCTTTGTCTCTTCTGATTTCTTTTACTTTGAAGTCTATTTTATCCGATATTAAAATAGCAACACCTGCTTTCTTTTTGGTACCATTTGCTTGGAATATTTTTTTCCATCCCTTCACTTTAAGGTGGTGCCTGTCCTTGAAGGTAAGATGTGTTTCTTGCAGACAGCATATCGATGGATTCTGTTTCCTAATCCAGTCTCCCAGTCTATGTCTTTTGATTGGGGAATTTAGTCCATTAATATTTAAGGTTATGACTGATAGGTTTGTGTTGCTTCCTTTTGCCTTATTATCCATCTGCGGTTTTGATTTAGGTTTCTACTTCTGCAGTTATGCTTTTATTGATTTCTCCTTCTAGTTGCCTGGGGTTGGTTGCTCCTTTCTTCTGTTCTTTGGATTGCTTCAAGTATTCTCTGAAGGGTTGGTTTTCCGGACATGTATTCTTTCAAGTTGTTTATGTCATGGAAGATTTTCCTCTCTCCTTCCACTATGATTGACATTTTTGCTGGGTATAGTAACCTGGGCTGGCATCCATTGTCCCTCAACACTGGGAATGCTTTGCTCCAGGTTCTTCTTGCCTTCATCGTTTGCTGTGAGAAGTCCGTTGTTATTCTGATAGGTTTCCCCTTATAGGTCACTTGTTGTTTTTCTCTTGTCGCTTTAAGAATTTTCTCTTTGTTTTGGGTGTCCAGCATTTTAACTATGATGTGGCGTGGAGAATTTCTTTTCTGATCTTGTCTGTTTGGAGTTCTATGTGCTTCTTGTATTGGTATTGGTTTGTCCTTTTTTAGTTTGGGGAAGTTTTCATCTATTATTCTGTTGAAGATCTGATCAATACCATTCTCTTGGGATTCTTCTCCTTCCTCTATTCCTATGATGCAGAGGTTTGATCTTTTCATAGTGTCCCACAGTTCCTGGTTGTTCCACTTTTGTGTATTCTTAAATTTTTCATAATCTTCACTTGAGGTTTTTAGTTGTTCTTTGTTATCTTCCAGGTCTGATATTCTTTGTTCTGTTTCCTTCATTCTGCTTCTGAGGCTTTTTCCATTCCTTTCCTCTTGATTGGATGAGTGTTTGATTTCCTTTTTCATTTCCTCTTCTGATTTCTTTAGTATTTCATCTTCCTTTTGGAGCTTCTCAATCTATTCCTTTAGCTCTTTGCTTTGCTGGTTGGTTTCCTTATCTTTTTCAACATGGGTTCTTTTCAGTGTTTCCACTTCCTTCCGGAGTTTGTCATTCTTTCTCTCTTCTTCATTCTCTTTTCTTAATTCTTTGATTTGCTCTTTATAATCTTGTACTTCTTTAAGTATGTTCACAATTGTTCTTCTTATATCTGTGTCCTGGGCCATCCCCAGGGGCATCCCACTGTAGGAATCTTCCACAGGGTTGGTAGAGCTTGGTGTGGAATTATCCTGCACCTTTTCCATGTTGTCTCTTCTTCGTGTCCCTGGCATATGGGCTTCTCCTTGCCTGTATTCCAATGTGAATCCCAAATGCCTCCTCATTGTGTTGAAGGCTTCCTTTGCTTACCTCCTTCAGTGCCTTCGCTGTTTGTTCCATTGATTTGTTTTTCTCCTTTACTCCTTGCTTATGGAGTGTTGACTTCTCTAAGCTCTAGGCTTCTATTGGAAGTCCAACTCACTCTTCCCTTTCTGTTCTGAAGGTTCTCCAAAGAATCCACTTGGACACTCCTTCCTTCGGTAATCCCAGTTGGCAGGGGATAATTCCTGTGTTGCTTTTTAGTCCCCGCATCAGTACCTGTGCTTCAGGTGGTCTTGGCAGAGCCCCCGTTCTGCTTGTTTCTTAATCCCATTTGCTTCGAATAATTGTTTCCCATCTTTTCATTCTAAAATGGTACCTATCCTTGTAGGTAAAATTAGTTTCTTGAATACAATGAAGATATAAAATTTATTTCTTAATCCATTCAAGTAGTGTGAGCCGTTTGACTAGGTAGTTAAGGCCTTTGATATTTAAAGGTATTAATGAATGATGTGTATTTGTTACAGTCATTCTATTTTCTGTTTGTGTTCTTAGTGTTAGTTTGTATTTCCATACTTTATACCTTCATTTATTTTCTTTCTATAGGATCTTGAATATGGTCATTTCTTCCTTCCTTCAGTCTTTTTATTGCTTCAATTATTATCTATTGGGTTAATTTGGTGGACATGAATTCTTTTGTCTTTTTGGTATCATGAAAGAAGTTTTTCCCCCCTTTGACTATGATAGACATTTTGCTGGGTAAAGTATTCTGAGTTGGCATCTGTGGTCATTTATAACTTGAAATAGGGGCTGGAGAGATGGCTTACTGGTTAAGAGCACCGACTACTCTTGCAGAGGACCCAGGTTCGATTCCCAGCACCACATGGCAGCTAAGAACCATCTTTCACTCCAGTTCCAGGGGAATCTGACACCCTCTTCTGACCTCTGCAGTATTGCATGACACAGGTGCACCAACCTACATGCAGACAGTACACTCGTACACATAAAAAAATAATAAAGCAACCTTGAAATAATTTGCAGATTCTTGCTTTTATCGTTTGCATTGAAACATCAGCTGTCATTCCGATGGGTCTTTCTTATATATAACTTGTTTTCTCTTGCAGCTTTCAGTATCCCCTCTTTTTTCTGTGCATTTAGTGTTTTTACTGTGGTATGCTTTATAGAATCTCTGTTTTCAGAGATTGGAGTTCTTTGTGCTGCTTGTATCTATCATCTATCTATCTATCTATCTATCTATCTATCTATCTAATCTATCTATCATCTATCTATCTATCATCTATCTGCCTTTCCTTAATTTAGGGAAGTTTTCTTCTACAATCCTATTAAAGAACTGGTCAATACCATTGACCTGAGATTCTTCTCCTTCCTCCATGCCTATGATTCACACACTTAATATACTCATGGTGTTCCACATTTTTCCATATTCATCCTGAATTTTAATTTTTTCCCATATTCTTTTCTTGAGAGTCCAATTCTTCAATCTTGTCATCCAGTCCTGATATTCTGTTTTCCATGTGATTCATTCTACTTGTGATGGACACCTAGATTCTTTCCGTTTCTTGACAGTTGTGAACAGAGAAAAAATGAACATGGATTAACATATGTTTCTGTAGTGTACAGTGTACTTTGTGTATATGCCCAAGAGTGGCACAGATGGATCATATTGGTTGCTGACTTTTAGCTTTTTGAGGAACCTCCATACTCATTTGTATTATGACTAGACCCACTTGCATTCCCAGAAACAGTGGATAAGCATTTCCCTTTTCTACATCCTCTCTAGCATTTGTCATCATTTGGGTGGGGAGAAGGGGTCTTAGCCATTCTGACAGATGAAAGAAGAAATCTTAAAGTAGTTTTAATTGGCTTTTCCCTTATGTTGAGCATTCTCTAATACTATTTCTCAGCCATTTATGTTTCATCAAGAGAGTTCTGCTTAGTTTCTTGGCCCAATTCTTAATTTTTTATATTTAGATTTTGAGTTCTCTTTATATTTCAGATACCAATCTTGTTAGTTATAAGCTGGTAAAGACTTTTTTCACATTTTGTAGATGCCTTTTCACTCAAATGATGGTGCTCTTAGAAGTACAGAAGCTTCTTTGTTTCATGTGGTTTAACACTCATGCTGTGAAGGTCCTGTCAGAAAGTCCTTTCCTATACCTAAAAGTTCTAATATATTTCTTGTGGGGTGTCCCATTTATTTACAGGGCGATCCATGTGGAAAATATGCTCAGGAAAGCACAGCACATGGATGCATGTTAAGGTGTCCAAATACAGAGAGAGCTATATTCCAAAATGTCTGACTTTTATAGATAGTATGACTCAACTCCCAGGGCCAAATCCTAAACCTTTCATCACTACATTCTACCCCATGGGTATGGCCAGGGATGTCCCATTGGTTTAGAATGCTACTCAACTAAATTTTCCCACATTTCCTGACTTTCATCTTTATCAGTTTCAGAGTGTTAGGTCTTCTACTGAAGTCCTTGATCCAATTGGAGTTGAGCTTTCTGCAGGGTGGGAGATAGAGTTTTAGTTTCATTCTTCTACATGTAGATATCCATTTTGACCAACACTGTTTATTGAAAATGTTATGTGTGGTTCTTTCAAAATAAGGTGACTGTAAGTGTATGGACTTGAACATGGGTCCTCAATTCTATTGTATTAATCAAAGTGTATTTTGCTGAAAGTACCATGCTATTGTGATGCTATAACATTGCAGTATAGTTTGAAACTAAGGATGGTGATGCCTCTAGGTTTTCTTTTATTGTTTTCAGTATATATTCCCAAATCACTTTGGGTACCCAGGGATTTTGGATATCCTGGGTTTTTTGTGTGTGTTTCCATATAAAATTTGAGATTTTTTTTTAATTTCTGAGAAGAATTGTGTTGGAATTGTAAGGGTGATTGCACTGAATCTGTAGCTTGCTTTTGGCGGGACGGACATTTGTGTAACATTATCCTACAGATCCATGGGCATGGGAGGTCTTTCCATCCTCTTGTATCTTCTTCAATTTATTTTTTCAATGCCTTGAAGTTTTTCTTATACAAGTCCTTTACTTTCTTGAGACTGTTTTGAATGGATTGTTAACCTAATTTTTTTCTCAGTATGTTTGTTGTCTGTATACAGGGAGGCTACTGATTATTGTGGATTAACCATCCATTTATAAATCATTTATATTATTCCATGATGAATATTTCACTCATTAAATGACTCCTCCTTTCTCTTCCCATCAGGCTCTGGCACTAGCTCTTCTCCTTTTTTTGTATGTCACCTCTACCCCATATAATGTATAAATATGTAACACATTCCTATATCTGACTTATTTCACTTAGCTCAATGTCCTTAAGGTTTATTCATGTTGAAATATGTTTCAGAATTACCTTTCGTTTCAAGGCTCATTAATATCTCATTGTATTATTCTATATCTTATTCGTCCACTCATCTCCCAGTGGACATTTAGGTGATTCCGACATTTTAGCTACTATGGATAATGTGCAAATGTTTGGATATTTATTTCAGTCTTGAAAGAATATATATATGTTGAATTGGTGAACAAGTTGATAACTCTGTGCTAATTTTTTGAGAAAACTCCATACCATACTCTACAGAAGATAGAGCATCCTTCTGCCAGCAGTGCATGAAACCTCCCATTTCTCCACATCCTCACCAACAGTTTTTGTTGTTGTTGTTATTGTTTTGTTTTGAAATCTAACAGATGTATAATGATGACTGATGTTGAGAAAATTTTCTTATGTGCTTACTGACCATTTCTGTATCATAGCTGGGAAGAACCAGTATGCACATTTCTTCTCATCTACAAATTGGTAATTTGTTTGATGTTGACTAATATGAGTTCTTCATGTATTCTAAATACTAATCCATTGCTAGATATACTATTTGAAGATACTGTCTACTATTCAATTGGTACCAATGTTGGGTTTTTATTTGACCATGCTGATAATGGTTCTGAAGCACTATTTTATTATTGCTACTGTTTTTTTTTTTATTTTATTGGGTTCATGTTTTAATTTTGTAACAGATCTTTTGGTGTCATCTCCCCAAAGATATATTATATAATTCAATGTTACCAAGTTACCCTCGAGATTGCTATACTTTCAGCTCTAATTTATATGTCTTGCATCTATTCTTAGCTTTAAAAAATAGACGCTGGAAAGCCAGGTTTGGTGGCACACACTTTTAATCCCAGTACTCAGGAGGCAGAGGCAGGCGCATGAGTTCAAGACAAGCCTGGTCTACATAGTGAACTCCAGGCCAGCTGGGACTAAAGGGACACCTGTCCCAAAAAGACTGAAAAAATAGGGGCTAAAAAGAGCACTCAGTGGTGAAGATCATTGGCTGTTCTTGCAGAAGACCAGAGTTCAAATCCTAGTACTCGCATGGTGGCTTACAAACTCCATAGTTCCAGTTTCAGGGCACCCGGCACCATCTTCTGTCTTCTATGGGCATTGTATGACATGGGAGCAACTAAATACATGAAACATAGCATTCATACACATAAAATAAAAATAAATAAAATACTGATATAAATTAAGGAACTTACTCAATAGTTTACTGTAAATATAACCCTTTCCAATTATTATTTGATGAAAAATTTGTCTTCTCCTACTTGAGTCATCTTTTCTCATTACAGGCAATAATTTGAATATAAAGATGATGAGAGTTTATATCTGTTCTCTTTATTCTATTTGTCAGCATGTCTGTCTATATGCCACCACAACAGAATTGTACTTACTGTACCTTTGTTTGTTTGTTTGTTTGTTTGTGTGGCGTTTTCGAGACAGGGTCTCCTGTGGCCCCAGCTGTCCTGGAACTCACTCTGTAGACCAGGCTGGCCTTGAACTCACAAAGATCTGCCTGCCTCTGCCTCCCAAGTGCCAGGATCAAAGGCGTGAGCCACCACGCCCGGCCAAATATGTTCTTTTTGAAAATTTCTTTTTGTCATTTTGAGTTCCTTGAGATACCATATGAATTTTTATGTATCTCTTATTTTCAAAAAACATCTTCTGAATTTGGGTATAAGTGAGCTGAATCAAATTTGTAGACACTATCCTAGCATTGATTTCAACAATATGAAGTATTCTAATTCATGAAGCTGGATGCCTTTTCATTTATTGTTACACTCTCAGGTTCTTTGCACAATGTTCATAGTGTTTATTGTTCAATTCTTTTGTCTCTAGTTAAATTTGTTCTTAAATGGTTTATTGTTTTAGCATTATTGGAAGTGGGATTAGTTTTTGAATTTTGTCTTTTAATTGTTCAACTGTCACTGTAGAGAGAAGCAACTGTTTTTTGCATATTGATTTCATAACCTACATTTGCTGAATTTAATTACCAGTTCTCATAGGTGTGTGTGTGTGTGTGTGTGTATAATGCAGAAGGAGAGAAAGAGAAAGAGAATGAGAGGGAGAGGGAGAGAAGAAGAAGAAGAAGAAGAAGAAGAAGAAGAAGAAGAAGGAGGAGGAGGAGGAGGAGGAGGAGGAGGAGGAGGAGGAGGAGAAGGAAGAGGAGAAGAGAGAAGGGATTTCTACATATAAGATCATTTTCTTTTTTTTATTCTTTATTTTTTATTTATTTTTGTATGTGTATGAATGTACTGTCTGCAAGTAGGTTTGTGCACCCGCGTAGTGCAATGCCACGGAGGTCAGAAGAGGGCGTCGGATTCCCCTGGAACTGGAGTTAAAGATGGTTCTCAGCTGCCATGTGGGTGCTGGGGGTTCAACCTGGGTCTTCTGCAAGAGCAGTCGGCGCTCTCAAGAGCAGTCCGCGCTCTTAACAGCTAGGCTATCTCTCCAGCCCCCATATAAGATCATTTTCTACTAATTTTATCATTTCTTTTCTAATTTGAGTGCATTTAAATTATTCTTCATACCTCACTGCTTTTCCAAGGCCTATGTTGAACACATAGGTTGAAAGTGGACATCCTTGTTTTATTCCTGATCTGAGATGGCATGCTTTCAGTCTTTCACCATTAAGTTGTTAATTGTTGAGTTTTCATATATACCTTTATTTTGCTGAAGTTCCTTCTGTTCCTGGTAGGGAGATTTTATTTTTTGAACATGAAACAGTATTAGCGAGTTTTTCAAATGCTTTTCATCTAGTGAGATGACGTTTTTGTCTTTATTTAGTTAATGTATTGTGTTTGCCTGATAGATTTTTATATATTGAACAATGTCTACATTCTAAGGAAAATATCAACTTGTTCATACTGTAAAATCTTGTTAGCACTCTACTGACTTTGGTTCATGGATAATTTATATCAATGTTCATAAAGTATGTTAGTCTACAGTTTCCTTTCAGTGTGTGTGTAATCTACCTTTCACATTAGAGTACTGTTTGCCCTAAAGAATGCACTATGAATGGATGTACATGTATCTTTGAGGTAGGATGAGTCTTTTGGGTCTATACTAAGTCCATGCTTATTGTAGCTTTCTTCACAATAGTGAAGAGCTGGGACCAACCCAAATACCCCTAAACAGATGAGTGGATGTCAAAAATGTGGTACATCTACACAATTCAGTGGTAAGGAAAGATGACATCATGAACTTTGCAGGTGAATGGATGGAGCTCAAAGCCATTATGCTAAGTGAAGTAACACAGTCCCAGAAAAACAGCAAATGGTTTCCCTCATTTGTGGATGCTAACACCAAATCCCCAGATGAAAGGCAAGCTGAACAACATTATTGTTATATTTCTGTTTATCTGAAAGCAACTATGTTGTTATAATGCAAATCTCTCAACAGGCTCTAGAATCCACTCACCACTTATTTTCAGACTCTGTAATTACTGTATATGGGTGGAGAGTATGAATCCATATTTCAGAGTAATATATAATTAATGGAGGAAAACATGAATTCTTAAACATAAAAATAACTGAGAGAAAGATGCAGGACAGTTATGGCAGGGTGCATGATCTGAGGTAGGTGGGGAATATGTCTAAACTGAAATGAGAAATGATGTCTGTAATACACAAAACATTAATAAACATAAAAAAAGAAAATTAAAAAAAGAACCAATTGCCAGAATGTTTTAAATGTGAAAAAAGTGTTTGTATTAGAATCATTGGCATATTAAAACAAATGTATGATATAAAAACTCATTTGAATAAAAAAGAATGAACCATTAAAAGATATTTCCTCTTCATTTTCTGCAAAAGTTGATATTATTGTTAATTTTTTAAATATTTGATGAAGCTAAGGTATTAACTAATTAAAGGATTTTTCTTTGTTAAGAAATTATTTCTGATTCTGTTTCTTTACTACTCACAGGCTTCTTCATTTCCACTTGTTCATGAATCAGTTTTGGTACATTCTATGGTTCATGGATTTCATTATCAAATTTGGTTAGCCCATTAGTTGACACTTATCAGGGTATTATCTCAAAATCCTTTCAGTTTCTCTGAGATCAATAATATTATTTCCACTTTTATTTCCAAATTTATTTATTTGACAAATATTTTTTTTATTTCCTTAACATTTTAACTAGAAGCTTCTCAGTTTACTGGTTCTTTTTCTTTTTAAATTTATTTTATATTATTCCAAAATATGCATATTCACACTCCACACATAAGTCAAAATTATAAATTCTGAAAATAAACTATAGGTCGATTCCTAAACACATTTAGAGATTCACATTTTAACAGTAAAGTTGCATGTGTGGGGGGCCCATTTAATCCCAGGATGATCCATGTGGAAAACACGTGTAGGAAAGCATACCACATGGACATGTGTTAAGGTCCAAATACAGAAAGAGTTTTATTCCAAAATATCTGGTTATATAGACAGCATGACTCAACTCTCAGGGCCAAATCCTAAACCTTTTCATCACTAAATCCCACCCCATGGGTGTGGCCAGGGAGGTCCCATTGGTTTAGAATGCTACCCATCTTAACTAAATTTTCCCATGTCTCACCCTTTAAATGTTATTTTTTTAATTTTTCTGAGAGCCAGGGGAGCCCATGGGTGAGGCTTACAACACAAAGCAACCTGAGTTTTGAATAGCCAGCTGCTCAAGCCTGTTTTGAGTGCCAGGCAGTGGGGGGCAGGTCAGACCTGAAACTTAATTTTCATAATAAGGCCAGTTAATATCCAAAAAAACCCAACCATTAAGTGAACCAATTGTCAAGCATAAGCAATGAATGTAAGTAGCATTCATGTAAAACCAATTAGCAAGTATGTGTGTCCAAATTTTGAACAACCCAAGGTTCGCATAGTCCAATTGGAGAAGCTTGTATGCACAAGCATGTTGATCAAATATGAGTCCAGTCTATATTGCTGTAATCTCACAATTCACCCCAATCTCTGCAGCCCTTACATTCTATCGTGCTTCCTCTTCCACAGGTTGTTCCCTAGGCTTTGGGAAAGGGGCACAAGTGGATGAGAATCAAAACAGTCTGCTTTCTCTGGAGATGTCATTTTGGACTCTAGTTTGTTAAGGTTGTTTCCCCTCATGGGTTGACAGTTTATCCAGGGGTACCTTTTTAATCCTTCTAACAAAGCACAAGCAACTAGATGTATAGGCATTTAAACAATATTAATTATTATGGCAAGCTAAGCTGTGGGCATAGACACAGATGTTTGGATGGTATGCTAATCCATGAACTGTGGTTTTTCTGTAAAGGGTGACAAGTTCTTATTGTGGCTTATAACATCTCCTAACCACTAGAGGATGTAAGCTTATGGCATCAGCCGTGTATTATTTTTCCAAAGAGAGAGCTAATAGCCAATTAGATTTGGGATATACGGACATATGGCTGCCACCGGCTGTGCAATATCTCCAGGCAATTGAGGTGTAGCTGATACTGATGGAGGAGTCTTGCTTGACTCAAGGAGACCAATATTTTGCTTCATTGCTTTAGTGGCCTTTGGTAACACTCTCTGGCATTCCAGAGACCACTGTACACTTGCAAGTGTGGTCTCAATATATCTTTCCCATGCTTATACCAGATCTTCAGCAGCAGGGCTTAACTGCCACTCTTCTTGCAGGTATCACAGTTTATAGGCAAAAGGCCTATATCTTTGGGGGCTTAGAATCCCTAGCCAACTTCTCCTTGTCAGAATAATCAATCCATTGCTGATATCAGAGCTCTCCTGTATTAATATATTTTGCTTACTTACACAGCTTATAAAGACTTTACTATTATATTTGGCTCTGAATAGAGAATTATCCTTTCACAGTTCCTATGTCTATCAGTCAATTAAAGTAGTTATACCTGTTTTATAAGAAATTACCACTATAACAGTTGGCTCTAATTTACAGTTAGGAAATGACTTCATTACCATCATGTTTTTCTTTATCCTGTAAAAGGGAAAGGCAGGAAGGTTTCTCAGCATCTGGAAGGTAAAATTCATTAGGGCACATTATAAACAGTTATCCCAAAGAAAATTCAGAGAGATGCTTGGTGTCTGAGAATCAGGCAGTCTGAGGTTCCTTTTCATTTTAATGTTCAGATGGGTCAGACTCTCTGCTGGCATATTCCAGTCCATACTGCACAGCCAAAAGTCATACATTTTCTGGCATTTAGGTTGGTGTTTTTACCTGTGGAACATACAAATCTCCTCCCATTGTTAGTTTCAAGATCTCAAAATTGAAAATTTATCAAAAGGTTTGGATTATGGAGTTTTCCATTTATATCCCAGAAGGAGTACTACACCACTTCCCTATTTTTGTTTTTTAAATTTCTATATTTTGACCTATAGATGCCTAAGTTGCATTACACATACCTATAAACAGGAACCAAGGCCTAAATTTTCATCAAATTCACCCAAACTGTTTATCATTGACTGGATGCTATTTATTTGGGAAGTAAACTTAAACTTAATTCCTTTAGTTAAATTATCCTACAAGTAAAAGAAAATGTTACAAGGTGATACTGTATAATACAGAACAATATAGAGACCATTTGTATACCTTAACACCAAAGTTATTGTTGGAAATTCAATACAAATTATAAATAAAACAATTAACATTTTATATTCCCAATTAGTTCAAATGTATTACCATTTCCACCAAAACCTTCAACCAAATTTAACTAATATAGACATTTTTACCATGTCTTAAAATATCCTATAATATGTAGACAAAGCTTGGACAAAGTTGAATACTTGCCAAATAAATTTTAACCAAATATACACTTTGTTCTTCAAAACTATATGACTAGATTATGACTTCAGATAAATCAAGTCCATTAACTTATAGTGTTTATTTTGTATTTCTGTATAAATCTCTACTGAAATACCTCTCTATATAAATATATGTCATTTTCAAATATACCATTTTAAACTGCAAACCTTACAGAGTGGATTTTAATGACCATCTTCCCCCAAGCTCTTGAAGATGCCTTCTCCAAGCCTGACACAAAAACCTGTTTTAAAGATTTTTCAATATCTAGCTCTTAAAAAATTTGTCTTTTACAGTTCTTATGCTCATTAGTTAATTAAAGACTGGCTATATATGCCCCATGAGAAATTGTTACCATAGCAGTTGGTTATTTTGTAGTTAAGGAACAATTCCATTACCATCTTGATTTTGTTTTTGTTTTTGTTTTTTGTTTCTGTGGGAGCTTCTAGGAAGCTTCCTTTGTCATGAGCAGGTAAAGCACAGTCCTGCTAAGGGAAAGGGAACACAGTGCCCACTTTGTGGACACTGTGAAGAACTGACCCCTCAGTGCAGAGGTCAGTTAGTTACTTCTATAACCCCACCTGAGAGGTACTTCTAACTCAGGTCCTTAGCCTGGGACGATGAGACACATTTCCCACTCTTGGCCTTGACATCCCACCTGCCCAGAGCCAGGACAGGAATTTCACTCACAACACCAGCTACCCAAATTGGTGGCCCGCACTGGAAACTTTTTCCCACCCACTTGCCATCCTAAGAAAATGCAAGCTTGCCTAAACCTGTATGCATGCAATAATTAAATAAATGGCAGCTGGGAATTCCATACTGATGTTAATGGGAATTCACAATTATTTTTTAATTTTTAAAAATTTTATATATTTTTTATTATTTTTTATTACCAAAGACCCAAAAACTTACTAACACTTTAATACTATGAAAACCTGGTTGTATCTTTGTTTCAGATGTTGAAAGGGTGTAACCAGTAGGTGGCAGTGCAGATCCATTAAGATGTTCAATGAATTTTTTTTTTAATTTTTAATAGATAACCCATAAGCTTTGTTGAAATTGAATTATGTGTTGGCTGTTTAATGCAAATCTGTGTATTGAGAAGGAAGGCCACATTGCAACTCAGAGGCAATGTTTTTACTGGTATTATAGCTGTTAACGTTAAAATATACTTAGAACACAAGTACACACATCTATACACACGTGTGTGCATGCACATATACATACATACACACACATACATACATACATACATACATACATACATACATACATAATAAAGAAAGGTTTGTTAGGTTGACCTGCAAGAGAGGAAAGCCACATTATTATTTGATGTTGAATGAGAAACATGAAATTTTTATAATTTGTCATAGGGTTATTTTTACATAATTAGAATAAATGTCCTAGTAACACATAAAACAGCTGAGATATATATGCCACCACTTAGGCCCATTCCCAACCATTTGTCTTCAATGAACTATCCCTAAAGTGTACTCCAAATCTTTTCCTATCCTGTCCCTCCTGTTTAAGGATCCCTAGGCTATCCCTAGGCCAAGTCTAACTGTCTCTATCCTATTTACAAATCCAAAGATTGAGGAGGGTGCCCCAAATTAGACAGGTCAAAGAAAAGATTGAGAAGCTCCAAAAGGAAGTGGAAATACTAAAGGAATCAGAAGAAGAAATGAAAAAGGAAATCAAACACTCATCCAATAAAGAGAAAAGGAATGGAAAAAGCCTCAGAAGCAGAATGGAGGAAGCAAAACAAAGAATATCAGAACTGGAAGATAACACAGAACAACCAAAAACTTCAAGTAAAGATTATGAAAAATTTAAAAATACACAAAAGTGGGACAACCAGGAACTGTGGAACACTATGAAAAGATCAAACCTCTGCATCATAGGAATAGAGGAAGGAGAAGAATCCCAAGAGAATGGTATTGATAAGATCTTCAACAGAATAATAGATGAAAATTTCCCCAAACTAAAAAAAGACAAACCAATACATATACAAGAAGCACATAGAACTCCAAACAGACAAGATCAGAAAAGAAACTCTCCACTCCACATCATAATTAAAATGCTAGATACCCAAAACAGCACCACGTGAATGAAATTGATGAGTTTGACTGCAAGTTCGGGGTGAACTCTGTCCTACTTTAACCACAGTTGCAAATTTTCTCTGCCCTGGAGTTGTTGGAACAGAAAACCCTTTCAGTATTTTCCTTTCAAAAGTTGGAGGATTAGCTGGGTGTGGTCTTGCTCTGAAGGTACTATTTCTGTTGTTTAATAGTAAATTTAGAGGCCCCTCCTTAATCACACTTTTCCCATTGTTTACTTGTAAATATCTAGGCCTCACCTTAATAACTTTAATCTCCTTATGAAAGGAGCCTCTCCTTCACATGCCTTGGCCACACCTTTAATCTTCCTAGTGTACTTTTCAGATCCAAACTGTACATTCTGCATTTCTTTCTGCCCCATTTGCTCTTTTTCACTGTAGATCTGCACAATATTCACCATTAATAGCCACACCACCATTTCTATGTGAGGCTGTCTTGAAATATCCTCCACCAAAGACATTAATCCATTGCTTTTCAACTTAGCATCAGGCAAGCATTTGGGCTGTGGGCAAACTGCTGCCAGAATCTTTATCAAAATACCCCAGTTGCTGCCTAGGTCTTTATTTTCCTCTGGAACTAAATATTTGCAGCAATGCTTTCTTCCAGGCTTCTACTAGAATGGCTTAATGATGGCTGCTTACAGTAGTCAACAGCTTGTCTAGCCCAAAGTTCCAAAGTCTTCCATATTTCTCCAAACATCCACATGGTCAGGTTCTTCAAAGCCAGCAGCCCACTCTCAGGTACCAAATAAATGTATTAGTCACTTTTCCATTGCTGTGATAAAGCACCATGACCAAGGGAACTTATCAAAGGAAGAATTTATTTGAGCTTACGATTGATGGTTCCAGGGAAATTAGAGTCCACTGTGGCAGGAAGCATGGTGGCCAGGGCTGGAGCATCAAGCCCAGGGTCACATAATGCAATGAGCACAGGAAGCAGAGAGAGAGAGACTGGAGACCACAAGGTTGTTAAACTCACTAAGCCTGCCCCCAGTGACATACTTCCTCCAGCACAGCCACACCTTCTTTTTTTATTTTATTTATTTCTGTATGTGTATGAATGTACTGTCTACATGCAAGTCTGTGCACCTGTGTCATGCAATGCCACAGAGGTCAGAAGAGCGTCTCGGATTCCCCTGGAACTGGAGTTCTCCTGGAATTGGAGTTTCAGACAGTTCTCGGCCTCCATGTGGGTGCTGGGGATTGAACCCGGGTCCTCCACAAGAGTGGTTGGCACTCTTAACTGCTAGGCCATCTCCAAGAACCATGCCACCAACTGGAGACGAAATATCTCAATACTTAAAGCCTATGGGGGGACACTGACATTCAAAAATAACCTTAAATATTAATGGACTAAATTTCTCAATCAAAAGACATTGACTGGGAGATTGAATTAGGAAACAGAACCCATCACTATGCTGTCTACAAGAAACACATCTTACATTCAAGGACAGGCACCACCTTAATGTGAAAGAATGGAAAAAAATCTTCCAAGCAAAAAGAAAGCACGTGTTGCTATTTTAATATCAGACAAAATAGACTTCAAAGTAAAAGAAATCAGAAGAGACAAAGAAGGCCATGAAAATTTCATCAAAGGAACAATTCAAGAAGATTTCACAATTATGAATATATATGCACCAAACTATGGTACACCAAACTTTATAAAGACAATTCTCCAGGACCACAAGTCACATACTAACCCCAGTACACTCATAGGAGGGGACTTCAATATCCCACTGAGCACTTTGGACAGGTCAACAGGACAAAGAATAAAGAGAGAGACATCTGAACTGAACGATATGATACACCAAATGGACCTCACAGACATCTACAGAATATTCCAGAGAATACACTTTCTACTCAGCACCCCAAGGAACATTCTCCAAAATAGACCACATACTTGGAGAAACCTCCACAAATCCAAAAAGATTGAAATGATTTCATGCATTCTATCAGACCACAGTACAATAAAGCTCAATATCAACAACAGGATAAGCCCTATTATCTACAAGAACACATGGAGACTAAACAACACACTCTTGAATAATGAATGGGTCAAGGAAGAGATAAAGAAAGAAATAAAAGCATTCCTGGAACTGAATGTCAATGATAATACAACACCACAAAACCTATAGGATACCTTAAAAGCAGTCTTAAGAGGGAAGTTTATAGCCCTGAGTGCCTACATTAGAAAAACAGAAAGAGCACAAGTGAAGGATCTAACACTGCAGCTAAAAGCACTTGAGAGGCAACAACAGATGAACCCTAAATGCAACAGACAGGAAGAAATAACAAAAATCAGAGCAGAAATCAATGAAATAGAAACAAAGAAAACAATACAAAAAATCAATGAATCCAAAAGTTGGTTCTTTGAAAGAATAAACAAGATAGACAGACCTCTAGCCCAGTTAACCAAAAGAAAGAAGGAACAACTCCAAATCAATACAATCTGTGATGAAAAGGGAAATATCACAACGGACAAGGAAAAGATCAAGAAAATTATATGGGAATATTACAAGAACCTATATTCTACCAAGTTTGAAAATCTAGAAGAAATGGATGAATATCTGAAATCTTGGGAATCACCAAAGCTTGGCCAAGAGGAGACCAGCAGCTTAAACAGACCCATAACATATGAAGAAATAGAGGATGTAGTAAGAAGCCTCCCAACTAAAAAAAGCCCAGGCCCAGACGGTTTCACAGCAGAATTCTATAAAACATTTCAAAAAGACCTACAACCATTATTTCTGAAACTGTTTAGAAGTATACAATCAGAGGGAATTCTCCCAAATTCCTTCTATGAAGCCAACATCACTCTATTACCAAAACCAGGCAAAGATCCAACTAAAAAGGAGAATTATAGACCCATCTCCCTCATGAACACAGATGCCAAAATTCTAAACAGAATACTGGCAAATCGCATACAGACCCACATCAAGAAGATCATCCATCATGACCAAGTTGGATTCATACCAGAGATGCAGGGATGGTTCAACATACGAAAATCAATAAACATCATCAAACACATAAACGGAATCAAAGACAAAAACCACACCATCATCTCAATTGATGCTGAAAAAGCCTTTGACAAAATCCAGCATCCCTTCATGCTTAAAGTCCTAGAAGGAATTGGATTGGAGGGATCATTCCTCAATGTAATCAAAGCCATATACAGGAAACCCACAGCCAATATCATCCTAAATGGGGAAATGACGGAAACATTCCCTTTAAAGGTAGGAACTCGGCAAGGCTGCCCCCTATCACCACTCCTCTTCAATATAGTGCTTGAAACACTTGCTAGAGCAATAAGGCAAGAAAAGGATATTAAAGGAGTACTAATTGGAAAAGAGGAAGTCAAACTATCCCTATTTGCTGATGATATGATTGTTTACTTAAGGGATGCAAAAAACTCCACCAGAAAACTCCTAGAAACGATTAACAGCTTCAGCAAAGTGGCAGGATACAAAATTAACCTTAGAAAATCAATGGCCTTTCTTTACACCAAGAACAAGCAACTGGAGAAAGAATTCAAAGAGACCTTCCCACTCACAATAGCCTCAAAAACAATAAGATACCTAGGAACAAACCTAACCAAAGACACCAAAGACCTCTACAACAAAAATTTTAAACCCTTAAAGAAAGAAATTGAAGAAGACCTCAGAAGATGGAAAAACCTCCCATGCTCATGGATTGGGAAAATTAACATTGTAAAAATGTCCATTTTACCAAAACTCTTGTATAGATTTAATGCAATCCCAATCAAAATCCCCAAGAGTTTCTTCACAGGCTTGGAAACAAAAGTTCTTAAATTCATTTGGAGAAACAAAAGACCCCGAATAGCCAAATCAATCCTGAGTGAAAAGAGCTACACAGGAGGGATCTCTATACCAGATTTTAAACTATACTACAGGGCTATAGTCATAAAAACAGCCTGGTACTGGCACAAAAACAGACCTGTTGACCAATGGAACAAAACCGAAGATCCAAATCTGAGCACATACAATTTCAGCCATCTCATATTTGACAAGGGGGCCAAGAAGCCACAATGGAGAAAAGACAGCATCTTCAGCAAGTGGTGTTGGCAAAACTGGATCACCACTTGTAGAAGAATGAAATTAAACCCCTACCTCTCGCCCTGTACAAAAGTCAACTCCAGATGGATTAAAGACCTCAACGTGAAACCCCAAACTCTGAAGGTGATAGAAGAAAAAGTTGGCAGCAGACTACAAGACATAGGCGTAGGAAAAGACTTCCTAAATCAGACAGCAGCTGCACAAGAATTAAGGTCGACAATTGACAAATGGGACCTCATCAAACTCAAAAGCTTCTGTACATCAAAAGAAACAATCAAGGAAGTGAAGAGAAATCCCACAGAGTGGGAGGAAACCTTCACTGCAGAAACATCTGACAAAGCATTGATTTCCAGAATATATAAATTACTCATAAAACAAAGAAGAAAGAAAACAAATGACCCACTCAATAGATGGAGCAAAGAGCTGAACAGAAACTTCACAAGTGAGGAATTAGTGATGGCTGAGAAACATCTTAAGAATTGTTCAACATCATTAATCATTAAGGACATGCAAATCAAAATCATTCTAAGATATCATCTTACTCCAATAAGACTGGCTCGTATCAAGAAAACAAATGATACCAAGTGCTGGAGAGGTTGTGGGGAAAGAGGAACACTCATCCACTGCTGGTGAGAATGTAAACTGGTACAGCCACTATGGAAAGCAGTGTGGAGAACCCTTGGAAGACTTGGAATGAACTTGCCACCCGACTCAGCCATACCACTTTGGGCATGTACCCTCAAGACTCATCCTACCACAGAGATACATGCACAGCTGTGTTTATTTCAGCTCTCTTCACAATAGCAAGGAGCTGGAACTAACCCAAATGCCCCTCAACTGACAAGTGGATAGAGAAAATGTGGTACATCTACACAATGGAGTTCTATGCAGCAGTAAAGAAAGATGACATCATGAGCTTTGCAGGAAATTGGCTGGAGCTAGAAGATATCATGCTGAGTTAAGTAACATAGTCCCAGAAAAACAAACAATGAATGGTATTCCTCATCTGTGGATGCTAGCACTAATTACCTAATAAAAATAAATTAAAAAAAAAGAAATGTTGTATGGAATACACAAAATGTCAATAAAATTTTGATAAAATTAAAAAAACTAAAGAAAGCATTGCAAGGAAAAAAAAGGTCAATTTATAGGAGAAAGTTTCTTTTGTTAGAACTCCAGGGCCTGTAAACTCTCCTAGAAATCCATCTATTTTTGTCTCCAAAATGCTGAAATTAAAAGACTGTTACTTCAAGTCAAAATTTAAAGGGCATGATTTTAAAAAAATTGTTAAGATACCATGTGCTCAGTCCTGAGGCTGGTATGTGCACAGCAGGCTGGCTGGCGACACCAGAGCACAAACCAAGTGTGATCAGCAATTCTGTGAAAAAAGATCTTTAAGGTGAAACACATTTAAAAAGAACAAGATAAAATTAAATCAACCAATTAATTTTAATTGTGCACATATATTTACTCAAAAGATATCTAGGGTACCTGGGGGTTAAGTGAAAATATTACATTTTAAGTTAAGCATGCTGAAATGGATTTGAATTACTGAAGTGATACAGCTAGCTGAACCCGAATTTTGAATCCACAAATAGCTGGCAGGTTTAGGTAGGAAGAGTTAGATTTAGAAATAGTTACCAAAAACCCAACAAGAAGGAAAGAGAGCAATAAATTTTTTATCTAAAAACAGATTTTGTATACAAAATTTAAGAGAAAGTAATTAAGTGGCCATGGCTTAAAATTATCTGGAAAAAAAACTGCTCTTGGTAGGGTGGTTCCCCTGAAAGGCCTTAATGTGCATCTGAAAGAAGTGGGCTTCCGCCTTGGCTGAGCCATAGAGCTACCTGGAGAAAATTTACATATTAACAAGTTAAAGCTGGAAATCAAGCTGAAGATTGGGTTCCTCACAGTAGGGGATGAAGTCTAGTTTTTTTCTTTATGGGGGGGAGTTAAAACCAGAAAGTTGCATTTTAGACCTGTAGAATTATGAAAAATGTTTCCAAGGCCAATCATGCATGGCTACTAAGCCTTGATATTAAACTCAGCCTTGAAGTCACTGGCTTTTATAGCCTTCAGGAGTGACCAAACCAGGAGGCACATGCCTGGAGGGAATTGGATGCTCTCTCTGAGCCAAATCAGAGCCAGGTAGTTTTCCTCCACGTGTACAAAGCCACATGTTCCCAGATCACCCCCCCATCCATTGAAACCAGCAGGAGAGAAGGCTCCACTGTAAAAGATAGATATCAGGAAAGAGAGAAGACAAAAAGGCAAGATTTAGAGCTGCACATACCTAATTTGTCAAGGTTTCCTCCTGCCTTACATCCGGGTGCCATTTGTGGGGTGTCCCACTTACTCCCAGGAAGATCCATGTGGAAAACACATGCAGGAAAGCACACCACATGGACTTATGTTAAGGTCCAAATACAGAGAGTTTTATTCCCAAATGTCTGGTTATATAGACAGCATGACTCAACTCCCAGGTCCAAATCCAAAACCTTTTCATCACTAAATCCCACCCCATGGGTGTGGCCAGGGAGGTCCCATTGGTTTAGAATGTTACCCATCTTTACTAAATTTTCCCATAGTTGCATGTAGGTATAAAGATGTGTTACTTTACATTTTTATGGACCAGAATCTGGTGCATAAATATTTAAGATTGTGAAATCTTCCTGGTTACTTGATCCATTGATAAGGATATAATGGCCCTTTTTGTCTTTTCTGATTAATTTTACTCTGAGGTCTATTTTGTCTGATATTAGAATAACCACCCTTGTTTGCCTTTTGGTACCATTTGCTTGGAATACTTTTTCCATCCTTTCACTCTAAGGTGGTGTCTGTCCTTGAGGGTGAGATGGGTTTCCTGGAGGAAGCATATAGATGGATTCTGTTTCGTAATCCATTCTTCCAGTCTATGTCTTTTGATTGGGGAGTTTAGGCCATTAACATTTAAGGTTATTGAGAGATGCGTGTTGTTTCCTTTCAACTTATTTTTCATTTGCATTCTTGGTCTAGGTATTTATTTACTCTTATGATTTTGGTAATTTCTCTCTTGGGTTGCTTAAGGATAGTTGCTCATTTCCTCTGTTCTTTGAATTGCTTTGAGTATTTTCTGAAGTGTTTTTTTTTTTTTTTTGACATGTGTTCTTTCATTTTGTTTATGTCATGAAGGATTTTTCTTTCTCCTTCAACTATGATTAACACGTTTGCTGGATATAGAAATCTGGGTTAGTATCTAATGTCATTTAGCTCTGGGAATACTTTGGTCCATGTTCTTGTGGCTTTCATAGTTTGTACTGAGAAGTCAAATGTAATTCTGATGGGTTTCCCCTTTATATGTAACTTTTTTTTTTTCTCTTGTGGCTTTCAGTATTTTGTCTTTGTTTTGAACATCTAGTGTTTTAACTATGATAAGACATGGAGAATTTCTTTTCTAGACTTGTCTTATTTGGTGTTCTATGTGCTTCTTGTATTTGTATGTGTTTGTCTTTTTTCAGTTTGGGTAAGTTTTCTTCTGTTATTCTGTTGAAGATCTGATCAATACCATTCTCTTGAGATTCTCTTTCCTCTATCCCTATGATGTGGAAGTTTGGTCTTTTCATAGTGTCCCACATTTCCTGGTTGTTCCACTCTTGTGTTTTTAAAAAATTTTTCATAATCTTTACTTGAGGTTTCTAGCTGTGCCGTGTTATCCTGTAGGTCTGATATTCTTTTTTCTGCTTCATCTATTCTGCTTCTGAGGCTTTTCCCCATCCTTTCCTGCTGATTGGATGAATGTTCAATTTCCTTTTTTATATCATCCTGTAATTTCTTCAGTATTTCCACTTCCTTTTGGAGCTTTTCATTCTCTTCTTGTAGCTCCTTGCTTTGCTGGTCAGTTTCTTTTTTCCTTTCAGCCTGAGATCTTTTCAATGTTTCCACTTCCTTCCAGAGTTTGTCATTCTCTCCCTCTAGTTCTTTTTGGAGTTTGTATTTCTTTTCTGCTAGTTCTTTTCTAAGTTTGTCAATCTCTTTTAGTTCTTTCCAGAGTTTATCATTCTTTCCTTCTAGTTCCTTCATGAGTTTTTTGTTCTCTCCCTTTAGCTCTCTGATTTGTACTTTTTTTTTTTTTTTTTGTCTTTTCGAGACAGGGTCTCCCTGTAGCCCTAGCTGTCCTGGAACTCACACTGTAGACCAGGCTGGCCTTGAACTCACAAAGATCTGCCTGCCTCTGCCTCCCAAGTGCTAAGATTAAAGGCGTGCACCACCACGCCCGGCTTGATTTGTTCTTTATAGTCTTTGAATATGTCTACAATTGTTCTTCTAAGGTCGGTGTCTTGGTTTCTTTCCAGGGAGATTTTGTGGTTGGGATCTTCTACAGGATTGGTCGAGTTTGGTGGGGATTTATTTTGAGCTTTTCTCATATTGTTGGTTTTCCGTTGTGTTTTTGGCATGTGTATTTTGTTGTTGTTGTTGTTTTCCCTCTTTTTTTATTTGCCTTCTGTTGCTACTCTCAAATGTTAATATGGAGCACTGGTTGGTCACTCAGTTTGCTTCCTGCTAGTTTCTTCCTCAGTTTTGGCTATGCAGCCTCAAATCACTGACACTGTTGGATCCTTCCAACAACAGTACACCACAGCACCAGCAGTTTATACTTTCCACAGTAGTATCAGTAGCTTGAGCAGGGCAGGAGGGGTGGTGGTGGTGGTGGGGTGAATCCTTTGGCCCACACCTGGGCAGCTGTGCACGGAGTGTGTGTGCCCCTGCCTGTCCTTCTATCCGCACACGCAGTTCCTCTCTATGGTTCTAGCGTTGGGCCACGGCTGCTGAGGTGGGCTGCCAAAGGTCTGCAAGCCACAAACCCACCTGGGCAGCTGTGCACAGAGTGTGTGTGCCCCTGGCTATCCTATACTGGTTCTTTTTCTAAGTACCAACACTTGGTCCCTATGATTTTTCTCTACTGTTTTCAGTTCTGTATTTTATTTGGTTATTTTTTTGTTGTTGTAGCCTTTATTATTTCTATCCATCTCTTATGCTTTTGTGTGGTTCATTGGTTTTTAAAAATTTCTTATGGGTAAAGCCAAATTTTTGATTTGAGGCCTCTGGTTTTGTTTATTTGTTTGTTTGTTTGTTATTGTTTTTGGTCTTTTTGAGACAGGGTTTCCTAGTCTCAGTTGGCCTGGAACTCCCTATGTAGACCAGGCTGGCCTTGAACTCACAGAGATCCACCTGCCTTTGCCTCCCAAGTGCTAGGATTAAAGGCATGTGCCACCATGCCCCACTGGACCTCTGTTTTTAATGCAAGCAATTATATCTGTAAATATCTTTATTGCATTAGTGTCACTGCATTCTATAATGTGAAATATTTTTCATTTTCATTAAGATATTTTCTGGTTTCCTTTGTGAAGTCCTCTTTGTGACTTTGATTGTTCAAGCGTATGAGAGATAATTTCTTTATTTGTATAAATTTGTGAATGGCTTTCATGTCACTGATTTTTCTAGTTTCATTCCATTGTGACCACAAATAAATCTTAGAATCATTTTAATATCGATTTTAATTTATTCAAGCTTGTTTTGTGAAAGTTAAGGAAGACATTAGGTACAAGTTTTTTGTTTGTTAAGGAATTGTTAATTTCTGGTTCAATCTCTTTAGTTACAGGCTTCTTCATACTTTTTAATTTATCTTGAATTATGTCCACTTGAGGAAATGCACACTGTAGAAAATGTTGTTAGGCTTAGTTGATCTATAGTATTAACTACAATACAACTGTTATGTATTTATTTTTCATTTATTTATTTTGAAACAGGATCCCACTTTGAGACCTGGAAGTTTCTATGTAGCCCATGTTAGCCTTGAATTTAAGATCTTCCTGCCTCAGTCTTTAAGTGCTGTGATTATTAGCCCATTTTGCCAAACCAATCAAGTTCTTGATTTCTTTATGGATATCTATGGCTTCATTATTTGTTATTTAGAAAATGGTATTTTCATTATCTATTACTAATCTAGATACACTTCTCCCTCCACATCTATTAATGCTTGTTTCACATGCTGGGTAATGTATGTTTATTAGTACAGCTTGACCAAAGTGCTATTTTTGTATTGTGTTTGTTTTCTCTCTCTTATAAAATCTATTGAATTAAAATCCATTATTTCTGGCACTATTCTCACTATCTTATTCTACTATAGATACTCTGTCTATGAATTGTGCTTTTATTGAGTTCTAGAGTAAGTCTTTATTACAAAGCACTTGGTTGGACCTTGTTTCTCTAGTTTCATTATTTTTATGTAGGACTTTAGATTTAAGAGGATAAGTCATTTAAGTTATAGTAATTTCTGTACTTACTGCACTTTTCTCTTGGTATTGAACTACCTTTTGTATTTCATTTTTATTTTATTTTTGTACTACCAGGTTTTCATTATTTTCTCGTTTCTTTTTCATATATTTTGCAGATATTTGTTTAACTATCAGGAAGATTAAATATAAGTTATGAAAGTTATAATAATCCATATTATGATCTAATTTCAACTTATGTGAAATTGCATAAAAATCTCAACAGTTACAGACCCAATCAGCCCACTTTATGTTACTTATTTCACTTTAGAAATACATCTTCATTTTTGGGATACTCACTGGATGAATTTATAATTATATATCATTTCAATGCTTTTGTTTTATGTCTACAAAAACTAAACAGGTGGATATGTCTAGAACATACAAAGAGCTAAGGAAAATAAGCATCAAGGAACAAACAACCCATTTAAAAACTGGAGTAGGGAATTTGATAGAAAGTTCTTAAAAGCTGAAATAGAAATGTTTTATGAGTATTTTTTAAAGTATTTAATTTCTGTAGCCATAAAGGAAAAGCAAATCAAAACTATTTTGAGATTTTATCTTACCTCACTGAGGGCTAAGAGAGAGAGAGAGAAAAAAAAAACAAAGATATATGTTGATGTAGATGAGGGAAAGGCCAAAATTTATTCACTCCTGGTAAGTGTGCAAAGTGGTGAAGCCACAATGGAAATCAATATGGAGCTTCCTCAAAAACCTAGAACTAGATCAGTACATGATCTACTGAGCCCATTCTTAGGCATATACCCCGAAGAAGTTACATCCTATTACATAGATACCTGCTACTTTATGTTCATTGCTGCTCTATCCACAATAGTCAGGAAATGGAAACAACCTGGATATCCATCAACTGATGAGTGGATAATGGAAATGCGGTACACATACACAATGAAATATTATTTAGCTGTTAAGAAAAATTAAGAAGGTGTAGTTAAATGGATGGACATAGAAACAATCATTTTCAGTGAAGTAACAGAGATCCAGCAAGATAAACATCACATGTTGTCTTTCACATGTGAATGGTAGCTTAGGCTCTTTAGATATGTGTGTTTCATTTGAAAGATCCATAGGAAACTAGTAAGGTGATATGATTGCTGGAGAGGATAAAAGAGAAGAGATATAATGCAGTTATATAACAGGGGAAAGCATGGGAAGGCAGGAGAGAGGGTGGGGAAGAATAACACTAAAGGCTCTATGAAAAAGTCTCATGGAAACCTTCTACTGTAGAACATTCATTATACATATATAGTCATAAACTATATATATATATATATATATATATATATATAGAGAGAGAGAGAGAGAGAGAGAGAGAGAGAGAGAGTGTGTCATAAAATATATATATATATATATATATATATATATATATATAGTTTACCTCTTTTTTAGTTGGCCAGGGAGGGTCATGTAGAAGCTCAAATATTATTGACTATTGCCACTGCTTAGTTATCCTCCAAAACTTGAGTGTAAGCCTCTATCCCTGAATACACCATATACTTGAGTCATAAAACATGGAGGACTCAAGCTGATACTAATCTAGGAGCTTCCTCCCTACTAGCTATGTTTCTTAGTGCTAGAAGGTGCTATTCATGCTTCCAGAAGAGAAAAGTAATTATCAACCTTAGCCAGCTGTGAACCATATTAGATATAACAATTGGGCTGCCAAAATATGCCCATTATATCTTTTCTCCATTAGCCCCTTTTGGACCTAGGTCTCTTCCTACTGCCAATGCCAGATAGTCCCTGACTAACCTGGCCAGTTATCTAGATACCACCCAATGGATCACCGCACCAATGTTTGGATCCAGCCCAGCCCAAGCTGCTCTAAGGCCCACATCTACTCTGCTTAGCTAATCGGAATCTGCCTACTTGATCCCCATCCTCCCAACTTGGGCCTACACCCTTTGCCCTGATGGACAGTTTCCAACTAGTTGGTCTGGACCTATCTGGTTCCTTCATGTGAGAACCTGAAGTACAGTGCAGCTAATTATTTGTTCCTGATCAGACATAACCATGCTACCTCAACAATAAAAACAGAACCAACTACAGCTCAACAAAGACAGGCTAGAATATTATATCAGACACATAACCAACGAAAGAAATCCATATGTCCAGGTCATAAAGCAAAAAAATAAAAATAATAATAATAAAATAAAATAAGAAAACTTGAGATACTATATCCCCCACTAAATCTACCAGTCCTACAGCTCTACAGTGAGAACTACTACCCAGAGGAACCCCAGGACACAGAATTTAAAAGAAAAATCATAAACATGATCAAATAAAATAACAAATTTAAAGAACACATGAACAAATTAACAAACTCCTGACTGAAGCTAAAGGAAATACCAACATATGTATGAATGAAATGACAAAGACAATTCAGGATTTGAACAGATAATTCACAAAAAAGATAAAATATTGAAGAAAACAAAGGCTGAAATGATGATGGAATTGAAAAAAATCAATAAGCCTATTGAAATGACAGATGAAATCCTCATAAGCAAAATCAATCAAATGGAAAACAGAATATCAATACTAGAAAACAAAGTTGAAGAATTGTACTGCTCAAAAAAAGAATATGAAAAAAAAAACACGTTAAAAACAGAATGGAAAGTGAAGGAAATGTGGGGCACAATGAAAAGGCCCAATCTATGCATCATAGGCATTGAGGAAGGACTTCAAATTAAAAGTAATCAAAAGAGATAAAGACAGTCACTTTAATCTGATCAAGGGAACAATCAACTAAGAGGAGTTACAATCATGAGCATATATGCACCAAACCCTCTTGCACTCAATTTCATAAAAACGCCAGCCAGCATGGTTAAGATCAAGAGAACAAATGTCATCAAATGCTAGTGAGGTTGTGGGGAAAGTTGAATACTCATTCATTGCTAGAGGGATTGTAAATAAGTGCAACCACTGTAGAAATCAATGTGGAGAATTCATTTTCTTTAAATAAAATATTTTTCTTGATGTTTTGTGTATTTCATATATATATATATATATATATATATATATATATATATATATATTCTCTTATATATATATATATATATATATATGTATATATATAAGCCTTTATATATATATATACGCATATATATGTATATATATATACATACATATATATATGTATACATATATATGTATATATATGTATATATAT
>VZQC01002030.1:4419177-4446247 GCA_009823505.1 Rhizomys pruinosus | reverse complement strand
TCCAGGAGATCTGCCGGTCTCAGTACACGCTGGGATCCGAAAGGTTGATCACAGCAGCAAGACGAACTCACCAGATGAGAGAGGCAAGCCGCAGGAGAAAGGAAGGGACCAGCTCCTTCTGCCTTGGCCTTAAATACTGCCTGCCGGCAGAAGGTAACGCCCACATTTAGGGTGGGCCATCCAGGTTGAGGCGGTCCAATCAGAAGACCCTTAGTCCAGTCAAGTTGACACCCAGGATTAACCATCACAGGTAATGTAACACAGTCCCCCCAAAACAAACAACGAATGATATCCCTCATCTGTGGATCCTAGCACCAATTACCTAATTGTATGGCAAACTGAGCAATGTTAATGTGATCTGAAAACAACTGTGCTCTTATATTGTGAATCCCTTAAAAAATAAATAAATAAAATTAAATTAAAAAAAGAAATATAACAATAATGTTGCTCAGCTTGCTTTTCAACTGGGGATTTGTTGTTAGCATCCACAAATGAGGGAAAGCATTCACTATTTGTTTTTCTGGGACTGTGGTATTTCACTTAGCATAATGGCTCAGAGTTCTATCCATTTACCTGCCAAGTTCATGATGTCATCTTTCTTTACCACTGCATAGAACTCCATTGCGTAGATGAACCACTTTTTTGTTAGCCACTCATTGGTCAAGGGACATTGGGTTGGTTCCAGCTCTTTGCTATTGTGAAGAGAGCTGCAATAAATATGGATGTGCATGTATCTCTGCAGTAGGTTGAGTCTTGTAAGTATACACCCAGGAATGGTATGACTGGGTCTGGAGGTAGGCTCATTTTGAGTCTTTTAAGGGTTCTCCACCCTGCTTTCCATAGTGGTTGTATGAGTTTACACTCCCACCAACAGTAGATGAGTGTTCCCCTTTCCCCACAACCTCTCTAGCATTTGGTGTTTTTTTTTTTTTATCTTAGCCAGTTTTATTGGAGTGAGATGCTATCTCAGAGTGTTTTTAATTTCCATTTCCTTAATTATTAATGTTGTTCAACATTTTTTAAGATGTTTCTCAGCCACCTTTACTTCCTCACTGGTGAAGTCTCTGTTCAGCTCTTTATTCCATCTTTTGAGTGAGTCATTTGTTTTCTTCTTTTTTTTATTTTTTTTTTATTGATGCTTTGTGTATTTCATACATCATTTTCCAATTCAGTTCAGGCATATATCCCTTTCCCTTCCCCCCACCCTGCCCCTACCCATCCCAGATCACGCATTCTGCCGTAACTTTTCTGCATCTTTCTCTGTTTTTTTGTTTTGTTATGTTTTATTTTGTTTTCATTTTTTTTAACAATAAGTGATAATTTGTGAGTACAAGCATCCTTCATGTAAAACCAATTTGCAAGCAGTTGTGCCCAAACCCACACAGCTCATGGGTCCCACCATCCAGCAGGGGGGGCTTGTATGTTCAATCAAGTTGATCAAATGAGTGTCCAGTCTATATTGTTGTAGTTTCACCATTCACCTCAATTGCAGCCCTCACATTCTACCGCGCCCCCTCTTTCGCAGATTGCTCCCTAGGCTTAGAAAAGGGGCACAGGTGGATGAGAAGCAAAACAGTCGTAGATTATATATTCTGCATAATGCTCTGACAGATATATCACTGGTGAAGGTTTCCTCCCACTCTCGGTTTTCTCTTGACTTTCTTGATTGTTTCTTTTGCTGTACAGAAGTTTTGAACTTGATGAGCTCCCACTTGTCAACTGTTGACCTTATCTCCTGCATGGCTGCTGTTTGATTTAGAAAGTCTTTTCTTACTCCTATGTCTTGTAGGTTGCTGCCAACTTTTTCTTCTATCACCTTCTGAGTTTCAGGTATGGTGGCGCGTGCCTTTAATCCCAGAACTTGGGAGGCAGAGGCAGGTGGTCTTATATTGATTTGTGTATTTCAAACAAGGTCATAGGCCAGTCCAATGGAGCTGATTCCCCAAAAGAGGCTCCCTCAACCTAGGTGTGTCAAGTTGACGCTAAAGTTATCAGGCACAATTGACCCCTTTTCAACTTGACACACAAAACATCACTATTAAGCCACCACCTTTCCAGTTCTTGTCCCCAAGGTATGATGTTAACATTAGAATCACAACATAAGACGATACAACCTTAAAAGCCCCACAGTCCTTAAAAAAAAGTCCAAATACTTGAAAAAAAATGGAAAAGTAATCAAATTTGAAGCTAAGAGAAAGTTTTATGGAATTAATAGTTAATCGGCGTCAGTTAGAGATGATGAATTCGGACTGGAGAGATAGCCTAGCAGTTAAGAGCACCGACTGCTCTTGCAGAGGACCCAGGTTCAATCCCCAGCACCCACATGGTGGCTGAGAACCATCTGTAACTCCAATTCCAGGAGAACTCCAGTTCCAGGGGAATCCGACACCCTCTTCTGACCTCCGCGGCATTGCACGACATGGGTGCACAAACCCACATGCAGACAGTACATTCATACACATACGAAAAAAAAAAATAAATAAATAAATAAATAAAATAAAAAAGAGATGATGAATTCACTATTAGATAAAAAAATATATAAAAGTTCACAGTTTGTTAAAGGTCTCTTAAACTGTGGGCTTCTGTAAAATCCAAAACAAGTACTGTCTTATTTCAAAGGAAGAATCCGGCATGCCTAAGCAAAACCAAAGTACAAAAAGTAGCTCAAGGCTGGACATCTGGGATTCACTCATGATCTTCTGGGATCCAAAAGGTTTTGGCAGCTCCACTTCTCAACACACACAGCTTGTCTCACAGACCCAGGCCAGCTCCATTCCACACCCCACAGCTGCTCTTGGTGGTCATCCCATGGCCTTGGCATTTACAAAAAGCTGGGGTCTCCACTGAGGCTGCACCTTCACCAATGGTGTCTTCTGACCTCTGCTGGTCCAAAGCCTCAGCTTCTCTTCATGACCCCTGCAATCCTGGGGTCTTCATTGCAACCAAGGTGCACTTTCCTGACCTCTCACAGTGTCAAGCCTCAGCTGCTCTCTGTGACCCCTTCACATTTCAACACCAGAACCATATAGGAGACTCTTACACATTACCAAGTCCTCCCTGCAGCTTGAGATGGAGGATTGGGATCCCTCTAGACCACACCTCCTGTGTGCTGATCTTGAAATCCTTCCCAGATTTCACCCCTGTGATGCTGGTCTCTTGTTACTTTCAGCTGATTCTTCAGCCCCAGCCGACCAGAACCCACAGATTCTCAAATCAAAAATATTGTACCAACAGCCCTGATGGTCTTTGCTTCCCTTTGAAGCTTCACAATCCAGGTCTCCATCATCTACAACTCTTTTAGCAGAACTGTTCCAAGCTCCACAGCAACAAACTCTAGGCACTCAATGACTTTTCCAGCCCAAAGTTCCAAAGGCTTCCACCATCCTCCCCCAAACATAAAGGTCAGGTCTGTCACAGCAGTAGTTCACTCTCTGGTACCAATTTCTGTTCTAGTTTCTCTTCATTTGCTATGACAAAACACTCTGACCAATACCAACTTGGGGAGGAAAGGGTTTATTTGGTTCACAACTCCTGGGTCATAGTTTATCACTGAAGGAGCCCACCATAGGATCTCAGGGTAGGAACCTAGAGGCAGGAGCTGAAGCACAGGCCATGGAGGAATGCTGCTTACTGGCTTGCTCCCTGGCCCATGCTCAACCTGCTTTCTTATACAGTACAGAACCACCTACCCAGGGGTGGCATCACCCACATTGTGCTTGACCCTCCCACATCACTCAACAATCAAGAAAATACTCCACACCAATGGTGCCATTTCCCCAATTGTGGTGTATCAAAATGCCACTAAAGCTATCCAGCACAATGATCAATGTCTATTGTACGAAATTCACAAAAATTCAATTAAAACAAGATATGTCCATTGGTGTAACAGTGTCAGAAAAGTTATAATGATAAACAAAATTTTCTGATTGGATTTAAGGCAGGCTCCACAAGATGGAATGTAGGTAAAGGCAGGCTACCTGTGGCTGCATTGTCTTAAATTGCCTGCCTGTAGTTCACACCTGCCCCTGCCCCCATGTGAGAAAGGTTCATGACATACCTCGAGAGACAAGCTTGTGATACAGAGCTCCTGATGCAGGGGGTCTGGGCATGGGCCCTGAGAGATCATTCTGTCTATATAAAGGATGGGTTGTATACAATAAATTGAATCTTCATTACCACCTGACAAGATTCTGGATTTGTCATTTCCACACGTGTGTAAGTTTAAGCCCATCAGGCTTGTATGTGAGTGTTGAGAGCTAGCGATGGCTGGGGAGAGCCTACCAGGTGCCAGCCTGTGAAGTCCAGCATCAGAGCCAGCAGCACGATGACTGGTGAGAGTGACGGAAATGGCCAGCAAAAACGACTGAGGATACCTGATCAAGCATCAGTCTGAGAGGTCAGAAAGAGTGAGAAGAGCTGAACAAGCATCAGTCTGAGAGGTCCAGTAGTGGAATCAATCGTCCCCTGTCTGGTGTAGGACTGCATGCAAACAGGTGGCCTAGAGAAAGCCGTGGGTGGCTGCTCCTTTCTCTCTTCCCCTAGTTTCCTTTTATCCAGGAGAGGAGGGTTGTGTCTCTGAGTGCAGGAGAGCACTAACAACAATGGAACCCATACCTGGCACCATTATCAGGGCCAGGAACTGATGGTGAGATGGCTCTCAGGCTTTCAGGGAGAACCTACTACTATTATTGTGCAAAATGGAAATAGTATTAAAGAGACTCATAATTAGTTAACATTATCTCGTAGATTAGGCCATCTATCATTTGTCACCAGAAAAAAAATTCTTTTTGGATTAGATTGTGATTAACAAGTACCAAGTCTTGTCAAGGTGCAAAGAATATGTGACTGTGGAGTGCTCAGTCCTAAATGGGTCATCTATACCATGCTCCTCTTCCAAAGGCTCAGAATGTGCTGTGGAAGACGGGGCAAAAAGGATATGAGGTGGAGGCAGTGGATGAATGCAGTAAAATTGTGCTTTCAGGACACAAGTGGCATTTGCACATATGAAGCCAGTGGTTGATATAGCATGCCTAGGTATGTACAAACTCCAGGTAGACAAAATCGCAGCTTGGGGCAGGAGGTGACCATGATATCCCACTCCCATCTGGGGATCTATTGGCAATTGATAGCTGTTGGGAGTGGGGGGCAGTCAGTTTTCTTTAAGGGTGCAATCCTGGTTTATGAAATACAAATTGTACTTGATTAGCTTTATAAAGGAGATTGAGAACATAAAGTTCAGGGAGTAGGGTGGTGGGAAGGATCTGAGAGGAGACAATGGTGAGTTGAATATGATCAAAATATGTGAAATTCTCAGCTGGGAGTGGTGCCACATACCTTTAATCTCAGCACTTGGGAGGCAGATGCAAGTGGATCTCTGTGAGTTCAAGGCCAGTCTAATTTATAGAGTGAGCTCCAGGCCAGCTGGGACTAAAGGGAGACCCCGTCTCAAAAATACCAAAAAAAAAAGCGAAATTCTTAAAGGATTAATAATAACATTATTCTTAAAAAATTGAAAGTATAGAACAAATTGCATTCATTTTTCTTTTACTTTGTATTTATCCTTCACAGAGAACTTTTCATATTTATATGCTTTGAGTTTCTACTTATCATCCTCTGATTTCAGCTGAGGGTGTTCTTTATCAGGGAATGTCTTAATTTCTCCATTAAAGAATTTTTTAGGTTATATTAGTTTAACAATTTTCTTTTTTCAGCACTTATATCTATCTTTCCAGTTCTTTCTGGCTTTCATACATTCTACTAATAAATCCATTGATAATTTTATTGGGAGTCTTTTATACAAGGTAGCTTGCTTTCCTCTTGTTGCATTCCAAACTCTAAATTGGAAAAAAGCTTGTTGTCTCCTGCGAGTGTGTCTTTCAGTTATGCTTACATTCAGAACACAGGTGGCTTTCTGTATTCATGCCTTCTCTAAAAAACTTCAGGATTTTGGGGCTGGAGAGATGGCTAGCTGTTAAGAGCGCCGACTGCTCTTGCAGAGGACCCGGGTTCGAGCCCCAGCACCCACATGGCGGCTGAGAACTGTCTGTAGCTCCAATTCCAGGAGAACTCCAGTTCTAGGGGAATCCGACACCCTCTTCTGACCTCATTGCACAACACGGGTGCACAAACCCACAAGCAGACAGTACATTCATACACATACAGAAATAAATAATAAATAAATAAATAAATAAATAAANAGACCAATAGGAACCTGGGGAGGAAAGAGTTTATTAGTCTTACATGACTTGGGTCATTGTTCATCACTTATGGAGCCCAAGGTAAGAATTCAGGGCAGGAACCTGGAGGCAGGAGCTGAAGCACAGGACATGGAGGTACACCTCTTACTGGCTTGCTTCCCTGGCTTATGCTTAGCCTGCTTTCTTTATTTTTTTAACATTTATTTCACTTTTATTAAGTGGAAAAAGATTTTATTGTGGGAAAACTTGTACATGTATTCCTTTCCAGCACATTATTTAAGCTTACTACATTTGGAATTGATATTTTGAAGTTATGTGCACTTCATACATTGTTACTCAGTCAAATCTATGTCTTCCATGCCCCACACCCCACCCGAGTTCATGTACCCTGCTATCCCTGCCCTGTATCTTTTTCTGATTCTTTTCAAAGTTTTTTCAAAGCAGAGGATTATTGTCCTTGGGGGAACTTTACTGTTTCAGTCAGTTCCCTGTCCCTATTCCTCTGCTGTTGTTCCCTCCAATCTGTACTGCTTCAACATATGCATATATATATATATATATATATATATATATATATCACCTATACTAAAATTATATCATATGTACACAAACTATTTGTCATTTCCATATCATATTTCAGGATTCACATTTTCCTTTTTAAGTTTATATTACTCTAAAATATGCCTACGTATCCTCCACCCATATACCAAGATTACCAAGTCTAAAAATGAGTGGTGGGTTAATTCTAGAGCCTGTTAAGGGATTTACATTATCAGAGCACAGTTGCTTTCAGAGAAAGAGGCACATAATGTTGATGTTGCTCAGTTTGCCTTACAACTCGATGCTTGGTGTAGCATACACAAATCTATTCGTTGTTTGCTTTTCTGGGACTGTGTTACATAAAATATCCTCTAGTTCCATCCATTTACTTGCAAAGTTCATGTTGTCATCTTTCTTTACCTCTGCATAGAACTCCATTGTGTAGGTGTACCACATTTTCTCTATCCACTCATTGGTTGAGGGGTATTTGGGTTGGTTCCAGTTCTTCACTATAATTTCTATTACTTTATTAATGCTCTAATTTTGTCCATATATTCTTTTACTGGCTCCCTTTGATCCTTTCCTTGTGTTTCTCCTCAAGCTGTTATACTGTATTTAGTGCAGTTGTTATAAAGTCTTTGTCAAGTAATTCAATTGCCTGTGCTTCTTTGGGGATGGCTTCTGGAGATGGTTTTTATTCCTTTGAGTGGACCACACTTTCCTATTTCTTTGGACAACTTGTTGAAATTTGGGCATTAAAAACAACAGGGAAGGATGCAGTAATGGTGATAGAATGCACAAGACCCATGATTCATGATGACAAGAACATGGGGATAAAGAAATGTCTGCAAATTCCCTATCGGGTTGAATGTTTGATTTTCCTAATTAGGGATTTACTTGCATTTTGTGGAGATGTGTCTGTTTTCCAGGGTTTTTGTAAAGTTATTTTTGCATGCCACTAGCTGTGTTTTAAATGTTTCCATGGGGAATGAGGTCCTAGAGCTTCCCAGTTGGCTGTCCCTACAATGTCACGTACTCTTGCTGACTGATTTGTTCTTTCATTTTTATGGGGGAATGCTTTACATATCTTCTCTCCTCAAATTTCCAGCCCCCTCTTCCACTACCCACCTGTAATGACCAAGCTCAAAGCTGGGCAGTGGTCATGCTGAAAGAACAATGGGCTGCTTAGTGCACTAGAGTCAGTAAGGTACAAGCAGTTTGGGTGCTGGTTGGCAGGATTTGTTCTGTGTTATAACAGAGCCAGTACACAATTCTGTTCTCCAGTAACTGTAACACACTAGGTACAGGGAACAAGGACTGGCTTATTAACAGCATGTTCATTAACACAGCCGGTAGCCCAGTTACAGGATTTCTACCCTGTGTCCTCAACCTACAGCCACACTGAACCTGAAGCCACAGTTCAGTGTGTATGAAGAATCAGAGCATTCCTCCAGGGACTAGGTTGAATGTTTTGCTGAATAAATTGCAACTGCCACCTTGTCAATTTGAGCTCCTCATGCCAGTGCTTAAACGGGAAAAAAGAAGTTAACGAAAGTGGTTGGTTTAATTGGTCTTGTTTACATGAGGAACTAGAATTGGTTCTACATAAAAAAGATAAATGAGTCGGGTACTTCACTGAGATATCACTTGGAATTCCCATGCAGGATAATAACTGTTAATGAGCAATTATAAAACACACAACCCAGTACGTGTAAGAAAAGTAATGATATAGATATCTGGGGGACCGGAGTCTGGATCATTCCGTCACACATGCAATTCTGGTCAGCCTAATGACTATGAGTCAGGGGGACTTGATTATTTGGAAAAAAGAAATAGGGTCATCAAATGTAGGCCCGAGATCAACTCCGGTAATGGCTGCTTTGCCTCCTACCTCCAGGTTGACTGGCTATCCCTGAAGTTCATACCTTTGAATCCATAATCTCTAACTTCTGGAAAGGTACAAAATTGTAATTTCTTAGACACACACACATGTGAAAGAGAGAGAGAGAGTGAGAGACCAACCAGGTCTTCACTGTGGGAGAAAATTGAATAGAGTGGGTAAACAGAGGCACTGCTTGCCTCTGTAACAACCTGCTGCAATCCCTCCTCTACAGCCACTGCCACACAGCCACAGAGCTTTCATTAAAGTTGTCACTCCTCTCAATGTTTTCAAACATCAGTGAAATACCCAACACCCACAGGATCTTACACACTGAGTGACCATTGAGTGAATGGTCAGATGGCGTGACTCAGACACGCGGAATACAATACGATATATAGGAAGCTTTAAAAACGGGCAACTGGAGATGGAGTGGAGCTGAGCAAATAGCTTCTTCCTCTCTCCTATGGACTGCTTTGTGGGCGCAGCTTCTGGGTGCATAGCATCTATAGAGGAACGATGTGTTGAACAGAAGAAAATATTGAACAGCCTGTTTGTATTTTGCCTTCTGGGTTCCCTGGGAAGTACAGCCTGCATGGTAGAAAGCCATGCTGTTTTAAGCTCCTATTGTTGCACTTCATGCTTTTCTCATCATTGTTTTCCTGTGTCTGTAGCCCCTAAATGAAGCAGCATCAAGTCACGTTTTCTCAGGCAGTCCAGCGGAAAGACGAGCCTTCCTCTTGACATGTGTATTTCATTCACTTCTCGCCCCCAAATGTGTTACCCTTACTTTTATGTAAAGCCTTCCCTGTTTACATAATATGTATGAATGTACTGTCTGCATGCAGGTCTGTGCACCCGTGTCGTGCAATGCCGCGGAGGTCAGAAGAGGGTGTCGGATTCCCCTGGAATTGTAGTTCTCCTGGAATTGGAGTTACAGACGGTTCTTAGCTACCATGTGGTTGCTGAGGATCGAACCCGGGTCCTCTGCAAGAGCAGTCAGTGCTCTTAACCGCTATGCTATCTCTCCAGCCCAAATCATACACTCTTTCACACACACACACACACACACACACACACACACACACACACATACACATACACACATGCATGCAAACATGCACATTCAGATATGCTTCTGCCCTCTTCCGGTACATCATCTTTCCACTCAAATGAAACTTAAGAGAAACATCAATTACTTTTTCTACCACACTCTCATTCCAATCCAGCAGCAAATCTCAGTAGCATTCTTACAGATAAATCCTAGGGCTCCATGTTTCCCTTGTCTCCACTGATACCATCTAAGAGCAACCACGATGTCAAGGTAGGATGACTTACGATTCTTTCCTAGACATCTGCTTCATTCTCTCTCTCCTGCTGCCCCCAGGCTCCTTTTTCCACCTTCCTCCTCTTACCTCTTCCCAGGATTAACTCTTCACATAGCACCCAGTAGTATTTCTTCAAAAATGAAGACAATATCATTTTATTTATAGTTCATATCCTTCTAGTTATTTCCCAGCTTGCATTAGTAAAATAAAAAATAAAGGAATAATTTCTGGCACATATGATCTTCTAAAATCAGCCCTCTGGTCTCTTAGCTATTTCATCTCTGGATTCTTTTGCACTCTGCTCAAGCTTGACTCCCCCACTATTCCTTAACCCAAGTCCCTGCTTCCCTTCAGACTTTTGATCTTGCTAATGTGGCTGTGAGGAATTCTCTTAAGATATTTACGGTTTGTTTATTTAAGGTTCATATTTCTGTACAGGACATCTCCTACTTTGTTCCTGTCTGAACCATCACTAGCTGACAGTGTTTTCTGTCTCCCTCACTGCATCCATGCTGGTTGGGAGAGTGTTTTGTGTGGCACTGCACCTACTCCGAACTAGAAGGGGGTGCTTGGATCATCTTTAGCATTCCACACCTCTTGCTGAATCTTTTCCTCTCCATTGTAGAGATGTAGTAAGCATTTTCCTGCTTTTCTCCATGAAGTGAGGGGATTTTCTTTTAGGTGACAACATTTTATGACCACCTTACATCATGTGGAAAGAGATTTCAAGTGCCCTGCATGACAGCATGGCCTACGCAGGCAGTAAGGTACAGATGAAAGCAGCAAATGCCCTGTCCATTTCCATCACGACTCCCGTGATTTCCGATTATTCTGTTTTATTTTTTTTCCATTTTCCTGTGTGTATGTATGTGTGGTGTGTATGTGTGTATGCATGTTGCCAATGTGTGTACACTACATGTATGTGCACATATATGTGGAGCCCCGAAGCTGATGCTGAGAATCATTGTCAATCTCTTGTCCAGCTTAATCATTGAGGCAGACTCTCTCAATCTAACCCAGAGTGTGCCCATGTGGATAGATTCCCTACCCAGCTTGTTCTAGAGATCCTCTGTGTTCTCCTTCTGAGTCTGGACTTAGAGGAGCTGACATGGCCATCCAGCATTTTATGTGGGTCCAGTGGATCCCAACTTTCATCCTCACACTTGGGGGACAAATACTTTATCCACTGAGTCGCGTCCCCAGCCCCAGCCATCTTCCTGCTAGTCTAGTCTGCATCAGTGTCTTTAGAAAGCTGAGTTAGTTCCTTTTGGATTTCTAGGTTCAGCTACATATTTTATTTTATTTTGTTCGAAAATATTTTATTTAATATTTTAAGTGTTAGAATCCTGGCTAGAAATCTCCATGTTTAAAAAATGACTCAAATGACACCATGGAACAGTTCATAATGTGCTTTCATCATGATGGTTGAAAGTGTGGTTTATCAAGGGGCATTGTGGTGAGACTCTAAAGAGGCAATTAGTATTGGGGAAAATGTCCAGTCATCTGAAAAGAAGTAACAGATGATGTATTAGTTATTTCTGGCTGCTGGAACAAATTACCACAAACATGGCCATTTAAAGTAACAGACATTTATTCTCTTAGAATTTGAAAGGCAAGGAGTTGCAGTCAGTTGCATCAGTGGGCTGAAGTCATCAGAGTACCTTTAGCATCTCATGCCTTCGAGGGTTATAGAGGGGAGCTCTCCACACATGCCTCTTCCAGGACCCCCAGGCTAAACTGTGGCTGCCTCACTCCTGCTTTCTAGCCAGAATCCTCACATTCTATCTGCTTCCTCCTCACAGTGCCTTTTCTCTGTGTGCCATGGCCTTTGACCTGCTTTCATAGGTGCCCTGAGCTGACAATCTCTACCAACATTCCCATTGAAACTCCAGCTCCAGTTTTGGCCACAGTGATCAGGCAGGACATTCATGTAGCATTTAGTCAGGAGGGCCTTCATCTCGGGAATGGGTTCATCTACTCACGTTGGGTCTATCACAAAAGCTAATTCAAGCTGGCCATGGTGGCACATGCCTTTAATCCCAGCACTCAGGAGGCAGAGGCAGGTAGATCTCTGTGAGTTCAAAGCCAGCCTGGTCTACATAGCACATTCCAGGCCAGCTGGGGCTACAGAGATACCCTGTCTCAAAAAGGCAAAAAAAGCGAATTCAAGTGCTTCCCTGACACTTTGTGTGCCTGTCTCTGCATTTGATCTGCATCTCCTTAGAACCCTAGGGAGGGGCCCAACATACAAGAATGGCATCATCGGACATGGTCCCTTGATCCTGGGCCTCTGAGCCCCAGAACTATATGTGAGTGCATCTTTATTCTTTTTATTCTTTTTAAATTATCTGTTCTAATTTATTTTTATTTAGTAATGCAAAATAGACTAAAACGAAAGAATTCATGTTATTGTCTTGAAGACCAGCAGAACAGGACAGGGAAGATTCTCATCTCAAGATCCAGAATCCCACTACCTAGTCCTTCACCTTTCCTTTTTCTGTATAAGGTCATACGTTGAACTAATTAAGAAAAGAATAGTTTTCAGGAAACCATGTTGTAGCCAACCACAGAAGGAAGAATGATTTTAAATAAGACATTGTCCCCAGAAGGATAACGTAGGAATAAAAGGCTACATGTGAGTCCAGACCAGGAGGAAGAAGCAGCAGAGTACAAGTGAGAATCAGAGCTCAGACATCATTCTATCTCAGGGAAAATTCTAGAAGGAAGGTTGGAGTCAGGGAAGATGATGAAGCTGGCTTGATGCCCCTCACTCTATGGAACCTAATTGATTTTATAAAGCACTATTTACTTGGTGGGATTAAAACAGTCAACTCGAACAGCTAACACTACAGAAATTGTGTTATGCTCCCCTCTTTCAGTAATTCCAGAAGCGTGACCAGCGGCAGAGCCAAGGAATGGGGTTTCACAGAAATCAATACATTCATTCCAAGTTCACTAGGGTCCATCAGAGGTCAATGAGGGTCCCTCAGAATCAGTGGAGGCATTTTCTTCTGAAGAGGATATTTCCTAAAACTCGAGAGGAGAGGGAGGAAGACTCTGGTGTGACCTGTGGAGGTCACATAAACAGAAGGGTAAGGTCAAATAAAGTCTGATAAACAAACAGCTTATCAAGGTCCAGAAGAATTTATTAGAGGTCATGCATGTGAAGTCAGAGTTCTAACAGTAAGTTGGTTTTCACTTCTAAATTAAGCACGCTAGGAGATAGTTCCTGAAGGTCACAAAGAGGAAGTTTTAACAAATGTATTAAAATAACTTGAGATACAACTTAAAAATTAGGCAATTTTTATTCATTTAAAAATATTATTGTTGCGGGGCCATGTTTGTGAGTAGAGAGGAGGGTGTGTTACTCATATGCATGTGGAGGTCATGGGACAACTTTTTGAAGTTGGTTCTCTTTCCACCTTTATGTACATTCTAGGGGTTCGGCTCAAGTTACCAGGCTTATGTGGCAGGCAGTCACCTTTATCTGCTTAGCCGTTTCACCAGCCTCAGGCAATCTACATTTTAGAACTAAGAATCCAAAAATCCGAACACTTTTCTTTTGGCCATGGGAAAAACTAGTGGGGAATCAGTGGTCTGTGATATGAATTCAAAGTGTGATGAACCCCCAGCCTTCCAACTTGTCAGCATGATCTCTAAAGGTCTCCCAAGTTAGAATCACCAGCCCAGGAAAAGCAAATGTATTGGCCATTTTTCATATCTCATTCTGAGTATCTTCAGTCTTCTAATCAAATTGCCTTTTCCATACTATGTCATGACCAAAGGATAAGCTTCTCCTACATCCTTTATTTCCCTCCCTCACTCTGGTTCTTCTTTCCTTCTTTACTTGACAGATAATTCACGAGGTACAATGTGATGTTTTGGTACAATTACACATTGTATAATGAACGACTCAGGATATTTAGCTTATCCGTCACCTCTTTATAACGAGACTGTTCAAAATTTCCTTTGTAACTATTTCATGATAATAATATTGTTAACCATAATCATTCGTCTGTGTCCTATCTAGCTGTGACTTTATTTTTTTTTTATTTTTTTATTTTATTTTATTTATTTTTGTATGTGTATGAATGTACTGTCTGCATGCAAGTCTGTGCACCCGTGTCGTGCAACGCCGCGGAGTTCAGAAGAGGATTTTGGATTCCCCTGGAACTGGAGTTCTCCTGGAATTGGAGCTTCAGACGGTTCTCAGCCGCCATGTGGGTGCTGGGGATCAAACCCGGGTCCTCTGTAAGAGCGGTCGGCGCTCTTAACCGCTAGGCCATCTCTCCAGCCCCCTCTAGCTGTGACTTTATACCTGTCAACCAATCCCCCACCCTTCCCGACCTCTGGGAAACACTACTCTGTTCTGTATGCCTATGAGCGTGGCCTTGTAAGATTTGACATCATGTGCCCTGTCTTTCTGTGTCTGGCTTAATTCACTTAAGTTGATGATCACTTGGCCAGCGTGGAACACATTTGATAACAGAGGGAAATCTGAGGCAGACTAGAGCTGTGCTTAGGCTCAGATGGGGAGGGGGAAGCAGCTGTGATCATTTGCTGTGTCCCAAGCATGTCCACGTTTGTATTTCCTTACCAATACTCTGGTAGTAGGTCCTTCACTATTCACCTTCCCTATGCAACAAGGAGATTCTGGCTGTATGAGTCACAGGCAGGTAAGAAGTCTAGATAGGTCTCCAGGGTGGAGAGTTGCTCAATGGTTAAGAGCACTGGCTGGTCTTGCAGAGGACCCAGGTTCAAGTCCCAGCACCCACATGGCAGGTAACAACCATCTGTAACTCCAGTTCTAGGAGATCTGACACCCTCTTGTGAGTTCTTCAAGTATTGCATGATATTGGTTCACCTACATGCAGGTAATACACTCACACACATAAAATTTAAAAATAAATAAAAATTCAAAAAAAAATTCAAAAATAAGTCCAGCTAGGTCTCCCTTTCATGAGCCCATGGAAAGCACTGATGATTGATGATGGAAGATACTGAGGGTCATGGTGGAGAAGACGGGAGATGGTTTGGTACACGCCCTCGTCCCTGTGCATTTCAGCTGCCTCATCTCTGCAGGAAGGATTATTAAGATGCTCCTGCGGTACTCTGGTCCCTTTGCAAGGTGAGGTCTGTGTTCCCTGTATTTTCCCATCTTGATCTTAGCCACACCACATTGTATAGTATTTAAATGACGCTGCATTGCCCTGTTTTCCTTAGGCCAACTGGACATGTTAAGGAAAAGGCCTTGTCTTATTTAGTGGGCCTACTATGTATATTGAACACAGGGCTAGCTGCAAATTAGGGAAATGGCAGCTCTCAGTGGCAAGTAAGTAAGGGAATGGTTCTGAGCATCCTTTGTGTACAGCCAACAGTTATAAAGTGTCCTCTGTAACAAAGGAGGGGCCAGGTGCTTGCAGGGACATTTTGTTCATGAGCTCAGACACAGCCCTATGTGACACAATGATGATGATTAGTAATCAATTAATGGAATTGGAAACTGAGGCTGGGAGAGACAAAACAGTTTGCCTATGCTTCCTTGGGACTGGCAGTGTTCGGATGCCAGTGTGCATGTCAAGGCCATGTTCAACATGCTACTGCCCCATACCTAGGAATCTCCCTTCATGAACAGAATTCTCTAGCAGAACTAGCAGGAGAAAACATGACTTTGTACAATAGAAGCTTGAGATAAAGAAGAGAAATAGAAATATCTAGGGACGCTTTAAAAAAAAAAGCAACATGTTCAATGCCAGTAGGTAAAGGGCTAAGTGACCAATGCCCGGGGGAGCCCCAGGGATTCTGTACAATCCAGGGTAAGTGGGGTTAATCAGGGAAGACCAGTTCTCCTAAGGGAGATGACATTCATTCGGAGCCAGCAGGGCTGCATTGCAAACCTGATCACCGAGGAGCTCCCCATGCTCACTTAGAAGTGGGTGTAATTAAGTCCTTCTCAAGCAGCTGCAGAGCAAGCTGGTTGCTGGGGCTGCAGCCCGTGTATTGCTAGTGCCCCCCTGTGCGCAAAGGAAGAACTGAGCAGCAACTGGGCAAACAGGGTGGCCCCACATCTCCCTGTACATCTCACCAGGGATGTGTGGTTTGGTTCTGACTTCCCTAAAATACATATTGGGAAGCAATCTTTTTAGTCTGAGCTACAAAGCTGTCCTTCCCACGTTTCCTGTGGCGGGACGAGCTTTCATGCCTGGGCAACGTCTCTGTGCTCTCGCTCCTTCCTCTGGTTTGTTGTGGACAGGTGAGTTGGCGAATCCTTCCAGGCCAACTGCAGGGTCCTTCCTCCCTGGCCAGAGCTATGCACCAGGGAGGGGGGGGGGCGCCAGCCTGCGGTGAAAGCAGGACCAGGAGCAGGAGTTCTCCAATCAGATTTGAGATTTGCTCCTTGGTTTTACTGTCATTTTGTACTGTTGATTGGGGCTGGAGAGATGGCCTAGCGGTTAAGAGCGCAGACCGCTCTTGCAGAGGACCCGGGTTCGATCCCCAGCACCCACATGGCAGCTGAGAACCGTCTGTAACTCCGATTCCAGGAGAACTCCAGTTCCAGGGGAATCCGACGCCCTCTTCTGACCTCCGCGGCATTGCACGATACGGGTGCACAGACCTACATGCAGACAGTACACTCATACACATAAATAAAAATAAATTAAAAAAAAAGAAAAAAAATGAATAGTGGTTCACACTGGAGAGGAGCAGGTGCCCGTCGTCCCTACCCTCCTAGCTTCTTCTTCACTTTCCCCAGCTTTTCCAACTGATCTTCATTCTCTCTTCCCATATAGAATTAGCAATGAAGAATCGTGTGGTTTAGTGAGTTAGATGGTTTATTTAGATTAGAAAATGAAGAAAGAGGCCTTCACAAAGCTTTCCCTGGCTGAAGCCTAGGCTCTATGAGCAGCACTTTTCTTTCCTAATTTAATACAATTCAATATGCATTTATTCAGCCACTATTATATGGCAGATGAAGTATTGTGCACTATACCCCACTGAACTGATAAGCAGGAGAAAATACCCACTTGTGTCTTAGTGTAACACTGGATCGTGTCTCTGCTATTGTTAGATCACTGTAAAATGTGCTACATGTATAGTGAAGAACTAGAGATAAATATGAAAAATAAGAAACACAAGATTTGTCCTGATTGGAGAGTGTGTTGTAAAGGTGAGAATGGGCAGTTTCAAGTGTTATACTGTTTATACAAATACACACATGTCCAGAATAAGCATTTGCAGACATAACAATTTTAATAGTCACAAAGTACCAGAAAATCAGGACAGCAGGGACTCATTTTTATGACTGCTTGTAGAAAGTCTCAGTACAGATGGCATTTCAGTGTCAACATTAAATGATGAAGTTCATATGCCCAAGAAGCAAGCTAGGGAATAAAGAGTGGCTAGGTGATTCATTCATTCATTCATTGTTGGGATAAACAAGATAATTAATGAACAATGCTTGCCCTGGAGGAAATCACAGGGGACACAAGCAGGAAAGAGTCAGGAATTGTCCTTCCTTGGGTGAGCAAACACCCAAGATATGCTTTCCTAATTAGTTATTAGTGATTGCTTCCGATCTTGACAGTTCCTTGTTTATGAACAACCTGTCAGTTATATATATATATATATACTTATTATTACAGATACAGATACTCTGTATCTGTGGGGCTTACTGGGAGACCTGGAAATAAGAGAGATGGAGGAGGAATATGACATTTTAAATGAAACCTTGAATGTAGGTTCTGTTAACTGGAAAACAAAGCTTTAAAGCACAGATTGTGGAGACTTGGAAAAATAAAACAAAAACCAGAAAGCGTCCACATATGAAGGAGTCTGGAAGTGTTCAATGGATGATGGCACAACCTGAATTCTCGTTTTCCTTCCCAGGGCATTCTCCCCAACAGTGCCTAGGTTTTGTTTTTTCCTTTCTTCCTCCAGCACGAATGCCTTGCTGGTCCTGTTCTGTCCTGGCCCTGTGTTTATAATACCAGATTCTTTCCAGGTAGCAGAGGAAGTCCTTCCCTGCGTACTTGTGATCCAAACTGTGCCTGGACCTTGGGAAAGGAGCCCATTAGCATAGTTTATAGCTGGCAAAGAAACCCCTTGCCTTCTTGCTAGGCATTTGGGAAGCATAGGGCGAGACAACACCCCTTCCTCAACTGCATTAAGACTCCAGGTCACCACCAAGATGAAACTTCACAGGAGAGGCAGACGCCACTGGGCAGGGGGCTGATGCTGCCACAAGCCCAAGAAGGATTTGTGCTATCCTCCTCTCCTGCAGAGGCCTGTATGGAGAGACTGGGCTGCAGCTGAAGGGCCTGCTCCATTCTTGGTTTCCTATTGGCCAAAACAGGATTCATTTCAGCAGATACAAAAATAAAAATGGGCCAGATGTCATGGTGCATACCTTTTTTGTTTTCCTTTTGAGACAGGGTCTCCCTGTAGCCCCAGCTGTCCTGGAACTCACTCTGTAGACCAGGCTGGCCTTGAACCCACAAAGATCTACCTGCCACCTCTGCAGCGCGAGTGCTAGTATTAAAGGTGTGCACCACAGAGCCCAGCTGGTGCATACCTTTAATCCCAGCACTTGGGAGGGAGAGGCAGATATAGATCTCTATGAGATTGAGACCAGGCTGGTCTCCACAGTGACATAGTGAGTTCCATACCAGCCTAAGCCTATCTCAAAAAACAACCCCCCAAACCCTCCAAAACATCAAAGCATAAACAACAAAACAATAACAAAAACCCAACTATTACTTTATCACCACCATTACCAAGACCAAAATGTTTGTTCTTTAGATCTGCAAGTTTAATACTATATGAATAAAATAACTGTCTTTTCTCTTCAGCTACTTCATAAAGCTTTGAGCCCTCCTATTTTCCTAGGTATGTTTTACAAGGAACACTGCAGAAACCTTTCCATGAAATTTTGTTTATGTGGGTCTTTAATATAAGCTTTCATCTTCAATACCATCTATTCAAACAAAGAATCCTATAAGGAAAGTGAATTAGGAAATTTGGTACAGAAGTATTGAAAAAAAAAAGTCGATCTTTATCTTTCTTTTAAGGCCTAAAACAAGCAAACAAATAACAAAAGTATCTTCTGCATAATAGAAGACACCACACAAATCTCTTCCCCTTTCTATTCATTTTCTTTTAAAGCAGTTATATCTCTCCACTAAAACCAAGCATGAGGAAAATGAATGTGGGACAGAGCTGGGCAAAGAAGGGTTAAACACCTCAACCGTGTGCTCTGGGGATGCAGAAGAACCCTGGTCAATAGACAGATATATTGACTTGTTATTATTTAAAGTTGTTTAACCAGGTAGAGATAAACGAAAGCTTTCAGCAGCTGAACTATCACACAAATCACAATTAAGGTGGCATATGTGTTTGGAAGACGTAAAATCAATTCCCGCGAAGATAATGTTTTAGTCTCTATTTGAACTTGAAAACAGAAGTAAATTTTCAGCAGCAACAGCTGGGCTTGTTCCATCTAGGAGGCTCTCTATTAACTGTACAAGAAGGGCTTTTATTACCTCTTCTAATGGTTTTCCTCTATGGTTTTTGTCTGCATCAAAAAAGCCAAATTGATTGCTGTGGTGCTGTTTACTGATGTTGCCAAGTGGATAGGAGCAAGGGATCCTACCTCTCACCTAACTGAGAGTTTGGATCTCCCCTTTCCTGCATGTCCATTATGATGTAGAAGAGAAAACAGTGCACCCCTGGTGAGCCACAAGTTGGCTGAGCTGGGGTTGCATATCTTTCTCTGAGTCACTCCTTAAGATAAACCTCTTAAGTTATTGAGTGAGAGAACTTATTAGGACATTTGAGTATCTAGAATACTCTATGATTTAATCACCTACCAATGTCTTTTCCAGTGGGAGATGATCTCTAAATAATACTTTACCATTTAACATTTTAATCATAGGGATATACGTGTGTGTGTGTGTGTGTGTGTATGTGTGTGTATGTGTGTGTGTGTGTGTGTTCCTCCCAATCCTATCTTATATGCCTGAAATCTGGACAACATTTTGTGTCAATAATGAAGTCTTTATAGGATTTAGAATAGTGTCAGGACACAGTAGATTCTCTGAACAGAGTGTCCTGGGCATTGACAATCTACTGGTCCAGAGTCCTAGACTGTCATTCATTCCTGATTGGAGGACTAGCCTTATCAGGCCTCACCCATGATGTCCCATTCCGGACAATGATGACAGGCAAATAAGTGTTTTGCCTTGGGTGAGTTCTTTTGCTCTTAGGTACAAGGTAGGTTGTCCTCTTGGAAGTCAGGAGGCTTGCTTGCAATTGAGGGAAAATGTTTTGAAGAATTAGAAGACTGCCTTTCCCAGAGAGCAGGAGGGAAATGCAAGGCTCTGGACTCTTAGCATGAGAAGAGAAAATGGTCAACAGGGGAAAGGAGGACACCCACAAATAGACCTGGAGCCCAGAAGCCAAAGCACTGCTCTCCTCCACCCTGGGAAGAAGTTATTGGATTCTGTAGTACCTAAATAACAGCACCCAAACGTTGAATATAAGAACTGTTATAATAATATAAGATTAGTACTACTACTAATACTACTTACTATTCAAGATAAACAAAAAGAACATGAATAAGAGATTTTATCTTTCATTCAGGCCAGTATCTTTTCAGACTAAGAAGCAGACAAGTACCCTGGATGTTCCACTCTTAGTACCCTTCATGTCCACGTGATCCTTTCACCTGTGTGCCTTGTCTTCAGATACCCATGATCACAAGCAGGGAGGAATTGCACAGAACTCCACTCCTCCCTCTTCCTTGCCCTATTGGTTCCAGATTTCTTCAGGTATTATTTCTCTAGTATTAGTTGTACAATGGCTCTGCTCCAAAGACAATTTTGTTATGTTTCCTCTCACCTTAAAAGGTATGTCTTGTTCATTCAGTGGCTATCAAGGCCACTGTGAGCCAAGCACTGTTCTAGGCACTGGCAAAGCAGCAAGCTACTAATGTCCTTGGGTGAAGTACAATGGAGGATGGCAAAGGCCATACTCAGAGAGATGATTGACAGAGGATTAGTGACCGTCTTATGGAGAGAGAGAGGGAGATCGTATGATGGTTGTTGTTCATTTTCAACTTGATTGGATTGAGAAACACCTAGGAGATTGTTAAAGCACACTTTGTATGTGTCAGTAAGGATGTCTCCTGAGCCCCTTAGAACAGAAGAATGGCCTAATGAATAAATCAGTATCTGATAGATCCATAGTATGAGGGTAGAATTAGAAGAGAGTGAAAGCTAGGAGGTGGGACCTCACTGAAAGAACTACGTCACTGGGATAAGTCACTATGGGCAGTGTCTTTCCCTGGTGTCTTTACCTGGCCAGATGGTAAGAAGCTCATCTGCCATGTCTTCTTGCCATCATAATGTGTGCCCATACAGCGCCAAATGAATGTGGACTGAATCTTTTGAAACCGTGAGCCATAATTTTAAAAACGTTCTTCATTTTAAGTTACGTTACGTATTTGTTCTCAGAAGAGAGACAACTAGCATACATATGTGGGCAGATTTTTTTTAATATCGACACATGCATTTATATTACTATGAATATACTGAAAATTCATGGTTTTTGAATGGAATATTTGTCTGAGACTCATAATCCATAATATATCTTCTTAGCCTATGATTTTTATTGACTTCATTTTAGTCCAAACTAGAAAAAAAAGCCATTTCTTCTTAAGCATAGGTCATCCTATGTATAAGTATGTAGAGCCAGGAGTTAATTCACTCCTTTCCTTCATATCTGTGGGTTTGTAAGGCTCTTTTTGACCCAAGGCTCTCAGAATCTCATCCAATCTAGGGTCAGGTTCCTGAGCCAAATTTATCAACTTATTTTTTGAAGGGAAATGGGCAAAGTCCTTGTAAAGAGCAGAGCCATTGTCCAGTCATGGCCCTGGAGCCAGGAGATTGTCTAGGAGCTTGGTGATGCTTTCTTTAAACAGATGGAAATCTTTGACCTTCTGACTAGAAGCTGACAGAAAGCCAGACTTATATGAGGTTTAAGTGACCAATTCTTGTGTTTGAGTACAGGAGGTCAGCTTCGAGGCCGGGTCAAGTTTGTGTTGAACTAGAGAGAACATCTGCTTAGCATAGAATGGAACTGCCTTAGATTTCCAGCCTTGTCAGCCTGGCAATAGACATGCACTTTGGAGTAGATAACACACACACACACACACACACACACACACACACACACTCACACACGATCCTGGGATTATTTTCAGTATTATGTATTATGTAAGTAACCATTCATAAAGGATACTATTACTCCCTCCCCTTCCCCCAGGCTTTGATTTCAGGGCATACATAAAAGTTAGCAATTTTCTGCACTCTGTACTCTCCTTCCTACATAAGTGATAGGCAGGGGTGTGTGGACATGTGTTATCTCTTGGTGGATTTTAATGTAGGCACCAAAACCATGTATGTTCCTAAGAGAGTATTCTTCACCTCCACAGCAGCTTCTGCTCCTGTCTTACACTCCTCCTCAGCACTTTGAGATTTCTTAAGGTGAGAACTAGGAATAGATGGAAGAGTCCTGAAGCTGCTTACAGTACTGAGAACAATGCTGGAAGAGAGAGTCAGGGACAAGAGGGGCTTCTAGAGCAACTCAGCAAGGTATTGACATCAAAAGCAACCCATTCAAACAAGCCACTGTCACAGAAGCCAGCAAATATGAGAGAGCAGAATCTCAGATGTGGTGGTCCACACTGCTTCAGCTCTGAAATTAAGACTGTGGCTACATCAAGAGAGGCATCAGTGTCTTTGTCTCTGAGCACCTCCAGTGAGTCCCTGTGCTGTTGTAGATGATTCAACCACACAGTGATTATTTCCCTAATAAGCTGATTCCCCAGAGACCTTTAGTGAAAAAAGAGACAGAAATTGAAAGGATTAGGTCTTGTAACCAGAGCAACTGTCCTCACAAATGCACCATGTAGAGAACAAGATCATGAGTAAAAGACATAGGCTGCAGGGCAGAGCTCAGTCCGCTTTGGTCTTCAGGGAGAGCCCGTCCAGAAAACACCTACATCCTTGCAGAACCCAGCCATTAAATGTACCTTTGATGTATTATGACAGCGTCCTTATACTCACTAAATGAGTGCTTCAAGAATGGAGCATGGAGAAAGGAGTTAGGGGAGTGGTTACTACTGAACACAGAAACCCAGCCCGGGTGTGGGCACTTGCTTTACATCCAGTGACCCTGAGATAGGCTAGATCAGTATATGGGGTAAAAAGAGACCAAGAGTGGTTTGAGACTGGTGTATCTACACAGCTGTATTAGAGCAGGCTATTGGGTGACTCCCTCAAAGAGTGGGTACAAGACTGCTTGATACCAGGATGGACCAAAGAGGCTGACTGAGACAAATACTATCTTTTGTTTTATCATAATGGCAATTCCACAGCATTTGCTATGCAAATTGGCTGTTCCTATCATATATCTGATACTATGACACACTCACCTCCAAAAACCCTTGTGTAGGGAATAAGAAAGTGAGAATAAACCTTACTCCAATCTCCAACCTATTCCTAAGATTCCTTCCCCTTTTCATTGCCTCAACTCATAAGTAATCTTCCCCTCCCTCGAGGATTTCTTGTCAGATGATATCCCCACTGCACAGGGGCAATCTCTTTCAAGAGATTGCAGTCAGCCTTTGACTATTCACATTTGCCTTGTATTAAGACTTACTTTGTCTTATCTCTGAATTATTCTCTTACAGTGACAAAAACCTTGACACACTGTGTAGAAGTCTTTTTACTTCACCATTATCTATGAGATACCCTCACTTGTCAACATCGGCAACAACCTAAGCCCAAGTGTCTGAGAATATGACACTTAGAAAGCAATCTACCAGGTTCATTCTACACACCTTTAATCCCAGCACTCAGGAGGCAGAAGCAGGTGAATCTCTTGAGATCAAGGCCAGCATGGTCTACATGGTGAGTTCCAGGCCACCTGGGCCTACAGGGAGCCCTTGTCTTAAAAACACCACCAACAAAATAAAATAAAATATAAAAATAAAGACAGAAAGCAAACAATCTTGTATAGTAAGCCTTCTAGAATACCTGTGTGGTAGACAGAGGTTTGGAACAGGGATAGGACATAGCAGATGGGGTTACAAGCATCTATAAGGTAAAGAAAGAGCTGTGACACACTCTTTCTTTTGGAACTGATCACAATGTCATAGGGTAGGTCAGCAGTTGCTAACTCTATATACAGGTGAGTAAACTAAGGCTGTGCAAGAATATACTTCAAGCCTTCAGGTATATAACTAATATTTGGCAGAATCAGGGTTTACAGCACGATTTTTTCTCTCTTGAAAGACCACTGCTTGCTTATTGAGCAGTGCACACAGACTGGAGCTCACATGACTTTGTACTAGTCAGACACTGAGAAGACTACTGGATGTGGTAAGGATGTCATAGGTCCTGCTGAGATGCGGTACATCTCACCAGCAGCTTCAGGACCACTTGTCTTGGATCAGTATGGAAAATGGTGGGACACAGTTAAACATAAATATGCATTAAAGTTGGGCATGGTGGCACTTGCCTTTAATCCCAGCACTGGGGAGGCAGAGGCAGGATATACGCGCATGCACGCACGCACACACACACACACACACACACACACACACACACACACATATATATATATATATTTTCTTAGTGTTCAGCTATTTTCACATTACTCAAAGAAAGCAAAAGGCTTGACTCTTTGTGTTAGACATGACAAGTACCACATCCCAACAGGGTGGGGGATAGCTGTGCCACATTCCCCCTTCCCTTCTGAAATCATCTGTTACTTCCTGACTTGCCTAATCAGGGAACTGTTCTTTACCTCCTGTGGCAATAAGCTATAAAAGCAGTCACTACCTTCTTAAGGCAAAATCAAGATACAGAGGAAATGGAGGATAAGAAACAACTTGCAGATGGGTTATCCAAGGAGCTAAAGTTCCTCTGGAATTAAGGAGGGCGGCAGAGAAAAGAAATCAGGCATCTCTTGTGGACTGCGTGGATATGATTGGGTGACTGAAGAAACTGCTGATGTCGCTTGAACATCTCCACCTGGAGGTTCTACGGATGGGTATTTAAAACTCAATATGCTCAAAATTGTTCCGAATAGCATCCTCCTCCCGGTCTTCAGCACCAGCCATCTCCCACCCAGTTGCCTGAACTGAAAGTGAGGATTAGTCCATAGATTCTGCATCTTCCAGCGTGTTTGCCTCTGGTCCCTGACATACACTGACCCTCCACAAGTCATCCCAACTTGCCTGTTGCTTCTTATTCCTTGTCATTTATCATTTGAGTTTTTCCAGTTCCTACTAACACAGTTCCCTCTTACCATTTGATTCTGCTCCCTGGGCATCTATCTCAATTGCAAACCCAATCCAGCCCCTCTTCTAAGGAAGTCTTTCGATACCCCTCCCCTTATTCATTTTAGGGCAAATTGCAACATCTGAGCATTTCTTATGAAGTTTCTAAGAGTCTGTCAGGAGAGTGGGGTTATGAGTGTGGTTCAACATAAAATCATAAAGCTATTTAAAACACTGTGAATTTTTTGAGTCTTTTTTATAACTCAATTGTGTGATTCTTGAGTGGGAAGTTTCTACATGACAATATCTTGTTGCATGTCAAAAGACTGGATAAACTTGGTTCTTGGCTGCCCCAGCTATCTTGTCCTTGACTGACCTAGCTCTGGAATCACAATTCTAGACGTTGGGTGTGCTTGGAGTTCCTCAGGCATCTTTATCTTCCCTACATCTAGGCTTTCCTCAAGGACGAAGCCCTGTAGCTTCTCGTCTGTCTCTCTCCCTTCCCTTTGTTGGCTGAGCTCTTCTGTTCCTTTCCCATCCATCTCCATACCTCTTGTAGAAGAGCACACAGAGCCCCATGTTCAGTGCCTTTCCAGGACTCATCTAGGTCTGCATAATGCCTAAAATGATGGACTGGACTATTCTTGTGTTGGTAATGAAATCATGGTCCTGGTGTACACTAGGCACCCTGAGTTTGAGCTGTGCTTTTAAATCTGGGCTGGGATTTTCTTGAAGATACCTTGGTTCCCACTTTGTGCCCTCTGTGCCTGTCTTGATGAGTTGCAAAAGTTATGTTCTACTCTTTATTTTTTCAGTACTCTGTGAAATTTTACCGAAGCCTTATTGATGATATTTTCCAAGTTTGTGCCCTTTTTATTAATACCAGATTCAGAAATGTGCTTCTGCTTTTTTTTTTTGCATTTCAATAAGCAAATGACATATAAAGCATGATTTTATTATTCTAAAGAAAATGGTTAAAAGACTATAGTTGAAATGCTATCATACAGAAAAAGGGGGAAGTCTGAGAGCAGGAGAGGAGAATAAAACCGGGTATTTATTTTGCAAAACAACCCCACTGTTTCTTCCCAGGTCTTATGATATAAGTTTTATCTACATTCATCTAATAACCTAACAGTTCTTACAGCCTGCCTTGTAAGGTGGCTGTTTGGACTACTGAGTTGTCATAGGTGAAAATGAAGTTCAAAGAATGAAGAAATTGGTACAAGGCAACTCATGAGGTTGTAATTTAAAAATAGATTTCATCAAATTGTATCATACTATGCTTCTGAAGAGATACCTGATTGGAGGATACTAACTAAATAAAAGAAAATATAACTTGTAGCCAATAACAGTTAATTCAGAGATTTTTAAAAAAGCATACCTAGACATATTTGAAATCAGAGATGCTTTTTTTTTTATGTGTATTAGTGTACTGTCTGCATATAAGTTGGTGCACCCATGTCGTGCAATGCCGCAGAGGTCAGAAGAGGGCAATGGATTCCCCTGGAACTGGAGCTAAAGATGGTTCTTAGCTGCCACGTGGGTGCTGGGAGTCAACCCCGGGGTTTTTTTTTTTTTATTTTTTTAATTAATTTTATTTATTTCTGTATGTGTATGAATGTACTGTCTGCATGCAAGTCTGTGCACCCGTGTCGCGCAATCCCGCGGAGGTCAGAAGAGGGTCTTGGATTCCCCTGGAACTGGAGTTCTCCTGGAATTGGAGTTTCAGATGGTTCTCAGCCGCCATGTGGGTGCTGGGGATCGAACCCGGGTCCTCTGCAAG